>JARFJB010000939.1:3102500-3115000 GCA_036346205.1 Vesta saturnalis
GGGGGAGGGGGGGGGGGGTGTGGGGGTGGGGTGTGGGGGGGGTGGGGGGTGGGGGGGTGGAAAGGGGGGGGGGGGGGGGGGGGGGGTGTGGGGGGTGTGTGGTGTGTGGGGGGGTGTGGGGTGTTTTGGGGTGTGTGTGTGGGGGAGGGGTGGGTGGGGGGGGTGGGTGTGGGGGGTGTGGGTGTGGTGGGGGGGGGGTGTGGGGGGGGGGGGGAAAAGTGGGTAAGGGGGGGGGGGGGGGGGGGGTGGGGGGGTGGGTGGTGTGAGTGGGGGGGGTGGGTGTGGGGGGGGGTGTGTGGTGGTGGGTGGGGGGGGGTGGTGGGGTGGGGGGGTGTGGGGGGGGTGTGTGTGTGTGTGTGGGGGGGGGGGGGGGGGGGGGGGGAGGGGGGTGGGGTGGGGGGGTGTGGGGGGTGTGGGGGGGGGGGGGGTGTGTGGGGGTGGGGTGTGGTGTGTGGGGGGGGGGGGGAGGGGGGTGGGTGTGTGAGGGGGTGGGGGGGGGTGTGGTGGGGGGGGAGTGTGTGGGGGGGGGTGTGTGTGGGGGGGTGGGGGGGGGGGGGGTGGGGTGTGTGGGGGGGGGGGGTGTGGTGTGTGGTGTGTGTGGGGGGGGGGTGGGTGGGGGGAGGGGGGTGTGGAGTGTGTGAGGGGGTGTGGGTGGTGGGGGTGGGTGGGGGGGGGGGGGGTGTGTGGGGTGGGGGGGGGTGGGGTGGGGGTGTGTGGGGGGGGGGGGGTGGGTGGGGGGGGGGGGGGGGGGGTGGGGGGTGGTGGGTGGGGGGGGGGTGGGGGGGGTGGGGTGTGTGGGGGGGGGGTGTGGGTGGGGGGGGGGTGTGGGTGTGGGTGGTGGGGGGGTGGGGGGGGGGTGGGGTGTGTGTGTGGGGGGGTGTGTGGGGGGGGTGTGGGGGTGTGGGGGGGGGTGGGGGGGGGTGGGGGGGGGGGGGGGTGGGGTGTGGGGGGGGGGGGGGGGGGGAGGGGGGGGGGGGGGGGTGTGGGGGGGGGGGGTGGGGGGGGGGGGGGGGGGGGGGTGGGGGGGGGGGGGGGGGTGGGGGGGGGGGGGGGGGGGGGGGGGTGGGGGGGGTGGGGGGTGTGGGGGGGGGGGGGGGTGTGTGGGGGGGGGGGTGTTGGGTGGGGGGGTGTGTGTGGGGGGGGGGGGGTGGGTGTGGGTGTGGGGGGGGGGGGGGGGTGGGGGGGGGGTGTGGGGGGGGTGGGGGGGGGGGGTGTGGGGTGGGTGTGGGGGGGGGGGGGGGTGGGGTGGTGGGGGTGTGGGGGCACCACACACTCACACCACCCCCCCCCCCCCACCCCCACCCACACCCCCCCCCACCCCCACCCCCCCCACACCCACCCCCCCACCACCCACCCCCCCCCCCACACCCCCCCCCCCCCCCCCCCCCCCCCACACCCACACCCACACCCCCCACACCCCACCCCACCACCACCACCCCCCCCACACCCCCCCCCCCCCACACCCACACCACACCCCCCCCACACTCACACCCCCCACCCACCCCCCCACCCCACCCCCCCCCCCCCCACACACTCACACACCACACACTCACACACCCACACACCCACACCCCCCCACACCCCCCCCCCCCCCCCCCCCCCCACACCCCACCCCCCCCCCCCCCCCCACACCCCCCCCCCCCCCCCCCCCCCCACCCCCCCCCACACACTCACACCCACCCCCCCCACACCCCCCCCCCCCCCCCCCCACCACCACCACTCACACACTCACACACTCACCCCCCCCCCCCCCCCCCCCCCCCCCCCCCCCCCACACACTCACACCCCCCCCCCCCCCCCCCCCCCCACCCCCCCCCCCCCCCCCACACTCACACCACACCCCCACACACCCACACCCCCCCCCCCCCCCACCCCCCCCCCCACACCCACACTCACACTCACCCCACACCCCACCACACCCCCCCACACACCACCCACACCCCCCCCCCCCACCACCCACCCCCCCCCCCCCCCCCCCCCCCCCCCCACCACCCCCACCCACCCCCCCCCCCCCCACACCCCCCACACACCCCCCCCCCCCCCCCCCCCCCCCCCCCACCCCCCCCCCACACTTCCCCCACCCCCCACACCCACCCCCCCCCCCCCCCCCCCCCCCCCCCCCCCCCCACCACCACCCCCCCCCCCCCCCACACCCACACCCACACCCCCCCCCCCACCCCCCCCCCCCACACCCCACACCACCCCCACACCCACACCCACACCCACACCCCCCCACACCCCCCCCCCCCACCACCACCACCACCACCCCCACACCCACACCCACACCCACACCCCACACCCCCCCCCCCCACACCCACCCCCCACCCCCCCCCACACCCACACCCACACACTCACACACTCCACACCCACCCACACTCACACCCACACCCCCACCCCCCACCACCACCCCCCCCCCCCCCCCCACCCACCACCCCCCCCCCCCCCCCCACACACCCCCCCCCCCCCTCACACACTCACACACTCACACACTCCCCCCCCCCCCCCCACACCCCCCCCCCCCCCCCCCCACCACCCCCCACACACTCCCCCCACCACCACCCACACCCCACACACTCACACACTCACACCACACCACCCACCCACACCCCCCACACACTCCACACCCACCACCCACACTCACACCCCCCCCCCCCCCCCCCCCTCCCCCCACACCCACCACACCCCCCACACACTCCCCCCCCCACACACTCACACCCACACCCCCCCCCCCCCCACCCCACACACCCCCCCCACCACCCCCCCACACACCACACACCCCCACCACCCCCCCCCCCCCCCCCCCCCCACCCCCCCCCCCCCCCCCCCCCCCCCCCCCCCCCCCCACACCCACCACCACCCACACACTCACACTCACACACCACCCCCCCCACCCACCCCCCCCCCCCCCCACACACCCACACACCCACACTCACACCACACTCCCCCCCCCCCCCCCCCCCCCCCCCCCCTCACCCACACACACCCCCCCCCTCCACCCCCCCCAAACACCCCCCCCCCCCCCCCCCCCACACACCCCACACACCCCCCCCCCCCCCCCCCACCCCCCCCCCCCCCACCCCCACCCCACACCCCCCACACACACCACCACCCCACAACCCACCACCCCCCCCACACTCCCCCCCCCCCCCACCACCACCCCCCCCCCCCCCCCCCCCCCCACACCCCACCCACACTAATGTTGTGGTGTCATTAAGCTGGTGCTTTCACTTTAACCTAAAATAACAAATGTATACTTTTCAAAATTTTATAAATCACTCGCCAGAAAATCACTGGCCATTCAGAATGCACCAGTGTTATGGCTTATAAGTCAAAAAATTAGTGGAACCCCTTTCTACTGTCGTACCATTTGTTTTTTTATATTTTTTTAGGAAACCAGTGGTGTCAAACGGCTTGGGATTATCTATGGTTACGTATACTGGAAAATCTTGTAAATCTGTGTGCTTAAGTCGGAAATATATATTTTTACACAATTTACCTCATTCTGATATTACTTATGACATCTTAACGTTCGGAAATGAAGGTATTATTTAATAATTTTTTTTAGTAGTACTAATAGCTGAAAATAAGCAGTTTTGTAAAGTAGTCAATCTTTTTTTTATTTTGCGAGGCATTAATTTTAGAATTGAAGAACTACTTTTGTTTCAGAAATATCTTAAAGTAAAATATTGTTTAATTGTTCACAGTCTTACAATTTTCTATTTTTACATACTGTTTAGTGTTTCAAAGTATTAGATGGAAAAAGTGTTCTCCTCTTTAATTCCTAAAACAGCCTTCTTGTATGTTTAGAGCTCCGATTTTTAACCAATGTTTCAGTTTCAAAATTAAATTTTGACCAAAAAAAAAACACGTTATGTTAAGAAGTCTAAGAATATTTTCACACGTATCTAGAATGTCCAGATAACGAGCAGTATAATTTTGATTTAAAATATTACAGTTATATAACTACTGCAAGAATTCTTTCTTTGAACAAGATGCATAATTTAATTGAAATGTATTACACAAATTATCTTCAGTTGGGGGCCAGAACGTGATTTCCTCTGCGTCTCTTGTGTGGTCTAATTCCATAACTCAATTAATTATACCTTCTAGAAGAAATTTTGGAGTTTTGTTTGTAGTGTACTAACAGTAATTGTAACCTTATTGAGACATTTATACTTTAAATGAAATTTGGACAACAAAAAAATATATCTCATTAAATTGTTAATGGTGAAGGTAATCTTGCTTTAAAGCATAACATTTAAATAACGTTTATAACTCAATATTAATTAATATTATAAAATTTATGTATGTCACAAATAAACAACTAAGTCTGCTTTTCCGTGTTTAAGGTGACACTCATAAAGGTAATACCCATGTTTAAAAAATCGTAAAGATGTTTGATTTAAACATTTTCTGACAGCTGTCATTCATATTAGATCCGTTTGGCAAGTAGATGTTCAATGCTGATAACATAACTTAACATATGATGGCGTCACCAAACAAATTTTTGAAAATATTTTTATTGAATTAATAACGTCAGCATAAAAAATGTGTCGCCCAGAAACTATTTCTGGAAGTACTTGCAGTGCAGACCTCGGCCAACGCCGCGATCCGCAACTATGCTCGTACTGATAAAGTGATCGTTTCAATACAAATAACTGTTTTCTGCAACCACCTAAACAAGATCTTATATTGCGACAGTACTTCGTACCAAAAGTGATTCTTCGGAGTCGCTATAGCAACCGCAATTGATATTCTATATAATTTCGTTTGTTATTTTCAGTTTACGCAAGTGTAATGTAATTTAAAAGTTTTAAGTGATTATCTTCTATAAATCGAATTTTAATCGACATGTGCCGTCACCGGTTGCGCCATTTATGTTATTTCACCAACATCTGTCACGTATGTATAGAGGTAAAATTCAATGAATATTAATTAAAAACTACACGGTAAGTTTTTCATTTTACTAAAAAGTAGAATAATAGGTACTCATTTTGTATCAAATAGAAATGTCTTATACTGATAGTGACATAAAAGTGGCTGAAGAAAGAAATGTTTTATTCGCACAAAAAATGCGAAAATTGAATTAATTGAGTTAATTTATTTTGCAATATAATGCATACATACAACACGTGAGTTTTTATGTAATATATGTAGAAAGGGGACACTTGAGGGCCAACGACACCCGCCGTCGCGACACCCGAGATCATCGCGGAGTGACAGCACGCCCATGTGGCCGGGCCCATTTCCCACCCCTATGGCTTCTTTTTGGGGGCCTTTTTCAACTCCTAGACGGAATTTTCAACACTCGATGGTATTTTAACCGTTAATTAGTGGCCTTTTGGCTGGGGGTCGGCTTATTTTCGGGGACGATTTTCAACCGCTTGGTGGCATTTTCAGCCTTGACACAAGACACAAGACGCCCTGACTTCTGAATTATAAGACATAAGCAAACTCCTCTACCATTTTGTATGACGTTATAATCAAAGCGATTTTGCAAGGAGAAATAAATTCAAAGGTGTTGATCTGAAATCGTGTTCTATCAAAGCACCTTGGTATTTACCGGTAATAAAAATATTAGGGGTTTTTTAATAATTCATTATAAGTAATACTATTTTTGCATCTTCAACAACATGTCAATCTCAGCATCACAGATTCCAATTGAATATTAAATTGGCTGTTTTTTCTGTTGATGCTCGCACTGAGACAACTGAACTGGATTTTTAAGACTGCGGCATGGCCGTAAAGCTACGTGCGAGCCATGTAACCGTAAGGAAGCGTGTCATAACTGTCCTCCTATCGGCGACGTTTACTGCATTGCACCTGCTAAATCTTGCACTCTGGCCTTGATACAACCTCGTATGCGGCTGTCCTAACAATTTTACGGTCTGTTTGCGCGTACACGGGTTCTATACCGTCTAACACTAAAGCCTTTAGTGTATCAAAATTAATAGTATCAGAATTTTTATAATTTAAGGTGATTCCCTTAGCTTTACGGTTGTGTATTCATTTTTACGGGTAGAGAACACCTTGTACGCGTAATTCTTAGGACCGCAGCTTACGAACTCCGTGATTCTACTCCCTACTCCGTAGGCCTCCACCTCATCGGTCATGTCACCCAGGAAATCACCAACAAGTGGAACCCACTCACCAGGACTTTGAGTAAAATTCACGGAGTCTGTATCAAAGCACAGAACCCGTTCGGCAAGCTTTTGCAGGTAGCTGTACAACACCAGGCAAACATTGGAGGTTGTATAAGCTGCCAAGACGACATTCACAGTATTGAGTTGTTCTACTCCATCCTCAGATCTATTTCAGTTTATTACCATAACTTCCTCGTTTACGTGTAAAATGACTTGGGCCTCCTTTGAAGGATCGACCATAATTTAAAAAAATTCGTGCGGTTCAGAAATAATAGAGGTTTGCGTTAAATTCTCTCTATGGCCGTTTTCCCCAAAATGAGTTTAAAAATAATTTTGAAATATATCTTAACCCAAGATTAGCGCAAATTTTGCTTTGTCCAATTGGACCCCCTCCCTTTCCAAATAATCGCGGATGTATCGATCCTTCGAAACGTCATCGTTATACCACGAAGGCCATCCTGAGCACGTTTGTTCGATCTTGAGGAAGTTATCGACGTAGCTTGAGAAAAGACCCCCGCTCATACTATCCCTGTCGTATTGGCATACTTCGTACTCCCACACTTCAAAAACTTCTAAGACTCGGTACCCTAACTCTATAGCCTTTCGAAGTTCGTCCGCAACGTAAATTCCGGTAAATTTACGTTCGTCCTGCGTATGTGTGCAATCACGCTGGAACATGGTTTCAGCGCAGGTTCTACACAACACGAACATTAATTTACCATGCATCTTAAGAGGTACGACAGGATGGTACATCTAATGGAGGAAGCACACTATACTTCACAAGGCCCTCGACAGTATTCAAGTCCAAGTTTAAGCACTCGGAACCAATGTGAAGTGTGGGATGCTCCACCGGATACTTGGAATATTTGTTCACGTAGGGGCATAGTGAACAAGCTTCCAAATACCTGATTTGCACATCTTGTCCTGCCTTATAATACAACTTAACCGCATTAGTATGACCTCCGAAGAAGCTATCGCGGGGATTCAGAGGTGGCTGATTCAGCACGTTATTTGAGCTAACAAAGTCTCTTGCGTTCGGATTTTGTTTTAAAACTGACCTAAATTTACATTCCCAAATTTCAACTAAATCGTAGTTAAAAGAACGTACCCTGTGTGCCGTCGCCACCGTCTTCTCACGACGTAAAAACACCGAATTAGGCTCGCGTTTACTATTACCAGCTTGATCGGTGTAACACCTTTCACAACCGTGGAAATAGCAACGGTGAAACTGGTACACGGTATTTGTGTCGTGACAAAACCCATCAACCAGAATACCTTCCCTTAACCGTACTTCGCGCGCGTTCCCGGCATGCTGAATACGTCTGCATTCAGAATGCTCGCGTCAGAGAAGCCATTGAATAGCAATCCTCGATCGATTGTCACCCAGTCTGTATCCACTATTTGGTATGAGTCCAATAGTATTCTCACGAATAAAGTTTCGACGGAAAATAAGACTACACGCCCCAGCGATCGTGCAGCATTCTTTAAACGGGTCGACCTTGTTTTCCTCGACAAACCTCTTCCAAAACTCAAGACAGGCTAACGATACTCACGTCTTATCGCACAATTTCGTTTTTGAAATTAAAACGAGTGCCCTTTGCAATTTCGTCATCGTACTACTTTATAAAGTCTGCTTGAGCTTCGTAAGACATTTGATCGACACCGTAAAAGTGCATGGCTGGTAAAACGCATCATAAGTTTGGTTTTGCAGTGTTGAATAGGTGAGGGAAGTGGTCTTTTGAGCCGGGAAAGTTAAAGGTTTTAGGAAGTTTTGATAGAGCTACGGGTAGAAAGTTTAAGCTATCAATGTATTTCACGTTGTTATTACAGGTGAGGGACATAATTTTAGTGCCGTTAGAGATGATTTTAGGATTCCACGCAGAGGTATTCTTAAGGATTAACTGTCAGTCATAGGATTTAGAGTTATGGACTGGTGCAATGACGGATGCTTGTTTCTGGACTAAGGATGAAATGTATCAAAAGAATTCGGGTACAGGAGAGGTTGAGAATGTGTACTGGCGTTGCCCACAATGTTCGCAACCCTGTTCAATATCTGTATCGATCTTAATACAATGGTTGCAGACACGCTGGGAAATACACAATGTAGGAATATGGATGAAATTATTGGTAATGTTAGTAGGTGTATCTTGGCGGCACTCGAAGTCGTGAAAGACAAAAATGAAATCTTTTGCGAGTTTTTTTTCAAGGCCGCCTTGATTTTGGTCATGTAACAGAAATGTCTGATAGGTTTTTCGGAATTACAGGTAGGACAAAATGCCAAACCGCAAGTATGAGGATTCTTACCCTTTCATACACTCTTTAAACAAGTGCGACAGCGTTGGAGTCACACAAACCGTCAAGTTTGTGCTGACGTAGACATTGGTTTCCTCTGAAATCCCTATTACAATCATTACAAACGATACAGTGAGCAGACTGACAAGGGTGACTGTTATGACAGCAGGGGCAGGTGTTAGGACAATTCTTATGGCGTTGTTCGTGATTGGTTCTATATCTACAGAATTCACAAAAATAGGCGGTTGAAAAAACACCGCGGTTAAATTAGTAATTACATTATAATGGGCGTCTTCAAAAATTAAGTTTAAAACTTTACGGTTAGGCTTTCGCAGGCCTTCAAAATGAACTGTCTGCCCTAATCTGTGGTTATATGCAACTATAGTGTAATTAACTAAATAATCTTGAAATTGCTGTATGTGTTCGACATTGCCCCCGTTAATTAAATCGATATTAGCGGCAGCACGTAACTCCAGCGTCCGTCGACCCAAAACAGCACGATCTTTTCTAAGGTTTGACAATTCAGGATCGGTCTCAGCTACAGCAACCGCTAAAGCCCTACCTAAACATAAATTGTCTTTCTTATTAATACTTATAATGCCCCTTTTATGTGCACAATATTCTGCAAAACTGGCACCTGTCATACGTTCCCTACCATACCCCACAGGTAAAACAACTCTGTCTACTTGTAAATTTAACGCATCATTATTAAAAAAACTTACATTACTCTGCAATATTTTCTCCAGCGAGGCCATCATTACAGTCGAGCTTAGCTGGTCTGTACGACGAAACGAACATCCTAGGGGTTTGTCCGGGAAGTTGGCATTAGTCAGCACCATTCCAACTCTTGTCAGTTGAATAAATTGTAAAGTTCGACATTATAGAACAGTTTTACAAGCTGTATGAACTGTAAATGAAGTTAGAGCGTGATTCATTAGCTTTTGTAGTCGCATCAGTTAATTACCCTGTGATTTACGTAAAACCGTTTAAAACAGGAAAAACAAATTGTTCAAACAATGGCAACAGCGTAAATACATTTTCAAGTTCGTTTAACCTTTCACATATTTGGCTAATTAACTGACCTTCTAAATGATTATAAGTTTTGTTGTGAACGAATAAGTTCATAAGTAAACATAAGTAATTTGATTGTAATCTCATTATATCTAGAATTTACATCAGTTCTACATATATAAAGACAAAGTTTGCCTCGACTGGGGCTTGAATCTCGATAGCGCAGTTGGTTAGCGTAGTACTCTATAAACAGGTCGTAGTTCAAACTACGAGGTAAACTTTTATTTATGTATTTAATAAAATTTTAATTTTAACTGACCTTCCAAATTTCCTTAGATATTTTTCGGTTTAAAACAGGAAAACAAGTTGAGTGGCAACAGTATAATTATATTTTCACCGTTCACATATTTGTATAATTAACTGACGTTCTAAATTTCTTTAGATATTTTGTATAGATAATACTGTATTATTAATTGATTCAACTATAAAGTAGTCTTTTAGATTTGATTTTTTTAAAACGATATCTCGATATGTAAGGTGATGGTGGAAGCTGGTCTTTAAAATTAAGTTTAAAACTTTACGATATGTTTTAGTGTGATTCTTAACCGTGTTCGGTTTCAGCTAATCAAAAGCCTTAATTTGATTTGCTGCAGGGCGATTTTTTGTAGGATGTAATCTGAATCAGCACAGATCTTTTTTGAATTGAATATTCTAGAGGTTTCGTTAAATGAAATCTGTCTTAATAAACTTAAAATACAGGTAAATCAATGTGAGCATACTCGTTTATATGTTTGAGCGTGTGTTTCTAGTCAGCATTCGATCTCAGATAATCAAAAAGAAAAACCTTAATTGATTTGTTACAGGGGCGTTTTTGTAAGGTGTAATCTGAGTCAATGCAGTACTTTAGAATTTTCTGTCCTAGAGGACCAACACACTCCTGTATGAACTGAGTGTTCTAGAGTCTCCGTTAAATGAAATCTAACTTAATAAGCTTAAAGTACAGTTAGAGCAATGGTGAGGATTCTCATTTATAGCGTGTTTTTTGGCTGTATTTGCTCTGTCAATCAAAAAACCTTAATTTGATTTGCTACAAGATTTTTTGTAAGGTGTAATCTGATTCATACACGTAAAATTTTGCAGTGTGGCGTTTTCAACGAACGCAGTTTCCACGATGATCATATTTTTGTTAATATAAACATGCTATCTGTTATACACATAAAATAATTTTTTTCTTTATCAGACAGAAAAATGCAACTCTTCCGCGATTTCTACCTGAAGTATGCTTAAAATTATCAATTCTAATTGTACAATTTATATCTATTTGTTTTCTTCTAGATCTTTTTCTAACTAGTAATTAGATAAATGCAAGACATCCATATTTTCTATTTTGCAGTACATATCGAGTTTTATTTAATTTTAGTTAATTGTTTAAAACTAATCACTTAATTACCCATTTTATTATTTTAAAGTAAATTTTGTATGTATATAATATGTTCTCATTTAAATCATTTAAACTGTGTGTAAATAAATTTCTATATGCGGTGTCACGCTAACGACCTATAGTAAAACCAAATCAATGTTTTTGAAGCGAATACTCTAGATTACGCGGTCTTGCATGAGTAGTGAATTAGGAAAGTCATACCAAAACAACAAGTAAATTCAGTATATTTATATTTAATCACTTCAAAAATATTCACTCTCCTAATTAAAAATTAGGGAAAGTAGATAGACCGTAAATAACCTCCCTCATTTAAAAACCATTATTTTTAAGTTAAGCATCTTTTTTATAAGCAAAATAAACTAAAAATTATAATTAAATTACGACCTTCTAACTTGAAAAATGGAGATTAAGAAAAAATGTAATACTAACTTTAATAACACTTTTTAGTAATGGGGAACAGCGGATAAAACAACATTGTTTTACGAAAGTAGCTTTCAATCTGTGAACATAAAACGAACTCTCCGTATTATGAACCCACAATGGAAGGTATTCGATCTTCTGTAAATTATTATTGCATGATGGTGATGCAGTCGTAGAGGAAGAAAATGAGCGTTACGTCAAAGCCCTTGAGAAGCCCGCTGAGAAGGAAACGGTTACTGGAGATCTAACAGAGGCTGTTGCTGACGTATGCGATGTAATCTAGTATTTGTCAACCCGGCAAGACGTTCTCTCAATAAATAGCCGGTAAGTGATTGTTTTTTAATTATCTGAGCAGATTTTTAATGCTATGTTATAATTACAGGTATGGATTTATCAGACCTTTTTAAAAATGTTAAGGAGTTGGAGTCGGGTTGAATACAAGATACTCAACTTTGGATTCATAGCAACAAAACAAAAACACTCACCCACACTCACCCACACTCACCCACACTCACCCACACTCACCCACACTCACCCACACTCACCCACACTCACCCACACTCACCCACACTCACCCACACTCACCCACACTCACCCACACTCACCCACACTCACCCACACCCACCCACACTCACCCACACTCACCCACACTCACCCACACTCACCCACACCAACCCACACCACCCACACTCACCCACACTCACCCACACTCACCCACACTCACCCACACTCACCCACACTCACCCACACTCACCACACTCACCACACTCACCACACTCACCCACACTCACACACACTCACCACACTCACCACACTCACTCACCCACCACACCACCACACTCACTCACACTCACCACACACCACACCACCACACTCACTCACACTCACTCACACCACTCACACTCACTCACGCTCACCACACCACTCACACTCACCACTCACCACACTCAACACACTCACCACACCACTCACACTCACCACACTCACTCACACTCACTCACACCACCACACTCACTCACACTCACCCACACTCACCACACTCACCTCACACCACCACACTCACTCCCCACTCACACTCACTCACACTCACCACACTCACTCACACTCACTCACCCACCACACTCACCACACTCACTCACACCACCACACTCACCACACCACCACACTCACCACACTCACCACCACCACACTCA
>JARFJB010000939.1:3120000-3683685 GCA_036346205.1 Vesta saturnalis
GTTCATTTTCAATAACGATTGTGTGTACCACGCTTGTACATTGCTGTGATTGTATAACATGACAAATCTCAGATATGTTTCGTTAACACAACATTTATTCAACACAAGAAATGTTTACTATAATCATATAAACACTAAATAAAACTCAAATACGGTAATCACATTGCTGGCTGTTTAGGACAGCCTGTGCAGTACAAAGTATTTTTTATATTGTGCTAGTACTTTTCACGCACGAGGTGTGCTACTCTATCTGTTGCCATAAATTAAGGTTTGCATTTGTTTTGGGGATGGTCCCGTAGCTGTTTATTTATTTTATTCTTTGTTTTTTTTTCTTACGGATTATGTGTTCCAACATACTAAGAACATCCTCACTTTACCATCAAAATTCGTGACTGCCTATGGAAAAGTGTTCACATTTTGATTGGTATTGAAAGGTACGTCAAATATTTTGCTGAACAATTAAGACCATCGTAAAGAAACGTCTAACAAGTTATAGTAGTTGCACTTGATACGGGTTCAATGAGTATAAGGCTAAATTACTCGTGGGGTAGAAGTTTTCTTGGGCATAAATTTTTTGTAAGGCAACATAATAAATAAAACTCTTAATTCTAAGATATACAGGGTGTTCCAGAATGATGATCAAATATTTTACCAAAGTATTCTACAAGCCACTTTAGGGGGGGATCTTTATGAACTTTTTCAATCTGGGTCCTCCCTGTTGAGATATTCGAGTTTCAAAATAGCGGAAAATAATTTTTTTATGTTTTTTTTAAAAACGGTTAAACTTAGAAATTTCAATTTTGGTACACATTGTCAGCTAGTCGAATGCTATTTTGTGGTGTTGTCTATTTTTTGGCTCATGTATCTGGAGAACGGGTACCAGCAACCCCTAGTTTTATTGTCTTTCAGAACTTTTTCCTGCAATGACCGACTTCACATTGACATACTACACCTAATTTTAAAACTTTTTTCACTCTTGTCATTTTTTCATGCAACTAACAGTTAGCGCAGAAAAAATAAAAATAGAGATTAAGAGCAACGATTGAGAAATCAATGGTTTAATCCATTATCAACTATATGAACAAATGAAAATGAATTTATCTCATCCCATAGTTAATAATAATAATAACTGAAAAGTGTTCAAAATGGCCTCCGACACATTGTTGACATAATTGTAGTCTTTTAATAAAATTAAAATTTACGGATCGTAAAGTGTGAATAGAGTATCTTATTTGAATGCAAATATTAAACATTCTTTCTTGCAGTTCTTCTATCGTGTTAACTTCTGTTACATAAACCATGTTTTTCAGATGGCCCCATAAATAGAGGTTGAGAGCATTTAAGTCGGGAGACCTTGGGGGGCCAGTATATGGGTGCATCCTGACCTCCCCGAACCAACGGCGTGAGCAATTTTTATGAAGCCATCGCCGAACCGTCAAAGTAAAATGGGCAGGAGCTCCGTGTTGCATATATCACATTTCTTGTCTATGTTGGAGACGTACATCCAACAATTCGAAAAGGTTATTTTATAAAAAGTACAAATATTCAGCTCCTCCTAAACGCCTGGGCAAAATAAAAGGTCCTATTAAAAACCCTTCTAGGAACATTTAGGGAAAAAGTATGTTGGTATTTTCCAGTCATGACAAAATTGGGATTTTCGTCGGACCATTCGTACACGTTCTGATGATTTAGAATACCCTGTCGCGTAAATAGAGCTTCAACAGTGAACAGTATTCGTTCTGTAAACTGAGGGTTTCTAATACGCCTGTGAAGTACTTCTGCACAAAATCTGACGCGAAGATCATGATCTATGCGTAACCATTCTTGAACCATTCTCAAATGGTAAAAGTGAAATCCGTTTGTCGACAGTATTCTCCAGATATTAGTTATCGGAATATTGAAATACCAAGATGCTTCTCTGACACTTCTCCTAGGATCCTCTTCAAATAAATTCAAAACTGCCTGTTCCTGCTGAATACCGATTACAACTCCCTTCCTTTATTTCGTTGTTGACATTTAAAAGATCCTGTGGCCTGTAATTTTAAATGAAAACGAACATTCGATTATTGGGAACGCGACAATTGGGAAATCTTTCCGCATACAATCTTACGGCTTGCAGAGCATTTCCCCGACATTCACCATAAATTAAATGCATGTCAGTACATTCTTCATTAATGTAATTGTTATTCATACTAAATAAATAAATTAACAATAATAATTTTTCACTTGAAACTAACTTGACGAAATTTGCAGAAACTGCCAATAATAGACTTATGGCTATTTATTTGACAACAAGACAACAGAGAAACTTCAACATAGCAACCAGCTATTTCGTTTATCAGTAACCGATGCGTTTATCAGAAACGATGTTTAAAAGGGTAAGGAAAACTATTTTTATTTTTTTCCGCGCTAACTGTTGGTTGTATGAAAAAATGACAAGAGTGAAAAAAGTTTTAAAATGAGGTGTAGTATATAAAAAATAGTTTTGTTGAAATCGGGCATTGCAGGAAAAAGTTCTGAAAGAAATAAAACTAGGGGTAATTCCCGCCCTCCAGATACATGAGCCAAAGAATGGACACCACCACAAAATAGCATTCGACTAGCTGACAATGTGTACCAAAATTGAAATTTCTAAGTTTAAACGTTTCTAAGAAAAAGAAAAAAAAATATTTTCCGCCATTTTGAAACTCGAATATCTCAACAGGTAGGACTCAAATCGAAAAATTTCATATGAAGATCCCCCCTAAAATTTGCTTGTGGAATACTTTAGTAAAATATTTGACCATCATTCTGGAACACACTACATAATTTAAAAATAAATTAAGATTGTAAAAATCAACGTTTATTAGAAATGTATTTTACACCACATACATTTTCAAACTTATTTGACCGTTGATTTTTAAGGTTGAGTCAAAAAACGGTTTTGTATTGTAACATATATTATTAGTATACTTTATGTATGCTCCATTTCATGAGTCTTGGACCAATGAACAACTTTGCGGGACACACAAAAAAAAACGCTAAAAATTTGGTAAATTAATTGAAAAAGTCACATTGGCCAACTGAGTATGTATAAGAAACGATAGCGTTAATTTTCTGTTGGGACAAAAGTAAAGAAAAGTGTCAACGTACTTGATAATACTGATTTAATTTTAATAAATATCTTGGTTAGACACTTAATTAGAGCCTTAAATAATTAATATTATTATAAATTTACATGGATTGGGGCTTGTACCTCGATAGCTCAGTTGATTAGAGCGGTACTGTAGCATAGTACATGTCGTAGGTTCAGATCCTATTCGAGGTAAACTTTTTATTTATGTATTAAATAAAATTAATAATAATTTTTAAATAGTTAATGTGCTTAAAAGGCGCAAAGAATTTTTTTACATATAAATTACTCAACTTAAAAACGATGTGTTGTTTTGATAACTTCATTGCGTGAATCTGCAATTTGGAATACCTACTAACATTTTATAGTATGTTTAATCGGAGAAGGGTGGAGAAGACAAACCCCATCTAGATTTGGATAAGTATCGGTCGATTAGGCGTAGTAGAATAGATACACAGGCTTCAAAATTTCATGTTGTCTATATTAAATTTTTCTATTCTTTTGATACCTTTATTTTACACTAGTAATTAATAATAAAAATATTGTTTTTTTTCTTTACATACTGAATAAAATCATTATTCACACTGCTTCTGCACCGGTTTAGAGGCTCGTAATTGATATTTACAGATGTCAAATTCCGCAAATTATTTTTAGAAATGATATGGTGGTAATGTTTAGTCTGTTTGGCTTTATTAAAAGATGGAAATCCCTAAATAGAAGAGGGTTGTGTACTTCCTTAGTTAAAATTCCCATACGTAAAACTCTTAAAATATTTCTAACCCGGAGACGGAAGTCTGCAAACTTTAAGTTCCTGGTTCTCACGCCGATATGTGTCTACATATACAAAAACAAGGGGTGTTTTGATTTTGTAATTTTTTATTAAAATAAAACTTATAATAAAGAGCTTGTTAATTGCATTTAGAGGGGTAGTGTTCGCGTGTTTGTTAGTCTGTATGCCACGTGGCAATTTGTTAGGCTTCGATTTGTAAGGATATATTTGTTAGTGTAATGAATCGTAGAGGTGGTGTTCAGGTGTTTAAAAGCCTTAAGGAAGCGTATTGCCCTTAGACATCATACTTCCTTCCCGGAAAGTCTATATGGGAATCATCCACCAGCAACCCTGACCTTTAAAGGTCTCCGCTCTTTCGTTTTTAAAAATGTTTAATTGATAAATTTTTTTGACAACAATGGGCTGAAAGCAGTTTTATTATTTTTAATGTTTACGTAATTATAAATACATGTGAAAAATTGAGCAGTACATGGCTCCATTATTATTGTTACCCTAATCCAAAAATCTTTTAAATGTAGAACGTCTTATTAAATATTTAGAACTTCGGACTCTTGTGAACTTTATAAAGGGAGCTTATTTTAATTTATTTCTATAGTGATAACTCGTGTATTTTGAAAAAAAGTTTAAAACGCACAGAAATTTTTCGTAATTTTTACTACCTGAATGAATTCATGAATTGTCGCACCACGTACGACTTTTACAACATAAATGCTATTTTTATCAGTTATTATAATTGCTTAATATATCATTTTCATGTAATTCATTTTCTCTACAATTCAGTCTTGTTAAATAAACAATTATATGTCATTATAATAACTTTCATAAATATTGTTAAAAATTAATGAAGCATTTATTTATTATAATTTGCGCAGTCGGTAAGATTGTGGAATTCAATCGTAACGAACGGCCGAATTTCGTATTAACGATTTATCGGCAATTCGTACATTTGTGAAAAGTTCTAAAGTGAAAGTTACTCCTCGAACCACACTGATCCCAGTCTACCGAAGACCAGCTGAAGCTTTCCTTGCTCTCTAGGAAGGGGTTTAAAATTGCATTTTCTGCCACATGGCTGAACTAACCCATACCCTGTAATAGGAGTTAAGAAATGATAGGTCTTATGTGAGTTTATTATTTAAGTCGCTTGAAAACTTTTTGAAAAGCTTGCTCCATCGTCTTTATCTGCTTCAGATGAAGGAACAAATTATCATAATCGATCCCAATCGATTCTTAGAACCAATCACATCACAATCAGTACGACTTCAAACGTTAAGTTAATTAATAAAGCTGTAATACTGTCTTTTAAACCAGAATATCTGAACTGTGTTCTGAATTTCGACAGAAATTCTAATAATTTAAATCAATTTTGATCGAAATCAGAAATTTTTCATCTCAACCAATTCCAATTGAACCTAATACAAATTTAGCCCCCCAAAGATATCAAAACATTTTCAGACCACCGCATTTGTCACCTCCTACACCTATGAATATTTCCACAAGGCATAATAAATTTATTCAGTTTAAATTTACACTCAATCAATACAATTTACTTCAACTCGGTAAAATTTCACTTCAGAATTTTTTAATACTGAAGTGGATGTACTGCAAAACGAACATTACGAAGATGCAATCACTGATAATAACGATTCCCTAAATTACGATATCCAAGACAACTATGTCGAAGATAAAAATTTTCACAATCTGAGGACTAATCCAATATCTATTAATAACTACAGGTCTAACGAGTTACCGTATGTTATCTTACGTAACTCAAACTACAATTTTTGTTTTATTCTTGCTCAACCAGGTGGTTCATCGACCTTCAGATTGCTTTCCACAATTACCCAAATTTAATCCGAGTCCTACAGCATTCCAAAAGTCTTCTCACAAACAGTTTTTTTAAGAATTGTGGACCTGAATAGGCTAAGTTGGGCTTACCCAGAATGGATAGCGGCACATTGAATTACCAAGAGATGCCTATGAACGACCTCCTTAAAGTTTTCCATATCATAAGTTAGTGGAAAACAAGAACTAAGGAGGGAGATCATTCAAGAGTTTAGAAGCCGTGTAGAAAAATATGTATTACACCCGTTTAGTACTACAGGTGGAGATTTGTACTGGATATTGATGAAGTGAATGAGCGTACCAAGCATTCCTAGCAAAGGTGGCCCGAGATGGTATCAGAGAATGTAATTCAGCAGTCATTATAATACCGATAATACAAAGAGAGATCCGAAACAATTCTTCCATGCTCAAGGGTCAGTATATCAGAAGTTAAGGACGAGTCATGTGCAAGCTTAATCGCTCTTTGTTGAATTTTTTTTATTTTTTTGTATGATTGTGGACCTGAACAGGCTAAATTTGGCCTATCGTGCTAAAGCACTCAGGAACACTTAGGAGGATGGATAGAGGGATAATGAATTGCCAATAGTTGCCTATAAACAGCTACCTTAAATTTTCTGATATCATAAGTAAGAGGAAAGCAGGAACTAGGGAGATCATTCCAGAGTTTAGAAGCCGTGTAGAAAAATGTGGATTGCGCCCGTTTGGTACGACAAGTGGAGATTTGTACTGCATACTGATAATGTGAATGAGCGAAACGAGTGTTTCTCGCAAAGATAGCCCGAGATGGTATCAAAGAATATAATTCAGCAGCACAATAGTCGTTGTAATAACGATAATGCAAAGAAAAAACTGAAACCATCCTTCTATGCTCAAGGGACTGTATGTGAGAAGTTAAGGACGGGTCATTTATAAGCATAATCGCTCTCTATTGTATACGATCAACGATATCGAGTGCGTATTGGGGAGCACTAACCCAGAGGTGAGAATTATGTTCCAGATGAGGCCGAATTTGGGCCTTATACAGCAGAAGGAGCTGTTGAGAGGTAAAGTACTGCTTAGATCTGTACAAAAAGCCTATTTTACGAGCAGCTGTTTCGGTAGCTGACAGAAGATGGTCAACCCATGAGATATTTGAAGATACAGTCATACCTAACAGACTAATCGAGTCCGAAAACTTAAGAACTGAGCCATTCATACTTACAACAGGAAATGATGGATCTTTTTTGGCGGACATAAGGCAACACTGAGTTTTGTTATCATTAAATTTAACTAGATTATTGCTTCCCCATTCGAGAATACGGTGAATGTCTTTGTTGATTGAATTTGCCATCTCAGCTTTAATTTCTTGATTTGACATATTAGGTAGATTATCACTACGAGCAGACTGAGATAACTACAGTGAAGAGTGCTATCGTCAGCAAAGCAATGGATGGGGTTAGTTGTTGAAGAAATAAGGTCATTTATGTACAGCAGAAAAAGTGTAGGCGCTATAACGGATCCCTGTGGTGCCCGCGTTAATGCTAACTTCTTTGAAAAAAGCCATCAACTACGACACGTATTCGTCTTTTATCAAGGAAACTAGAAACCCAGTTGATGAGCGTATCATTTAACCCAAACCAGGTGAGTTTGGCAAGTAAACATTTATGCCAAACTTGGTCAAATGCCTTTGAGATATCTAGCGCGACTACAACCGTTTCACCGGACTGCTCTACTGTATTGTTCCAAACTTGGGTCACATATGAAAGAAGATCGCCTGTTGAACGACTTTGCCCAAACCCATATTGGTGGTCACTAAGGAGTTTGTTAGTTTCAAGGAACGTGAGCAGTTGCTGATTGATGACTTTTTCCATGATTTTAGACAAAATGGAAGTGATGGCAATTAGTCGGTGGTTTGAGGGATCGGTCTTATCGCCTTTTTTGGGAATATGTTGAACATTTGCTAACTTCCATGATGAAGGGAATTTCAGAAGACATAGAGATCGTATAGAGCTTAGATAGGATTGGTACTAGTTCGGGGGAACATTTCTTTAAGACAATAGCTGGGATACCGTCTGGGCCAGTCGCCTTATTGAGTTCAAGCCTACTGATGATCGATTGCAAGAGCTTGTACCGAAAATGAATTGGTTTCATAGCGTATGAAGAAGAGTTTACTAGTGGCACATCTTTTCCAGAATCATTGAGACACGAGCTTGATGCAAACAAATCCACAAAAACATTGGCTTTGTCTACAGAATCAGCAACTACCGATCCATCAATAGACGTCAGGGGGGGAAATGAAGATGTTCCAAAGTTTTTACTAATGGCTTTAGCTAAAGACCAAAATTTACGACTGCCTAAAGGAGATATAGCTAGTTCATTGCGTTTTCGTTGTTCGAACAACTTTTAGTTTTAGTGATTTCACTTTTGCAGATATTTCTAGCACCAATGTATTCTACATGACTGTCGACCGATTTATTAGATTTCCATTTAATGTAATATTTATTTTTTAAAGATATTGCATCAGCACAAGCCTTATTGAACCAGGGTTGGGAACGTGAATGACCTATACGGTACTGTTTTTTGGGAATGTATAACTCCATTCCCATGAGGATGACTTCAGATACTGAAAGAGCGATGTCCGAAGAAGAGGATGACTTAAAACAATATTCACGCCATGGAAAGGTTGCAAAGAAATCCCGTAAATCACTCAATCGAGCTGACTTAAGACACCACAAGGTTCTATCGGTTTTGCGAACAACAGTGGAATTAGGTACAGTAGAAATGATTGCTATTAGACAATGGTCGGAAAGACCTAAAGGCGAAAGAACGGAAGTTTTATAAACAAGAGGTTTGATGTAAGAAAGAGATCTAGAAGATGTGGATTATGGTTAGGGAATACGGTCAATGATATCGAGAGCATGTTTGAGATAGAAGGTGGATTACGATTATGAGTAGACTGAGATAAACTACAATAAAGAGTGCTCTCGTCAGCAAAGAAATGGATTGGGCTAGTTGTTGAATCATTTATGTAGAGCAGAAAAAGTGTAGGTGCTATAACTGATCCCTGCGCCAATGTTAACTTCTTTTGAAAAAGTGACATCAACTGTATGTATTCGTCTTTTATGAAGGAAAATAGAAACCCAGTTTATGGGCGTATCATTTAACCCAAACGAGTTTAAGTAAAACTGATATCAAAATTGGTCAAATATCTTTGAGATATCTAAGGCGACTACAACTGCTGCACCGGATTTTTCTAATATATTGTTTCAAATGTGTGTCACATATGCAAGATTATTTGTTGAACGACTCTGCGTAAACCAATATTGGTGATCACTAAGGAGTTAGTTAGTTTCAAGGAAACAGAGCAGTTGCTGATTGATAACTTTTGCCATGATTTTAGACAAAATTTAGATGGAAATTGGTCGGTAATTCGAGGGATGGGTCTTATCGCCTCTTTCGGGAATAAGTTGAGTATTTACTAACTTCCATTTTGAAGAAAATTCCACAGAAGGCATATAAATCGAATAGAGCTTAGATAGGACTGGTACTAGTTCGGGGGAACATTTCTTTAAGACGACTGCTGGGATATCGTCTGGGCCAATCTCCTCATTGAGATCAAGTCTACTGATAATCGCTTCTAGAAGCGTGCACCGAAAATGAATAGGTTTCATAACGTATGAAGGAGAGTTAGCTAGGGACACATCTTTTCCAGAATCATTGAGCCACGAGTTTGATGAAAATAAATCCACAAAAAGATTCGCTTTGTCTACATAATCAGCAACTATAGATGCGTGAAAAGATGTCATGGGAAGAAATGAAGGTGTACCAAAGTTCTTACTGATGGCTTTAGCCATCTTTATGTACTAAGAAGATATGCAAATTAAGTTGCCTACCTCATACCAATATCTCATTAATTAAAATTTTCTTGCATTTAGAACTAAATGAAGGAAAGATCCTAAATTGAGGTATATTTTATACAACACGAAAAAGGGTTGTTACACACCCCCTCATAAAATTTGGACTCGGAGATCACCAAAGCGGAGATTCCAAACACTAAGCTAATAAATGAAATTAGTAAAATTTAAGAAAATAAAAAATGTTAAGCTAATTAAATCTATGCAAAATCTAAATGAAAATGAAAAGAAAATGTACGAAGAAGTACGGAAAATGTGGTGATGCTGGTCAGGAAAGACCCCTCGCAACAACATAAAAGCTACTGACGCGCTATCACCCGCACACGCCACTAGTCGCGAAAAAAGGCCCGAACCTTAAAATAAAGTAAAAACTTTAACTGGTGGGGTTTGTGAAGCAAACCACCATCAGAAGAACAAAATGAAAAAAACCTGTAAAAAAAATTTGAATCTAACGTAAAAAAGAACGAAACCAACTATGACCTAAAGGGACAGTGGGCGGGGAACCCGGGAACAGTATTCGGTGAAACGTTAAAAAATCATGGCAAAATGCCACTCCACTCAAGTCTAAAAAAATCCTTCCGGACAAACCATAAATAAATAATCGCGAGACTTGAGGCCGAAAAAGAGCGGTTCCATTTCCCTACGCCGGTGATCTCAAACCAACCCTCCTAGGTACATCACACATAACCACCACAGACACGTTCGGTACGTCAAAATCGGTAAATCCAAGATACGAATATTTCCATGGCAAATTAGCTCAGGATGCTTCGTCGTGGAGAACAAAAGAGGCCACTCTACCCTTCACGAGTTTCAGGTTTCATGTTATTCCACAGTCGTCGTCCAAGACTAAACATACCCCTAACTAACACGCACGTCTTGTAAATAAATCGAAATCTAGGTGTGGTTGCAAAGAGAAAAGATGAAGCACTCTTACGAACACAACAACCCCCTCCTAAAACTACCAAAACGTCATAATCAGGAAGTGAACTAATCAAGGTTGACACGAGGCGAACCGAAGTCCTCAAGCACCGTCCAAGAAGAGTAACACTAGACAAATCAGGAATAGTCAAAAGCTAAAATTGAGAAAACCATTTCAGGGAAACTAAAATAACCAAATAAAATAAAAAAATAAATGTATGTAAGCATTACTAGTTTTCTTATCAACGGGTAAGTGTTTGAAAATTACACGTTAAATAAACGATCAGAGGTAAACTCAAAATGGTTATCTTAAATTTTACTATTGTAACAATAGCAAATTGTAAATCCAGTAAAAGAAGATAATCTACCCGAGAACTAATGTCCCAAAAAATCGGCAAAATAAACGCACGATGTGATCTAAATATCAAACATCATGCTAAACAAATCAATCGCACGATGGGATCTAAATATCAGCCATCACGCCAACAAATGTAGCAAAAATAAAATGAGTGGTTTGCAAAGCCACTAAAATATAAAAATAAAATAGTGTGCGAAATAAGCACAAAAATAAAAATTACTTTGAAAAATTATCAAAATAATAAAAATGTAAATAAGAAAACCAGAATGTAAAAATCTCAAAAATAGAAAAATAATTAAAAAGAATACAAAGAACTGAGAACTAATGGGGTTTTAAATCTTTAACATGAAAAACACCTAATGGTTTATTATCAAAAGGAGTGGCCAATCGGTATGTAGTTGCACCTAACACCTCAACAACTTTCGCTTCAATAAATTTTGGAGCTAACTTTTGACAATAATTTCTAGTCGCATCAGATAAAGTAAAGTTCAAAAACTTGATCATTATTAAGATCATCAATACTCTTAATCATAGAAAAAGTTGTCTCCGCAGTTTGCAACAAAAGAATTTTCACTAAAATCAGCTTTAATTTCAAATAAATGACAAAAATCTACTCCGAAAATAATTGCAGTAGTAATAAATTCAGAAACGATAACAGAAATAGTTTTAGTAATACCATTAACAGTTAAACATAAATCAACACTCCCCAAAATGGATTGTGAAGAACCATCAGCAATAATCAATGATGAAAAAGGTGAATTCCTATTTAATTTTAAATCATATTTATCAATCAAATATAAAGCAGGCTTACCTAAAATAGTTACATTAATAAAAGGTCTAATATCATTATTCTTTTCAATAAATTTGGAACAAATTTTAGGAGTTCCATAAAATTCCTTAACTGTAGTCAACCAATCTTTAAAAACATGTTTGTCAGCCTCTGAAAAATCAAAAGGAATGTGTCGACTAACAGAACACTTCCCAATTACAAGTTTTTTGAAAATTTACACTTCGGACAATTAGAAAAGGTAACATTTGAACATTTGAAGCAAAAGATTTTATCACCCTTATCACTACCATTAAATTTTAAACAGAACTTTTAGAAATTTGTAAATTTTGCATTAATTTGGAAAAATCTTCAGCTGAAGTATTAACATTGTCGTTACGTGACAGAAATATCAGAAGTGTCTAATTGTGGTAAATCATTATTCAATTCAAAATTTTGATAAATAGATTCAATAAATACTAAAGAATCGTTACATAAAGTTAATAACTGATCGTATAAATATAAAAATTTATCATCAAAAGTGATGTAATTTAATCGTTTTAAGATGTGCAATAAACGAGTGTCAAGTCTAAGGTACTCTACTTTTGAAGGCTTATGTTTGAACAAATTAATCAACGATTGAATATTATTAAGTTTTTCTTGTAATAACTTCAGTTCTAAGGTTTGGCAAATTTCGACTCTCTTGTACGAATCAAATAATTCTGGATTAATCCTTTCTAAATTCAATTTACGTCTCAACAGTTTGCGTTTCTCCTCTACGGTTAATCTTTCCGCATCCTTAACATTAACATTTCTTAAACTTAACTCTACTGATAACCCATCACTACGAAGAAGATCCACTAAATAATCTAAATTTGACATGGTAAAAATAATATATAAACAATGAAATACCACTAATCGTAAACACTATAAAAATATTCAAATATAAAAATAATAAATAGTTACAATACCTTTAAATGGTGATCACTAACAATCGTAACTGAAATACACAAAAGTGAAAATAATCATAAATGGTAATAAAAGCAAATCATTGTCCCTGCTCGGGCGCCAGTGTAATAAAAAATGTGTAACGTAGGTGTGTATCGTAAATTTTAAATAATAAAAAGTAAGTTATAAAGATAATGAAATAATAATTTCTCCAAAAAATACTAACCTTACACCACTTATAATTGTGCCTTTGGCTCATCGGTTGATTAATAGGGTAGGTTCAAATAAAATGATTTGCTTAATTACCACTTACCATCAATAATAAAGAATGTAAAAAATTAATGAAGTTATCTCGGGCGCCAAATTGTTTTTTAAAATATCGGAACAATTAAACCGACTTTACAAAAATGTAAAAAATAACAATATACAGACTATGTTTATTAAATATCAAATGTAATGATGAAATAATGAAGGTCTTAAAATTATGCTTAAAATACTAAATAAAACGCTACATAAATACCTTAGAAATTTTTGTACACAAACTTTTCTTTTTGGCAACCTCTGGTATCTAAATATGATTACGAAGCGGTTAACAAGATGAAGTCATTCTTACGTCATCATGATGCAATCTTGACATAATGTTATCAGCCACACCCCAAACTGAATTTATCTTTAAAAAATCCGTATAAATTTCTTCTTAAAACTTTTAAATCCACTTCTTATTGCATTAATTGGAAGTATCCATTCAAAAAAATTGCAGTCATAAAACGAAAAATGTACGCAACAATAAAATCAAATGCGTACTTAAGATTCAATTATGTTGTAAATTGAATTAATGATAAACGTATAATTAAAGTAAACATGGTATAAATACGTAAAGAAAACGTACAGAAAACGTACAGAAAAACGTAAGGAAAAACGTAAGGAAAAACGCCTAAAAAGAACAAAATGCTTTAATTTTATGTAAATGTATCAAAAATATATCTTACCACCAAATTGATGGCGCTTTCACATAAATTTAGATAAAATCAAAAAGAAGCAGCTTCATGTTTCGACATTAACACAGGAAGTGAAAATGGAGGATTTCGAAGTAGATGAAGCGGTTCTGCGCACAAGATAAGAACAGAATAACTTAACGCAGACGCGTTACTTATAAGATAAGAAATGAATAAAAATTGAAAGTAGGAATATAAATCTTTATGCACTAAGAAGATATGCAAATTAAGTTGCCTACCTCATACCAATATTTCAATTTTCTTGCATTTAGAACTAAATGAAGGAAAGATCCTAAATTGAGGTATATTTTATACAACACGAAAAAGGGTTGTTACAGCTTTCCGTCAAACTTAAACTATGTACAATGAAACTAACGGACATCGCAGACAAAACGCAAATCCCCACATAATTTAGGGATATTAGGAAAGTAATTAATTACCGCGTATCGAAAAAACTTTTGAACGTTTAAAAAACACTACTGGCTAAATAAATAAGAATATACACTGTAGTATATAAATCAATGAGAGTTTTGTCGAAGAGCTAATTATGACAGACATCCTATAAAAATGCACAAGAGTAGTAATGTAAGGGGGTTTCTGGCTCACTTTGACCTAGATATTTTTCAATGTCCAGCCGGTGGGAAATGTTCAAGGCCAAAGTCAAGCAATTCCTAGAATTTGCGAATTAAGTCAAGGTCATGTCTTAATTCATAGAAGTTATTACAATTCCTAGAAATCAATTTCTAAGGGGTATTATTCTTAGGAATAGAATTTTCAGTGTGGTTGAAGGTCATGTGTTTGGGATTTTACTTTGACCTTGACATTTTCAGGGTCATTGAATGTCAAGGTCAAAGTTTCAAGGTCACGCGGTCAAAACTCAGTTCATCGTTATATATGGATACCCCACATAGTTACAGTAATTTAACCTTGATCTTGCTTCTCATCATTTTTATTACTACCTACTACTATCATTACTATTTTTACAGCACCAACAACACAATGTTAAATTACTGCAGCTACGTGGGGTATCCATATACATCAGTGAACTTCTGAGTTTTGATCGTTCCGGAAATGCTGCTTTCATTATACTTATAACCAACTTTACTTGCTCGCAATTGCACTACGAGTAAACACTGTTTAAGAAATGATTATTTACATATGGTGAGCTTGTAGCACTATTATTAAAAACAAAATTTTATGTTTGTTGCTTTCCAATCGCCCCTACGCTACTAAGGAACACATCCTTCATGTTTAGCAACGTTTTAAGTTGATCAATGTGGGTTTCTTCTTTGAAATACCTATAGAAGCGATGAGGTAATATACATTTAAGATCAGCCGTTTCCATCACTATACATTCACCTCACTTTATACTTTTTATATATCTCGAGGTCACACACATTTTTAAAGAGTTTGCAATAGGTGCGTTGATTTAACCATGATAATAAAATTTGACCTTGAAGAGCTTGACTCAATTACACAGATACAGAGATACACAGAACCAATACAAAAACCGCTTAACCTTGACCTATTTTTTAGCATAGACAACATTCATTCTTCATGTTTCCATGACCTGATTCTATTTTGTGCCAATAAAATTTAACCTTGAAGAGCTTGACTCAATTTAGCCAATTTATGTTTCTAAGAATTGTAATATGATACCTCTACAACTATCACTTTATACTTTTTAGATATCTGAAGGTCACACACATGGGTTTGTAATAGGTGCTTCCTGTAGATCAATAAACTTTGACCAGATACATAAAAACCACTCAAACACATCAAAAACGCACAGATACAGACAGACAGTTAATACAAGAACCATTTAACCTTGACCTACTTTTTAGCATAACAACTTGTCATTCATTTTGCTGTGCACTTTTTGGATTTCTGTGAATTTGACCTTGAAGAGCTTGACTCAATTTAGCCAAGAACCAGTTAACCTTGAAATTCACTTTAACCTTGAAAATTGATTTCTAAGAATTGTAATAACTTTGATTCTAGGAATTAACACATGACCTTGACTCAACAGTCAATAAGGTCAAAATAATTGCTTGAACAGCGTGACTGAAAATTTGACCTTAACACTCAATGACCCTGAACAATTTCAAGGGCAAAGTAGAATCCCCCCCACAATTTCTAAGTATTGTAATAACTTCTATGAATTAACTCATGACCTTGGCTGAATTCGGCCAAATTCTAAGAATTGCTTAATCTTAACCTTGAACATTTTCCACCAACTTGACCTTGAAAAACACCTAGGCCAAAGAGCCAGAACCCCTTATATTACTACTCACATGAATATAACCTTTTCAAATCGACCACATGAACACCTCCACTTTAAAGACCACTATATTTTTAAGTAAAAATTCATTTTCCAAATATACTCAAGCATATTAGCTGACTGCTTTAAATTCGACAGACATCAAAAAAAAATATCATTACCTTTTTCTCTCACCACGGCGTTCTAAGTCAAATAATAGTTGCTAACGGAAAGGAATTTAAGAACTCAATTATAAGCCGATTGTTAGCCCACCCAGAAAATAGAAACCCATTTTTGTTCACCAAACCACCCACAGTTGAACTCCGGAATTGAAAGAACGCATTCTGTATTTATTGAAAGTGCTAAATTACTCAACACCAGAGTATTTTTAAAAATGCACGTCCATACAAAAATGGTTTACGTAATTCTAACAGACAATCACACAATACCAACAGCAACCAAACTAATACCAATATATATCGTTAATGGTCATATTAATACCGAAAATCCTTTTGATGTGAACATTCACAAAACTCTGTGATGATTCCAACAAATTTGAAGCTAACGTTCAAGTTTATTTAAAACGTGTTAAAAAACTGCGAATAAATTTCAAAAAAATATAATCTCATACACTAAACGTATTTGTTTTTTTGTTTGAGATTTCATCGAATCGTAGGACTCGAAAATAATCCCGGCATAATCGCCTATCTACGAAAATCAGGCAAAGGCCAACCCTAAAATCGGTTTTGCTCATCTTAAAATCTTAACTTTATTATGATATAAAAATTGCATTTCTTTGAAATATGAAAATAAAAAATCTAGCTCAAAACAAAGCCTTTAATTTGATACCTTTTATACCTGCTAAAAAATTTTCTTTTGTTAATATCCTTCTTTGTTTTCAATCTGCGATTTTACATTCAGCAAATTATGTGATAAATTATACAACATACCGAAGAGTGCTCAATAGCCATCTGCATATAATAAATTGGTTTTCGAGACCTTGAGTGACTTAAGAATAATATGCTGAAATCTAACCCTTAATTCTAAACCTAACTAAACTTGAAAGTAATCAAAATCTCTTTGGTAATTCATTGGGTGCATATCGCAGAAGTCTTTTATTGTTTTGATAACAATTCCAGTTATCGTCTTGAGTAATGATAATAGTTTTTTAAGAAATTAATTGCTACGTCAAATAAGTAAATCAAATCTGAAATCATAAATATAAGCCGACTATAATAGTTAAGGAACCTGTATGAAATAGCTAACTACGGAATCTAATTTTATTTTGATAAAGGTTAACTAGATCTTTAATAGATGAAATATTATTAAACCGCTTTGAAAATCAGAACATCCTGTAACAGACGAAAGCTAACAATGAAAAATGCCACAACCAAAAAACAAGTTTAATAAAATTTAAAGTTATTATGTAAGCTTAAAGTTGTTTAATTTTAATTTTAAAGAAATAATTTTCTTTTAATATTTAAGGACTGTAATCGTTATTACACAACGAATACACAATGTGTATGTTTAACCTTATCTCAATTTTAACTATATATGTTAAACCAATGCAATGTTGTGAAAACTGAACATACTTAATCGGTAAAATATTTACTTCAAGGTTAAAAAAAAACAGCAAAAAATCTAGACATATCAATAGATAAAACTAAAATTAAGGGATACCATTTTGTTTTGTTTTTTTTAATTACAGAATGCCAAAACCTATTTATTGGATTTTCTTCTGGTCTAATAAAGTTATTCGGATGTTTATTATTTCAATAGCTTTGACGAACATAATAATGAGATTACTTTGATAAAATTTCCACATTACCAGAGTGAATGTTTTGATTTAAATTATTTAACGCATGGTCAGTTATGACTTCTCTGGCTGATTCAATCTATATCTGTTCTTTACGTCTAGTATCAAAGCTACGTTTTGTGATTCCAATGTATACTTTTGCACAAGAACAAGATAACTTATACACTCCTAATAATGGATTTGATACACCTATAAGTAGGTGATCTTAAACGTTATTTAACCTCCTTTGTAGGGTTTAAAATAGTTCCATATAATATAATTCCATGGTTAATTAATTTTTTTTCTAATCAATCCGTAACGTTAGTTATGAAAGGAAGAAAAGCATTACAAACATTAAGTGATAACTGTTCTTTACGGGTATAATTATATTATTAATTTTTCAAGGGAATGACCATTACTTTGTAGAAGTATTTTTAAATAATCAAATACATCTTTTAAAAGTTCTGGATCTGATATCCGTTGAGTTCGATTAGTTGAATTTTTGGTTTTAGAAATTAATATATCTAAAAATGGTAAACTTCCATTAGCGTCTTTTTTCATAGTAAACTGAATGCATGGACGAATACCATTTATAAAATCTAAAACTCATAAAGTGCTACTTCTCCACGTCAATTACAAAAGTATCATCAACATATCTATACTAAATTAAAAGTTTTTTAGGTACATTCAGTGGAGCTAGAGGTTTCAACTTCTCCATGCTTTGCTACGAAGAGACTGGCGTATTTGCAGCGCTAACGTAGTAGTGCACATTTAGGAATTTTTCGTTTTTAACACGCTAGAAGTACCGGAAAACTTCAAAATTGTTATCAAATATCAATAGTTGCCATCTTTTTCATAATAGCTCTGAAAATTCAGTTTCGTGGGTTTCATGGTGAAATACAAAATCCTCATTTTTTTGTAATATAAATGCAAATATTACATTTTTTGTAAATTCGAATTAATTTTAGATTTCCTACGAATGACAGTGCATTTTAAAACTTTTGACCATTTTGAAAAATGCCGTTAACTTTAAAAAGATACCAGAATCTGCAGTTTTCTTTTTCACAAAAGAAAACTGCAGATTCTAGAGCTGATATTATGTCGATTTAACGTAAATTACTTTAATACAAAATATTTATGAGAGTATTTGGAAGTTCTAACATCGGTTTAATTCAAATATCTTATGACTACAACTAAAAAATCATATTCACACAATACGATTGGGCATATTCCACTAAATAAATGTACAGAACGCTATCATTTAAATGGAAACCATTTTGAAGATATTTGAATTAAACCGATGTTAGTGCCATCTTCCAAGAGGTCCAGCTCTATTAGGAAGTATTTTGTATTAAGGTAATTGACATAAAATCAGCTCTATAATATGCAGTTTTCTTTTGTGGAAAGGTGTTGACACCTGTATATATATATATATATATATATATATATATATATATATATATATATATATATATATATATATATACCTCCTCAAAATAATATATACTGCTGCACCAAAATTATTATACAATATATTATACAGGGTTTCAAAGTTTCAATTTTTTTTCAGTTCTTTTAATTTATCTTCAAAACTATTTAAAATAATAAATCCAAATTTAGTACACATATTACACTCCTTAATCTTAATATTAAGAGTAGTTTAACGTTTATCAATATCTACAGTACATTTTCTGGGGCGGTACACCCTTTATCCCCCCACTAACTTTTTTATGCAACGCCTCTAACTCTTAGAAACCGAAAATTTAGATTGCCCATTTGATTTAGAAACTTTTTTGTCTTCTGCTTTTTTTTCGAAAAATGCACAGTTTTTGAGATAAATTAGCTGTAATCCATGAACAGCTTCCAAATGGTAAGTAAAGAACGTCTGATGCTCTCGCAAAAAATAGTGTGCCATGAAAAGAACAATAAAAAAAGAATCAAATTATGTCAAATCTTTATTTTAAATACGACTTGTGCATAAGAAAGAATGTAATTTACATATTTTATTGTGTTAATTTTTATTGCAAAAGTGATCTTTTAAAATTCCATTTTTGTTTTCTAATCAAGAAATAGCGGATATCCATTTTATTTATGGCTTTGTAAATGGAAGTTCAGCAGCAGCAGCCCGTGAAGATTTCCTTTTAGAAGAGCTCCGCATCCTTCAGTATTTGTAAGAGTTCACCAACAAATTATAAGTCAGGTGTTAAATAATGTACATTGTCGTCAAAATAATAATCATAGGCAGCAAAGAAATATTGCACGACGAATTTTGCATGAATTCGACAGAGATCCCACAACTAGCATTAGAAGAGTATCCGTAGCTTTAGGTGGAGTCTCAAATACTACTATTCACCGATAAATTAAAAGAACTGAAAAAAAATTAAAACTTTGTGAACCCTGTATCTCCAAAACTAAGCGTTTGGCAACCTATGTTTATATGAACTTTTTGTCTTAATTTTGAAAGCTGTTAAAGTCCTGCTACAAAAAGCTGGAACACCTGTATAACATTCACAAAATTTAAAAAAATTCAATTTAACAAGTTTAAAAATATGTTTTTATACCTAGGAATTTCAAAACTTGACACATTGTAAATCTTTACACTTAATATAATTTGACAAACAAAAAATGAGGTTTGTCAATATTCAGTGACGTTCTTTTAATACGGTATAACATTTTATACTTAATACAATTTGACTAATAATAAATGACGTTTCTTGAATTTCGGAGTCGTTCTTTTAATAAATTTAACCAATAGATTATTCGCATATTCGGACTGCCTGAATCGCTATTGACTTATCTTCTTTCAGTAGAATTCTTGCTTACTTAATTTTTTTAATTTTCCGGCAACGTTACTTATAGTTTTAGATCTTGAATATTGTACACTGTTTTGTCCAAATTATTCGTTCTCGTAATTTCTGTTATATCCTTTATGTTCTCTTTCACTTATTATTTGTTCACACCTTTACTTTAACAGCCAGAGCAATATTTCTGCTTTCAATTATCACTCCCAAGTTACCCTTAATGCAATTATATCTCGGATCAACTTCTACGCACGTCTTACCCGACCAAATTCAAAATTATTCTCCTCTTCCTCTCTTTTTTTTATTTATCTCCAGTTGCCGTTCAACCGTCAACAGTCTTCAATAGCACCCTTAATTTTCTTATCCTATGTATTTCACATACCCTAATTCTAATTATATTGTACATAATTAAAGTGCGTCCCGGCAATTAAACTTTTACGTGTAACCTTCCTATTGTTTCTAATCATAATATATATAATAATAATTTTATTGCTAATAACATACGTTTGTCAAAGTCATATAGTTAATAAAAAATCACATTCCACATTAACTATTATCTATATTAACATAAATGAAATTCTGCCAAGTAAGTGATAACAATAATATTTACAGAAATTTATGTACTTGATATTTTCATCATTATGATTCTAAACATAAACAACAAAAACATATTTATTAATGAAGTAGCTTATAAAAACCCAATCTAAATCTTGCACAAATATGCTAAATAGCGTCAGGGTACATACGTCACAATACCTGCTAACAATGTTGTTTTCCACATACCTCACGTTTCCACCAGATTTCCTGCAATAATAATGTTTGTAAAACAGACATTGTGAGGCAAAGTGGAATTACTGCCGCGGGGCAAAGCGGAACAGTGTTCCACTTTGCAGAAATATGTGGTGTTAATTGTGTGTATCGCCCATTGGAATCCCTTAATTCCTTAATCCTTTAATTTTTTTAAGTATGCGTATAACGTAATTTCTGCTTTAGATGAGGAGAACTTACAAAGAAAGACAGCGCAGCGTCAGAAGATGCGATGAAATCACCCATTATTGACGTCAGAAGTAAAGTTTGTAGCAATAAAGAAGCTGCTGCAAGATACAACATCCCTCCAACTACTTGGTACAGAAGGGTGAAATCAGAGGAATATGTAAATTCAGAAGTAATATTGGTCCTAGGATCCCTCCGGACTGTGTTCGATAAAGATCAAGAGGCACTTGTTGCGCACATCCTGTCTATGGAAGAAAGGCTCTTTGGGTTGTCTATGAAAAATTTAACATCATTGGGTTTCCAACTTGCAGACAAAAATAAAAAAAACACAATTTCAATGTCGAAATTATGTTAGCTGATTAAGATTGGGTGTCTAATTTCGTTAAAGAACGTTTCGCTGCGACTTTCTGAAAATACTGTTGGAGTCGCTTTCAATAGGCCCAATGTAGACAGATTTTTTTTACACTACTCGCTAGTTCATTGGACAAATATGGTTTGGCACCAAGCAGAATCTATAACTGCAACCAGAATTGTGGACCTGAACAGGCTAAATTTGGCGTATCGTGCTAAAGCACTCAGGAACACTTAGGAGGATGGATAGAGGGATAATGAATTGCCAATAGATGCCTATGAACAGCCACCTTAAATTTTCTCATATCATAAGTGAGAGGAAAACAGGAACTAGGGAGATAATTCCAGTGTTTAGAAGCCGTGTAGAAAAATGTGGATTGCGCCCGTTTGGTACGACAAGTGGAGATTTGTACTGCATACTGATGATGTGAATGAGCGAACCGAGTGTTTCTCGCAAAGATAGCCCGAGGTGGTATCAAAGAATATAATTCAGCAGCACAATAGCCGTTGTAATAACGATAATACAAAGAAAGAACTGAAACCATCCTTCTATGCTCAAGGGACTGTATGTGAGAAGTTAAGGACGGGTCATTTATAAGGTTAATCGCTCTCTTTTGAATACGATCAACGATATTGAGAGCGTATTGGGGAGCACTAACCCAGAGGTGAGAATTATATTCCAGATGAGGCCGAATTTGGGCCTTATACAGCAGAAGGAGTTGTCGAGAGGTAAAGTACTGCTTAGATCTGTACAAAAAGCCTATTTTACGAGCAGCTGTTTTGGTAGCTGGCAGAAGTTGGTCAACCCATGAGAGATTTGAAGATACAGTCATACCCAACAAAGTAATAGAGTCTGAAAACTTAAGAACTGAGCCATTCATACTTACAACAGGAAATGATCGATCTTTTTTGGCGGACATAAGGCAACACTGAGTTTTGTTAGCATTAAATTTAACTAGATTATTGCTTCCCCATTCGAGAATGCGTTGAATGCCTTTGTTGATTGAATTTACCATTTCTTGATTTGACATAGAAGACTGAGTAGACTGAGATGAACTACAGTGAAGAGTGCTATCGTCAGCAAAGCAATGGATGGGGTTAGTTGTTGAAGAAATAAGGTCATTTATGTACAGCAGAAAAAGTGTAGGCGCTATAACGGATCCCTGTGGTACGCCCGCGTTAATTCTAACTTCTTTTGAAAAAATGCCATCAACTACAACACGTATTCGTCTTTTATCAAGGAAACTAGAAACCCAGTTGATGAGCGTATCATTTAACCCAAACGAGGTGAGTTTGGCAAGTAAAAACTTATGCCAAACTTGGTCAAATGGCTTTGAGATATCTAAAGCGACTACAACTGTTTCACCGGACTACTCTACAGTATTGTTCCAAACTTGGGTCACATATGAAAGAAGATCACCTGTTGAACGACTTTGCCTAAACCCTCCTTTTCTCTGTTTCTTGAAGGAAGTAGGGGGAAATTCCCACTGTCACATCTTGCATAATCCGTGGACAAACACTGGTCTGTGGCACTGAGCCGACGGGAGTCGCCACTAACATCTCCGTCTTTGGGCGGTCATCAGGACGGCTCCCAACAGGGTCCAACCCAAACCCTGTACCGCCCAACATGGATGCTAAAAGACTTTCCATGGCATAGATTTGACTCTCCAAAGGAGTACAACGGAGCCCTGCCGAACCCCTACTTAATTCAAGATTGCGTTGAGCCACCGGGACGAACACACACAAATACTTTGCGACCAGCGTTAGCGTTACCCAGGGAGTACCACGTGGAGGTGCTGGTTCGACTTTGCTCCCCTATTATTATTATTATTATTATTTTATTTTTTTTGGTATGGGCGTCAACTGCTAGGTTATTGCCCAGACTCTGTTCCTTTTGTTAACTGTGTGATTTAATTATCGCGTTATGCAATTTTCTCTTGCGGCCTTTGCGTATATTTCACTATACAAATTTATCGTTTTCAGATACTTGAAAAGTTGTTGAACTTTTATTCTTTTTATTTCTAAAGCTTCTGTCATTAAATTTGATACCTTGCATTCTTTCCTATAAGTATTTAGGTTATTGCATTCTTCAATTATATGCTGTACGCGTAGTGGTGATCCGCAGTGATGGCAAATCGGATTTTGTGATTTTGTCAATAAGTGAGAGTGTGTTAGGTTTGTGTGGCCTATTCTAAGGCGCGTTAGGACTACCGAATCTTTTCTTTACATTGGAATGTATTTTCTTCGATTGCGTGTAATAGGTATATGTTGTTTTAGGTGTCTATTTTCTTCAGTCCACTTTTGCTGCCGTAAATCCAGAATTTTGCTTCTTATGTAGTCGTTGTCGCTCAGCTGTTCGCGTTTAAGTTTTAGCCTTTTACATGCCTCTGCTACGACGTTGTATATGGGCGGATTTAGCTTTGTATGTCGAGGTTTTCTTTGTAAAAGAATATGGTTAAAATGGTTATTGTCACTTAAAATTTTTGAGGTATATTTCATTGTAAGCCACAACCTCCTGAAATGTAGAGGGAGTACTCCGGATTCAACCTATAAGCTACTACAAGGACTTGTTGGATAAGCTCCTATTGCATACCTTAATGCAATATTTTGTATGACTTCTAGTTTTCTTAACCTAGTCTTGCAGGCAGGATAATATTAATGTCTTGTATAATCGTTGTAAAACTTCTGTGTCTGCTCCCCATTTGCAGTTGACTAAAAATTTTATAATGTTTAATGCTTTTCTACTTTGAATTTCAAGCTCTTCGATGTGGTGTTTCCACGTGAGCGAATTATCTAGTGTCATTTACTATAAATTTTACGTTTTCTACACATTTTATTTGTTCGCCTTTTAGGTATAAATTCAGTGGGTAGTGAGGATTGCGTAGCTTACAGAAGTGTACGCATACTGTTTTATTCGTGGAGATGCGAAAACCTATATCTTCTGCTTGCTTTACTACCTCGTTTATGCCTTGCTGAATTCGGAAGTTTTCAGATTTTCCTATCTTGCTTGACATGTATATTGCGATATCATCCACGTACATGCAGCGACCTATGTCTGGATTTAACGTCCGTGTGATATAGTTTAGGGCTATTATAAACAAAGTCCCTCTAATTGGTGAGCCCTGTGGTATTCCATTTTTTAAAACATGTCTGGTCGATAGACTATCACCTATTCTTACTTGAAATTTCCTATCGCTTAGAAACGATTTAATAAAGAAGGGCATGTTTCCTTTTATTCCCCAATCATAAATTTGTTGTAGGATGGGGTATCTCCACACGGTGTCAAATGCTTTCTCTATATCGAATATGACAGCAGTAAGATGTTCTCTGTCTAAAAAGGTTTCATGGATCTTTGTAGTAATGTTTAAGAGATTGTCACTTGCACAGTAGGTTTTGCGGCAGCCCGCTTGGTACCTATTTAACCAATTTTTATCCTCCGTCAGTTTTATTAATCTCTTATTTACTATTTTTTCAAGTAACTTACCCATACGACTCGTTAATGATATTGGTCGATAACTTTCCGGGCACAGACGGTCTTTGTTTGGCTTTGGAATTGGACTTATAATCGAGGTTTTCCATAGTTCAGGGTAGTATCCTTCTTTCCATATTTGATTAAAGAGGAATAACAAATCTCGTAGGCCCGTATGAGGTAAGTTCCTAATGATCTCGTTTGGGATATTATCTATCCCTGCGGCTGAATTTTTGAGTTGTTTTATCTCGGATATCAACTCTTCCAGTGTAATTTCATCGTTGTAAGCTAGAGGAATAACAAATCTCGTAGGCCCGTAAGAGGTAGGTTCCTAATGATCGCGTTTGGGATATTATCTATCCCTGCGGCTGAATTTTTGAGTTGTTTTATCTCGGATATCAACTCTTCCAATGTAATTTCATCGTTGTAAGCTTGTTTATGGTATTCAGTAGACGAAAGTTGTTTTTTATCATCCTCGGAGTATGATTTGGGATCGCTTGGGTTACTTCCTGTTTTAAAATAATTTGCGTAGATTTTCGCGACTTCGTAAGGGTCCGATATTATGTCTTCGCCTTGTTTTAACTTGGGAAGATGTATTTCCTTTGTTTTGCCAGCAATAGCACGTATTTTTGTCCAAATTTCGGTTGGTGGTGTGCTTGATTGGATGGTGTTTACAAAAAGGTGCCATGATCTTGTCTGCGCTTTTTTAATTTCCCTACGAGCAACGGTCCTAAGTCTCTTAAACTTTACCATGTTCTCCAGTGTGGGACTTGATGCAAATGCTTTAAGCGCTTGTTTTCTTTCTTGTATTGCCTTTTTTATATCAGGGTTACACCATGGAACGGCTTTTCTCTTCATATAATGTTTTATTTTAGGAACTGTACCCAGTGCAGCATTTGTTACAGAATTGTTAAATTCTATTACTGTGGCATCTATGTCCAGATTTCGCTTTATTGGTGTAAATGTCTCTTTATATTCTTCCCAATTTACATTTTTGAGACACCATTTCTCTACGGCTGTGGAAACCGTTTTCTGTTTTATAGGCTCAATTAAAATCGGGAAGTGATCACTTCCGTGTAAATCCTGGATTGGATTCCACGCATAGCTTAAACATATCCCAGAAGAGCAAATAGAAAGCTCTATTGTGGTTAGTTCGTTAGATTTCGAGTTAAAGAAAGTTAGCCTACCATCATTGAACAACACTAGTTTTGAACTGTCTAATAAGGTTTCAACATTTTTGCCTTTCAAATCTCGCTTAGTTGACCCCCATAAAGGACTATGTGAGTTAAAGCCTCCAAGAAGCATAAATGGTGCTGGAAGTTGTGAGATAATATGTTTTAGATCTTCTATTGACCAGTTGCCGTCTGGAAGAGATATATATATATATATATATATATATATATATATATATATATATATATATATATATATATATATATATATATATATATATATTGCATACGCATAATCTTATTGGGTGTTCTATTATAATTGCAACAGCCTGTATATTAGTAGTTAAGAGTATTTGTGTATATACACAATCGTTCCTAATAAATATGGCTTCTCCACCGCTTGCCCGTATGCACTGCTCCAAGTCTCTTCTGATACTGACGTATTTCTTTAAATCAAACTTTTCGTTAAGTTTAAAATATGTCTCTTGAAGACAAAATATCAACGGTGCATGTTCCATTACTAGAAGTTTTAGTTCAGCGTTACTTTTCTTGCATCCGTTACAATTCCATTGAATTATGCCTTCCATGGAAACTGTGTTGAGAACTATTGATAAACAAATAAATAAATAAATAAATATATACATGTAAATAATAAACAAGACAACGTAACGCTAAAGACAAACAACTTATATCACAGTTTTCTATCACAGAAATTTTTACTAGATTTTTACTTAGTTACATCCTCAATTGAGGATTGACTATTTGTTCTAGGTTTTCTTGGTTTTCGTTTTTGCCAACATTTTTTCTTCCTTTCGGAAGGATATCTACATTCGATATTTTCAAGATCACTAGATGGTGTTACAGAGAGTTCCCTTTTCTTAGAGGTTTCTTTACTAGAACTGTCACTTTGCTGTGGTTTGACAAGCGCTTGTACCATTTGAATATTGGATAAGTTCGAACTAGGTACCAGGAGCTTTATAGTCTCCTTACAGTTTCGGTGATCATGCTCTGTATTTCGGGAATTATTTCTTTCATTATTTTCTTTGTTTGATTATCCGTGTTTGCCGTTACAGCTGCAAAAGATCTACCTGATGTCATTGGTGATAGCTTCAGTTCTTCTCTTGATTCATTATATGAAATCTTTTTCGTTACCTTTATTTCTTGAATTGCCATTTCTTTTTGGTACGTTGGACAGATTTTAGCTCTGGCCAGGTGAGGGACGCCGCAATTTATACATTCAAGGGGCTCTTCACATGGTGTATTTGAATGCACTGACTTTCCACAAGCACAAAGTTGTTCTTTTGAGCAAGTTATGGCCGTGTGTCCAAATTTTTCACATTTATAGCAACGCATGGGGGGAGGGATGTAAGGCCTTACGCGAAGAGGGTATATAGCACCTATTATCCTTTGTGGAAGAATTGCCGTGTTAAAAGTTAAGATACGATTCGGTGTATCCACTAGTTCGCCACTTCTGCGTGTCTTAATGCGTTTAACTGCTGTCACATTCTCATTCTTTAGTCCTTCTGAAATCTCGTCTATTGAACAGTTTAAAAAGTCAGGACAATACACCACTCCTCTCGAAAAGTTTAAAGTTTGGTGAGGTGTAACAATGACCTCCATGTTACTGTAAGTAGCAAATTTGACACTGTTTCTACTAATAAACAGTCTTTTACCTTTCTAATATTTTTCGTGTTTCCAATTATCCCAAACATAGCTTTAGCTATTAAAAACGGTGATACCTTATAAAAATCTCCTTCGATTCTTTTTACGAGAAGGAACCGAGGTAGGTCGTACATCTTTTCCTTGCTCACGTACGGTGACGCTAAATGTTCACCCTTAGATTTCGGGAACTTATCACGCTGTCCTCCAGGAACGCCCATTTCCGAGGATGGGTCCCCATGCATTTGAATTGAATAGCTCATAGTAAACCCACGAGTTGGAAAAAAATATACAGTCGACCACAGCAGTGCTCCCGTACTATGGCAAGGCACAAATTTCTGTGAAGAGTCTCCACTTTCTCCACAGGCGTTTTAACGCTTGGGACCAAGCTTCCCTTGGCCACGCTCAGGCTTCCCCTTGCGCAATCCCTTCGCACCTAAAACTGCCAAACGACCTTGAGATTGGGAGATTTTTTATGGAGGTTACCTTCTTCGTGGTCCGGGCGGCAAAGCCAAGATCACCAACCGTTAGCTGAACGACGTTCCCTAGCCACGCCCTGCTAGAGTCTCTGAAGTACGGTTCGCGGCTGCGGTATTAGGAGACGGCTAGCGCTCAGCCGCCCCCAGCTAGGACATCCCGGGCTAGCTACACCCGTATACGCTTTCGACGGCACATGTCCTGAGAAGAGAAGAGAGAAATGGAAGAGCCTGAAGAGAACAAGAGTTGGAACTAGAGTGTTCCGATACGAAAGAGTTAAGGTAAGGGAATCCACTCAAGACTAGTAGAAGAAAAGTGTACTTCCAGCTAGGGGGGCGCAGGGTTACCGTCCCTGTCCTCGTTAGTTACGAGGCCCCACGTGAACTGGTCCGCGACACCGTATTATGTAGAGCTAACAGTGGCGGATTTAGGACCACGAGCTCATATTTCGGTGTTGGCCTTGCATCACTTACGATCATTTGCAAGGCCGTTCCCCTATCCGCCACGTGGGGATGCGCCTAGTAGGTAGTTCGACCCCTAGGTTTTTTTTTTTGTTAAGGCGTCAACCTCTTGGGTTATTTGCCGGTTTTTCCTTATTGCTAATTGCCTCATTTCTGCCTTATATTAAATTGTAAATATTTGTTAAATGTAAGAAACTTATGACCTGTGCTAATGTAGTTTTGTTTACTTGTAGTGCATTTTCTAAACTAAAATCGTAACCAAGTCTATGTTTGCTTGCTTGGGTGCTAGGACATTCGTCGAATACATGCGCAAGTGTGATGGGTACATTACATCTTTGACAAGTTGTTTGTTCTTCGTTTTTCAGTAAGCGAGAATGTGTTAACTGCGTGTGGCCTATCCTTAACCTTGTCACCACCACGCTATCTCTTCTTCCCATTGGTATATATGTTTTCCTTGTCAACACATTAGGAAGATGTTGCTTTAGTGCCCTATTTTCTTTTGACCAGTCGTCTTGCCATTTGTCCCAAATGTTCACTTTTATGTTTTTGATGTTTTTAATTTCGTTTCTGTTTGTAATATTTAGTATTCCGCACGTTTCTGAAATTTTTTGTTTTTTTTTGTTTGTTTTATGATTCTGGATCTGAACAAGCTAAATTTGGCCTATCGTGCTAAAGCACTCAGGAACACTTAGGAGGATGGATAGAGGGATAATGAATTGCCAATAGATGACTATGAACAGCTACCTTAAATTTTCTCATATGATAGGTGACAGGAAAACAGGAACTAGGAAGATCATTCCAGAGTTTAGAAGCCGTGTAGAAAAATGTGGATTGAACCCGTTTGGTACGACAAGTGGAGATTTGTACTGCATACTGATGATGTGAATGAGCGAACCGAGTGTATCAAAGAATATAACGGTAATACAAAGAAAGAACTGAAACCATCCTTCTATGCTCAAGGGACTGTATTTGAGAAGTTAAGGACGGGTTATTTATAAGCCTAATCGCTCTCTTTTGAATACGATCAACGATATCGAGAGCGTATTGCGGAGCACTAACCCAGAGGTGAGAATTGTATTCCAGATGAGGACGAATTTGGGCCTTATTCAGCAAAAGGAGTTGTCGAGAGGTAAAGTACTGCTTAGATCTGTACAAAAAGCCTATTTTACGAGCAGCTGTTTTGGTAGCTGACAGAAGATGGTCAATCCATGAGAGATTTGAAGATACAGTCATACCCAACAGAGTAATAGAGTCTGAAAACTTAAGAACTGAGTCATTCATACTTACAACAGGAAATGATCAATCTTTTTGGCGGACACAAGGCAACACTGAGTTTTGTTAGCATTAAATTTAACTAGATTATTGCTTCCCCATTCGAGAATAGGATTTTCTGTTATATATCTATAAAATCTTTTTGGATTTTTTTCAAACAGTTTGTTATGTAACCTTCTGATTTCAGATTTTTTGTATCTTCGTAATTTGTTACTCTCCACGGCAAGTTTTTGTTTAAGCAAGTCAAGAATTTCATTTAAAGAGGAGTTAAATTCGTTATGATTCTTTGCAAGAATGTAATTTGCTTTACGTTGTAGTTTAATACTATGTTGCTTGTTATTATTAGATATTTGTGTAAGAACAGCTATATCTTTTCTCAAATTTTCAACTTGCTGTTTTAGTCTATACTCCCAAGGTTTTTCTAAATTGATAGATGCATTCTTTGTAGGTGTGCATTCATTTTGTAGTATTGTTTGATTATGATATTCTAATATAGTAACAGCTACGCCATACATGATGTCATTTAAATTCTGGAGCCTGTTTTGAGGATTGATATGTTAGTAGCACTTGATTTACCAGTCTCAAGGTATGTTTTGTTTTCTTATTTTGTTTTAGTATCGGTAGTCTGGGTCTTCTGGTCAGGTGTACATCACTATATAAAGCTATATTCTTTGTTATGTCACCTTTCAAGAGTAGTAGTATTTGATCTTCATTATATACTTCATTGTTTGTGTTTCCAATTTGTTCATTTTCATGTTCTGTGGTTGTTTTTTGATTTAGTAAGACAGGTTCTACCGAAACCTCTCTGTTTGTCTGGTTAGGTATTTCTTTATTAATAATTTGCTGATGGGTGTTATTGATTTGCTCAATTTCATTTTCTACAATCGTTTCTTCATTCAGTAAGCCAAGTTCTAGCGAAACTTCTCTACGTAATCTGGTTAGTTACATCAATTGGTAGTACATTTTTTATAAAAAGTAATCTTTTTTGATTTATTATATTTTGTGTAGTTTTATTTGCAAGGATGGGGTGAAGTTCAATAACACGTCTATGAAGTTCCGCACCATATTTTGTATGAATTGTTTCCATTTTTGTAATCTGCAGCTAACAGCGATATATGTCGGCACTTTATTTGATTTGTCCATTTCGTTCGTCGTATGCCTGCAGCTCTGTTAGCTTTAGTGGGCTGATCCTGTTGTGAATCAGTAACACGTTCAGCATTTGTAGCCGTAGAAGTGGAAGGTTTCTCCATTAATTATGGTGTTGTCACCATCAATATATATCTTGCCTTTTAGTATTTTTATTATCAGTAACTAATTTTTATTTGAATTATTACACATTAAATTAAAATTAAACGTAAATACAATAAATCTTGAAACATGTTGCTAAAAAAGGAAATACTATGTTTGTGACATATACAGTGTTAGACGTAAGTTTCTTAAATGAAATCTTCAATATAACAAGCACAACTTCTTTATTTCTTTTTTTAAAACGGGTAATTACTAAATAACTTGACAATTTCCGTTATCCAGTTCAATATGTTCCAACATTAAATATTACTTTACACATATTTGCGTATTATAATAAGAATTCCATGATTTTTCGGTTTATTTTTCAATAAAAGTAGAAGACCGACACCTTCCGCCATCTTGGATTTTGACGTCACAAGCCCCGCCCCTTTCACTTTTTTATATGCCCACGTGGGGGACCGGTTTTTCCACCCTTATTTTTACCCGCTTACGTGTAGGACGTGTTTTTCCACCCCTATTTTTGCACATCCACGTGTGAGACCGCATTTTCAACCCTTATTTTTATATACCCTCGTGTGAGACCGTATCCTTTCTTTTCGAAGGCCCTTTTCAACCCTAATTATTTTTACTCGCTTACGTATAGGACGTGTATTTTCACCCCTATTTTTTACATACCCACGTGTGAGACCGTATTTTCAACCCTAATTATTTTTACTCGCTTACGTGAAGGACCGTATTACCCTTATTTTTATGATTTCTTTTGGGGGTTAAACCTTATGGCTGTATTAAGGACCTTTTGACAGGTAGGACTTTTTTGTGGTTGCTAACGTGAGGACTGAGGTGGGGGCTGGTCTTGGCTTAGAACTGTATTTACGGCTGGAGCTTAGGGCTGGGGCTGGAGCTAGGGTTAATCTTAGGGTTATTTGGTGGTATTAAGGACCTTCTGGCTATATTAAGAACAGTGCCCCTGGAGGTTAGGCAAATGCACACGTATACAATGTTGGAAATTGCATAATTAATAAGATATTATTATTAAAATTATCGACCCTATTGCTTTAAAATGGCGACATGCTACTGGATGATCTTTTACCTAAAACGTTGTATTTCTAATAAGGAGGTTCTTGTGCGACACGTGTAGGGCTTCGCAACTTGTTCTCAGGCCTTCGCCCCCTGGCCCCTTTGAGTAAAAATTGATTTTAGTGCCATCTAGCGGCGTAAAGCCTAATGAACATTTTCTATAACAGAAGCTGATAATGCACACCTCTCTTACTCTATCTTGTTTCTTCCTCCCCTTCTCTTCACACACACACACACACACACACACACACACACACACAAACAATTCAATTAATTAATCAATCTCAAACAAAGCACGCTCGATCACCAGATCAATCTCAACCAATCAACGATATTATGTCTTACAGTTTTGCGGAAATCAGATTACAGCTGAAACTGAATACATTCAAGTTTAATTAAATATGACGTGAAATAATAAATAATTTCTACCCTAATGGAATGATGCTTTATGTATAGGCAGATCCTCTAAACAGCCACCACCTATACATTAGGAACATCACATCTGATTTATTTGCATGTTTAATTACATACACACAAAACTATTTCATTGTAACGTGTTCATTAACAGCTGTAAAAACCCATTAAAAAGTAATAATTACTTATATATAACATAGAGTTAAATTAAAATTAACATGTTTTTAAGAATATCAGGTTGATATAACTGAAATAAAAGGCAAAAGGTTTTAATGGTTTATTATTATATAGGTGGATTAACAATAACTATAAGTTTAAATCCACGAATGCGTACTTACTATTTTTTTTTGTAGAGCGGCGTCTTAGGAGAAAATACCTCGACCATAAAAGAGGCGTTTAGATTTATAAACATGCCCCCAGGGGCTATGTTAGAGTGTGATTAGGTCAATACTTCAGACATCCCCGAAGATGTCCGATTCTACCCGAACATTGACGAGCACGCTTGCGCACAAGGCCAAAGGCTAGCTGCGTTCTGGCGTCTTAGGAGAAAATACCTCGACCATAAAGAGGCGTTTAGATTTATAAACATCCCAGGCTATGTTAGAGTGTGATTAGGTCAATACTCAGACATCCCCGAAGATGTCCGATTCTACCCGAACATTGACGAGCACGCTTGCGCACAAGGCCAAAGGCTAGCTGCGTTCTGGCGTCTTAGGAGAAAATACCTCGACCATAAAGAGGCGTTTAGATTTATAAACATGCCCCCAGGGGCTGTTAGAGTGTGATTAGGTCAATACTTCAAACATCCCCGAAGATGTCCGATTCTACCCGAACATTGACGAGCACGCTTGCGCACAAGACCAAAGGCTAGCTGCGTTCTGGCGTCTTAGGAGAAAATACCTCGACCATAAAAGAGGCGTTTAGATTTATAAAACATGCCCCCAGGGGCTATGTTAGAGTGTGGTTAGGTTAATACTTCAGACATCCCCGAAGATGTCCGATTCTACCCGAACATTGACGAGCACGCTTGCGCACAAGACCAAAGGCTAGCTACGTTCTGGCGTCTTAGGAGGAAATACCTCGACCATAAAAGAGACGTTTAGATTTATAAACATCCCCCCAGGGGCTATGTTAGAGTGTGGTTAGGTTAATACTTCAGACATCCCCGAAGATGTCCGATTCTACCCGACGAGCACGCTTGCGCACAAGACCAAAGACTAGCTGCGTTCTCGTTTCTCGTGTGTTTCGCCCTTTAAAGTGTAACTGTCATCGAGTGAGCATTACTATAATGTATTCTCCTGTTTATGAGCCAACATCAGCGGACATTAGAGATTTTACTGACTTGTTAATAAACTATTACAACATAACCGTTCAAGATAATGATGAAAGCGATGACGTGGTTGAGCTGGGTGTATCTCACATCCAAGATGATGGTTCACAGAAGAGAAAGAAGAGCGATGAGGTAGGGGGGAAGGGCAAATCTCAAAATCATGATGATGATGATGAGGACGACTCACGGTTCAAGAAGAAGAAGAAAACCGATAAAGCATGTTATTAAATAATAATGATGTATTGTTGTTTATAATAATAATAATAATAATAATAATAATAATAATAATATATTTTCAAAACGTTAAGCTTTCCTTCGGTTTTGTTAATAAACCTGTTTTTTTCCTAGCGGTGCTCCACCGTCTTGATTCATGTTTGCAAGTTTACAAGTTTTTCGCTTTAGCGTGTTTCGTTCTCTCGTGTGTGTGTGTGTGTGTGTGTGTGTGTGTGTGTGCGCGCGCATACGTGCGTGCGTGCGGGCGTACGTACGGGCATGCGAACGCGCGTACGTGTGAGCGTGCGTACGTGCGAGCGTGCGTACGTGAGCGTGCGTACGTGCGTGCGTACGTACGAGCGTTCACACGTGCCTGCGTACGTGCGAGCTTACGTGCGTGCATGCGTGCGAACGTGTGCGCGCGTGTTTTTTCGTTTGATCCTCGTGCTAAAGCAGTGCTAGTCGATTGTATGTAGTTGTAGGTCCTATTGTGTTGACTAAGAGCTATAATTGGGAGCGTTGCTTGTATACCCTGGCCGTGGAGTTATGTTTAATTAGCTTTTTGACAGATGTATTTATTTATGATAAGATCAGGCTTGCATGTAAAGTAATATAGAGGTGAAACTAACTAGCTAATGTGTTTTGCTGTTACGTATCACAGTATTGAAGATTCTGTTTATGTATTAGAAAACGTACTACAGCCTCGAAACAGAGTGCAGATAAAAATTGAAGAAAGTGAATACGGTACAACTTCGGCGAGCAGACTTAAAGGTTTTAAGTGTACAGCATTCCCAGAGCGGCGTTGAAACATTTAATTTAGAGCTAACCTCGTGTCCATGTAATAATGTCTGATAAACTATTAGGGTTATTAGCTTGCTTTATAGGTTACAATATAATCGTTCAAGGTGCAGGTGATGAGGAGATTGTATCTCAAAATCTCGTTTGATCTCGTGAGATGTGTATAGCTTTTCTTAAAAATAACTGCGAGGCTGTCTCATTCAAAAATCTCATGCAAAAACATCAATAATCGTTAGCAATGTAGCTGTATCCGCTATTATGCTTACTTAATGTATCACTAGTATATCTTTTTGATATAGAGAGAAGAAGCAAGATTTCGAACGGTTGTAGTATTTCCAGAGCTCTATCGAAATCAATTAAATTTAAGAATAATCCCATCTCTATGTAATAATAGATGTAGTATAAAGTTACATATTTTAAGTATTTAATATGTAATCACTGTATAATGAGTTTTTATTATTATGATGCAACATTAGTGGTATTAGACGTTTTTAAAATATTTGTGTTTTTGAATGTAAATTTTTTGTAAGTACAACATAATTATTAAATACGAATTCAGGTTTTCTGTATTACTTTCTAAATAGTTAATGTCCGGTATGTAATCGAGTGTTTTATATTCAACCATTCACAAAGCGTGTTTTAGTGAGGTACGTTGTATAAAAAATTCAGTTTAGCATATGACAGCGTTGAAGGAAAAACTTCTAAAGGTGAGCGTATTATTTTTAATCTATGTTTTTTTTTACCTGATATTGCTAACAAAAATGCCGATAAAGATTTTTAAAAATGTATTATCATGCTTATAGGATAACGTCATAAGATCCGCTCTACAAAAAAATAGTAAGTACGCATTCGTGGATTTAAACTTATTGTTATTGTTAATCCACCTATATAATAATAAACCATTAAAACCTTTTGCCTTTTATTTCAGTTATATCAACCTGATATTCTTAAAAACATGTTAATTTTAATTTAACTCTATGTTATATATAAGTAATTATTACTTTTTAATGGGTTTTTACAGCTGTTAATGAACACGTTACAATGAAATAGTTTTGTGTGTATGTAATTAAACATGCAAATAAATCAGATATGATGTTCCTAATGTATAGGTGGTGGCTGTTTAGAGGATCTGCCTATACATAAAGCATCATTCCATTAGGGTAGAAATTATTTATTATTTCACGTCATATTTAATTAAACTTGAATGTATTCAGTTTCAACTGTAATCTGATTTCCGCAAAACTGTAAGACATAATTTCGGTTGATTGGTTGAGATTGATCTGGTGATCGAGCGTGCTTTGTTTGAGATTGATTAATTAATTGAATTGTGTGTGTGTGTGTGTGTGTGTGTGTGTGTGTGTGTGTGAGAAAGAGAGAGGGGGAGGAAGAAACAAGATAGAGTAAGAGAGAGGTGTGCATTATCAGCTTCTGTTATAGAAAATGTTGATTAGGCTTTACGCCGCTAGATGGCACTAAAATCAATTTTTACTCAAAGGGGCCAGGGGGCGAAGGCCTGAGAACAAGTTGCGAAGCCCTACACGTGTCGCACAAGAACCTCCTTATTAGAAATACAACGTTTTAGGTAAAAGATCATCCAGTAGCATGTGGCCATTTTAAAGCAATAGGGTCGATAATTTTAATAATAATATCTTATTAATTATGCAATTTCCAACATTGTATGCGTGTGCATTTGCCTAACCTCCAGGGGCACTGTTCTTAATATAGCCAGAAGGTCCTTAATACCACCAAATAACCCTAAGATTAACCCTAGCTCCAGCCCCAGCCCTAAATACAGTTCTAAGCCAAGACCAGCCCCCACCTCAGTCCTCACGTTAGCAACCACAAAAAAGTCCTACCTGTCAAAAGGTCCTTAATACAGCCATAAGGTTTAACCCCCAAAAGAAATCATAAAAATAAGGGTAATACGGTCCTTCACGTAAGCGAGTAAAAATAATTAGGGTTGAAAATACGGTCTCACACGTGGGTATGTAAAAAATAGGGGTGAAAATACACGTCCTATACGTAAGCGAGTAAAAATAATTAGGGTTGAAAAGGGCCTTCGAAAAGAAAGGATACGGTCTCACACGAGGGTATATAAAAATAAGGGTTGAAAATGCGGTCTCACACGTCGATGTGCAAAAATAGGGGTGGAAAAACACGTCCTACACGTAAGCGGGTAAAAATAAGGGTGGAAAAACCGGTCCCCCACGTGGGCATATAAAAAAGTGAAAGGGGCGGGGCTTGTGACGTCAAAATCCAAGATGGCGGAAGGTGTCGGTCTTCTACTAATAAAGTTAAAGTCTATTTCTATATTAATATTATTATCTTCAATAGTAATAATCCTTATAAATGGCAGATAATAAAATTATAGAGCATAACAACTTCTATTATTTTCATTTTGTTGTACAAATTTGATAATCAATTGCAAAATATTTTTCATAAATCAATATGACATATAGTGGAATGTCACTTTCAAAATATTTCAAAATTTCACTTAGGTACAATTTTTCAAACAATTTAGTAATTTCTTGATATAATGCCGCATCACAGAAATTCAAAAATTTTAATACTGTGGAAAATATTACTTATTATTTCACGTATATCAGAATCTACATTCCAACTTTCTAATATAAAATTTCTTATTTTTTACCAATATTAATTATATTCTTCATATATTTCAAACCATTCGAGACTGAAATTTTTCAAGAAATACTAAAACTTGAATTAAAATATTATAAAAACCACTAAAAAAATTATTTAAGCAGGAAATATAATGGCATGTGTTATGTGACAATTTTTATTTTTTTTTTCTTTGTTGTATTGGCACGTCGACTGCTATGATCATTGGTGCCTTTTATACTTTATAACTTGTTAAATAAATTAATTGCTTTCAGAAATTGCAATGTGTTTCTTATATGTTCATTATCTGATAATTCTGTCCCCAGTATGTTTGGAATGGCGTATAGTTTACGTTGTTCATCATAAATTGGACATACGCACATTATGTGTTCAACGGTCAGTGGCGTTAAACAATTTTGGAATCTTGGTGGAGGTGTGTTCGATATGATATATTTGTGAGTCAGGTTTGTGTGTCCAATTCGAACTCTGTGAATAATGCTGCTTTCTTTCCTGCAGAAGCGTGCTGCTAGTGTCCATTTGTTAACAGTTGGTTTTATGTTCCTTAGTTGGCCCGAGGACCTGGTCCATTTATCTTGCCATATTGCTTTCAGTTTTCGTTTTATATATTTTGCATATTAGCGTGAATTGCAACTCCTACCTGCTGTGCCTCTGCGATTGTCGACTCTTCCGCGGTGTGTCGGGCGGCTAGATCTGCTCTTTCATTCCTCTAATATTTATGTGACTGAGGACCCACAAGAATGCAATTTTACGTCCCAGATTGCCAAGGTGCGTGATGGTGGATAATATCGTCTGAATTAGAGGGTTTATTGCATATTGGTTTTGGAGACCCATAATTGCACTATGCGAGTCGCTCACTATGACAAATTTAGTCCAGTCGGTTTCGTATTCGCAGTAGCGAAGGGCTTGCCAAATAGCATACAGCTCTGAATTGTATATTGATGTGTGTACTGGCATTTGACAACTATATTCGACGTTGTTAACGGAGAAGGCACATCCTACACCATTATTGTATTTTGAACCGTCTGTGAATAACGCGAGATGGTCACTAAGATTATGGAGTAATACATTAAATTCTGAATGAAATATGGCTGTAGGAGTATTTGCCTTTTTATGTTTCAATAGGTGGGTGCAAGCATTAATTTGGGGTACTGTCCATGGTGGTACTTCTAGCGGTCCTAGTGGAAGCATGTACGGTAGTGTCTCATGAATTCTTTCTAGAGCATTTGTTATACTGTACGACAGAGGTTTATGTAATCTCCGACTAGTTTGATCAGTGCCGTCGTTGTTAAACAAGATTTTATAATTTGAATGATTAGTTTGTGCTTTTACTTTACAGGCATATGCAAATAGCCTATAAGTAAAGTGTAGATGCAGTGGAGTTAGGCTAGATTCGCAAGATAGACTGTCACTTGCACTAGTGTAAAATGCTCCTAAACAGTATCTCATTCCTGCATTTTGTATCGCATCTAGAGGCTTTAATGTGCTTTTTGATGCCGATGAATACGTTCATATCCATAATCTATTTTGGACTGCACAAGTGATTTGTAAATTTTGAGAATCACTTGAGTCTGCTCATCGAGTGTTAGCTAGCGCTCTAATGACATTTAATGATGTTTTACACTTACTATTAAGTTTTCAACATGGTCCTTCCAGGTGAGCGTGGTGTTTAACGTTAGCTAAAAATACACCATGGTCTTTACCTTGAACATACATATTATTTAATTTGAGAAGGGACCATAATGCGGCTTTCTCAGTTTACAAAAGTGCATGTAATAAGTTTTTTCAGATGACAGTTTGAATCCATATTATTTGAGTTAGCTGATACGGAGTCTATGGCCAGTTGCAGTTTTGTATTTATTCCTATTGTTCGGAGTATAGCAATGCTAAATCATCAACATAGAGGTAAGTATTAACATCGGACGGATAGAGGATAATAAAGGGTTAATCGCAACTAGAAATAGCGTTACGCTCAGTGTCGACCCTTGCGATGCCATTCTCAAGACCCTGGGAGATGAAAGATGGCTAGCTCGAAAGAACCGTTTCTCAAGAAATGAGGAGATAAATTTTAATAAGTTTTCTGAAGCCCCATTCATATAATGTTTGTAATATTCCATGTCTCCATGTCATATCGAAACTTTTCAACGTCGAAGAAGACTGCGACAGCATGGTGTCTGCGTGAAAAGGTTTCAGAACACATTCTGTAGATGCACAAGATGATCTGCTGTTGATCGAATTTTCTATATCCTGCTTGGAAATTTGATAATAATCGTCGTTTTCTAAAACCCACATTAACCTAGCACTGACCATGCGTTCAAGCACCTTTCATACATGACGTCAAACTAATGGGTCTGTAACTGCAGCTAGGTAAGTTTTTCCATTTTTAATACAGGGACAATTATTGCTTCTTTCCAGTAGGTCGGTACTTGCCTATAGCCCACACTGCATTAAAGGCATTGAGAAGCAGCATCTTGTATTCGTCGGTAAGGTTTTGTAACATTTGTACTTATCATATCTGCACCAGGTGCAGATGTTTTGTTAATTTTAAGGGCATTTTCTAGCTCACTAGTAGAGAACGGTACGTTATATTCATTATTGTTTATGTCCGTAAAATCTAAATTTATTTCTCTTACAGGCCTTGTGCCTTGAAAAGAGTCATTATAATTTGTTGAACTACTAGCTCGTTGAAACTGGTCGGCTATTAGTTCGGCAACCTGATCTGAGTTATTAGTTACAGAGTTATTGTTTTGTAACTGTATAGAACATGTTGTGTACTTGCCCGATATGTAGAATGATTCGTCCGGCAGATGCCCGTTCTTTTTTAAAAGCTATTAGGTTGACATTAGTAGGACGTTTTCGGAAGACGTTGAGTGCCAGTTTTTTTTATTTTTATTGCCTCGCTTACTTTCTTATTCCACCAAGGCACACTGCGTTTAATGCGTTTCCCTCCACTTTTTGGGATGGCAACGTTGGCTGGTAATGTTATGTATGTTGCGCTTACTAAAGGCATGTCGCGTTGTTCAGTTCCAATTATAATCGGAAAATGGTCGCTGTGATAAAGGTCATCGGATACTTTCCATGCAAAAGAAGTAGCAACGCGGGCAGATACCATGGTTATGTCTATAGCAGAAAAGCGTTGATCTGGCACAGAGGTGAGTATTTTCACCGGTGTTTAGCAGAAATAGGTTATTTATGTCAATTACGTTTTGTAGTGCTTCCCATTGCTATCAGTGCGCTGATCCCCACAAGCGATTATGAGAATTAAAATCGCCCAACAGCATATATGGGCCAGGTAACTAAGCTATAATATTTTGAATGCCACCTTCCTGCCAACTGCTATTTGGTAAGTATATTGCAGATAACTAGTTTTATTGGTGCAGTTATCTGCACAGCAACCTTGCAGATGCGTCCTAAGTGGTATGTTACTGAATTGCACGTCTTCTAATAAGCAGTGCAACGCCGCCTCTAGCCCTTAGGTTAGAACAACATCCTTCCTAATGAACTTGTACCTACGCAGAAGGTAGGGCTGGTTCGGTTTTAAATGAGTTTTTGGAGGCAGAGACATAGATTGTATTCGTTAATTATAAGCTTGAGCTCACAGTAATGACGCATAATACCATTGCCATTCCATTGTACTATTGGACCCATAATTGATAATTAGTTAAAATATAATTGATAAATGTATATAAGTATCAATTAACGAATAAATAAATAAGGACGAATACGAATAAATAAAAATATAAATATAAATATAAAGGACGGTACATGTAAACATTAAGTAAATTATCACAGATAATAGTATCACAGTTATGTAGATATATTAAACATATATACAAATATGTTATATCACAGATAATTAATCACAGCTTACGATTTAGTAACATTCGTCATCATTCTAGCACCTGAGGCACGTGAGGGTGGTTTCAGCTTGCCTTTTGGCCATCCCACTTTCCTTTACCTTCGTTTGAGATGCAGTTGAGCCCGATGACATATTGTCTTCTTCAGAAACGGACCCTTGCTTCTCAGTATCTCGTTTTCGCTTTTCCTTGTTTTGGGTAGTTAAATGTTGTGTAGATGGCGATACAAACGAAGTCGGTCGGTTATCCTCAACTGATTTTTGAATTAAAGGTGTAATTGCCCCAATTAAAAGAGGTAAAAGCTCTTTGGCTAAGGCTGGGACATCAACTTTATATGGTACGGCAGCACTTGACGTAGCTGCTTTAGCATAAGAAACTCCTGCAGTAGGGCAGGTGACGCAACTTTTCTTTTTGGTTCCAGGTAACTAATATTTTCCTTTGCCCGAACTTCCTGGATAGCAACTTCTTGCTTATAGATCGGGCAATTTGAGGCTCGAGCAGAATGAGCCCCACCACAGTTAACGCAAGTGATGGGTTCCACGCATGGAACACCAACGTGCGATGGTTTACCGCAGACACAAAGATCTTCCAGCAATACACACCTAGAAGACGTGTGCCCAAACTTGTTGCATCGAAAGCATCTTATTGGTGGCGGCACGTATAAACGAATATTTAAAGAATAAAATGCAACTTTAATGGTTCTTGGTAATATTGGGGTGTTGAACGTTAATACATGGTTTGGAGTATCCACTAGTTCCCCATTCTTTCTAGCTTTGATTCTTCCTATCTCTATTACGTTTTGACTACTTAGTTCTTTGCAAATATCTTCGATTGGACAATTTAATAGATCTTGACAAAAAATAACACCCCTAGATACATTTATAGTTTTGTGTGCAATGACGTCAATTTCAAAATCTCCCAGTTTTGTTGTATCTAACACTCTTCTTGATTGCTTATTCGTATTGGTTTCAACTAATATACCGTCTCTTATCTTCTTTGTCATTTTTAATGCTCCATACAGTCCATACAAACTTTTTTGAATATAAAACGGGCTAACTTTATCGAAATTAAGTCCATCTTTCCTTTTAAGAACCAAGAACCGGAGCAAAACCTCAGTCACTGGGCTCCTATTTTCGGTAGGTTTTAAAGGTAGACCTTCCGACACCTCCATGTTTGAAGAGTTGGCACTCTTTGGTTTGGGTTTGATTTGACTCATAACTTTCCCACAGTAGGGACCAGAAAATCGTGAATCAGTGGGCCCTTGACCCACGGGACTTAATACTGTGGAGAGGCCCTATTTCGTCCACAGGCGTTTCAACGTTAGGAACCAGACTTCCTCTTGGCCACGCTCAGGTTCCTGCGCAATCTTCAGCACCTAAAACTGCCAAACGACCTTGGGATTGGGGATTTTTATAGAGGTTACCTTCCTCGTAGCGGTAAAGCCAAGACCACCGACCGCTAGCTGTACAACATTCTAGCTACGCCCTGCTAGAGTCTCTGAAGTACAATTGCAGTTGCGGTATTAGAGACTAGCGCTCAGCCGCAGCTAGGACATCGGATAGCCACTGTATACGCTTTTGACGCGCATGTCTTGGGAAGAGCAGAGAGAAGAGAGTGGTCTCAGCTTTGCTAGGAGTCTGAAAAGAACAAGCGTTGGAGCGAGAGTGCTGACAGAAAAGAGTTAAAGTAAGAAGCCACTCAAGACTAGTTTTTATTATTATTTTATTATTATTATATTACTATTATTATTATTAATACTATTATTATTATTATTATTATTATTATTATCATTATTATTGTTATTATTATTATCATCATTATTATACCTCAATCAATTAAATGAATTAACATTCATGATTTTTATAAACATGAAGATATGAAAATTTTATATACATAAAAAGGTACCCCCGAATAAGATTCAAACCTCTCTTTGACTAGACGAGTGTTCCAACAATTAAGCTATATGGTTATGAATCCCCGTCTAGTCAATGAGAGGCATGGGTTCAAATCCCATTCGGGGAAATGTTTTTATGTACAGACCATTTTCAATTTTATATTTATATCAATCAGATCAGAAAATCCTAACGTACTCAGATCGAACTAAAAAAATTAATATTATCAAGTAATATAGCTCACTTCAATTGAGTATATTATTAAGAAAAGTATACAAAAAATAAGTTTTCAAAGCAATGTATAAAAATGATAGAATATTCGAACCATATATGTTTATCTGCCATTCATGTTCACTGAGAGGGGAAATCGAATTCGATATAAAACCAATACCTTTGAGAATCAAAGATCTAATACCTATTTTATCATATTCGCGCAACACAATCAGCGTCGGATATTAAAAAAAACGTTTAATTTCCATAAGATTAGCTAAGATACATTATATGAATATTTATGGAAGAGTAGTATAGTACCACGTATATGCATTTTTAACACCCCTTTAAACGGAAGTGCTACTGCTTTCAAATACAAATATATATAAATTTTGAATTTACATATTTAGGTCTTAAAATGATATACAGCAAAAATGTAATTAAGCTTAAAATGACTTATATCACCAAATAATTTAATAAAAAGCGTCAAAAGAACGCTAAATGATATAAATTGAATAGCCAGTTGAAACTATTCAGGTAAATTAAAATGTTAGAAAACTCATCCAATTTTACTTTAATGTGATCAGAAAATAGTTACTGCTGTTAGTCAATATTGTATCTGTCACAATCCGCTTTCGTTTATTTTGAGCCAAACATATAAGAATAAAATATTTATCTTTTTTGGGTTCTTTAATGGAGTATTTTAAACTATACAATCTAAACGTTTCGATAACACTTACAGTTATCTTCGTCAGTAGTAATATCTGTTAAAATTGTTAGCGATGCTGAAAACAATTTTGTCAAAGTTGAAAAATTAAAATATAGACATCAGCCTGCTATGAATATAACAGTTTGAGAAACGTATAAACCAACTATAGAATTAAATTTTAATAAAGAATAACTAGTTCATTAAAAACTAAATATTCTTAAACTGCCTTGAAGAGTGCAAATCAGAACACTCTCTACGGTGAAAGCTAACAATGAAATTTGTCAGCCAAAAAACACATTTAACAAAATTTAATCAAGTTATGATGTAAGTGTAAAGTTGTGAAAAACTTCAATTTGAAAATGATGTAAGCATTCACAAATATAAACATGACATCAAATAGAATAATAGAATCTTTGTCAATAATTGCAAATGTTATTAACAATGAAAGGCATAATGCAGAACGTTTTTTGTGATTTTTTAATTTTAATCTTAATTTCAACTACTTATGTTAAATTATAGTACTGTGGTAATTAAACATATAATTGGTAAAGCATTTTCTTCAAGGTCTAGGAAAAACACAGCAAAAAACCTAGACATGCCAAAAGTCAAAACTAAAATCTGAATCAAGACGTATCATTATGTCTTTTTTTTAATTATATGATGCCTTGTCTATTAAAATTATTAGGGTGTTTATATGTCTCAATAGCTTCACGTTGTAAACGAACATAATAATGAGTTTGTGTTGACAATATTTCTATATTGTCAAATTGAACGTCATGATTTAGATTATTTGGGCATGGTCAGCCACCGCAGATTTCTCTGGTTGACCTAATCTACAAAATCTCATATGATCTTTACGTCTTGTATCAAAGCTACGTTTTGTGGTTCCAATGTGTACTTTTCCACATGAACAAGATAACTTATACACTCCGGAAGATGATAATGGGTTTGAAACATTTTTAGGTGAGCTTAAATGTTCTTTAATTTTTCTTGCAGGTTTAAAAATAGTCCTAATGCCATGTTTAATTAGGATTTTTTCAATTCTATCTGTAACGTTAGCTATAAAAGGCAGAAAAGCAGTACCAACATTAAGAACTGGTTTTTCTTTAAGGTTATGTCTAGAAGGTGTAATAACATTATTAATATCTGTAAGTGAATATCCATTTTCTTGTAAGGATTTTGTTAAATATTTATATTCATCCATCAAAAATTCAGGGTCACAAATTCGTTTTGCTCGATCTAGTAAAGATTTAGTTACACCAATTTTTTGACGTGGATGGTGGTTAGATAATTTATGAAGGTATCTATCAGTGTGTGTCGGCTTTCTGTAAACCTTAAAGATAGTGAATTATTATTTTTAGATATTAAAATGTCAAGAAATGGTAAACTTCCATTAGTTTCTTTTTCTATGGTAAACTAAATACTAGGATGTTATACCATTTACAAAAACCAAAAACTCATGCAGTGCCTCTTCTCCATATCTCCAAATAACAAATGTGTCATCTACATATCTATACCAAACTGAAGTTTTTTTTAGTTGTATTTTGTAGCGCTAATGTTTCAGTTACCTTTTGATGCTGCTAATGAAGTTAGATATAACACTGTTAACTTATTACGTAAAACAAAACCTCCAAAGAGCAACTTATCCTTTCGTCAACGACGTGCTTTACTTGATCTTAAACGCAATGAAAATATAATAATATTAAAATCAGATAAAGGTAATGCAACTGTTACATTAAATACCAAAAGGTTCAACAAACAAGTTTCTTTTAAAAACTAAAGAACTGGTTAAATTCTCATCTATTCCTGAAGAAATAAGAAAGAAACTAACTAACTCTGAAGCTATTTCACCAAAACTATATGGTTTATCAAAAATCCATAAACCTAATATTCCTTTAAGGCATATTGTTAGTACAATTGGTTCTCTTACATATAGTCTTGAAAAACATCCTACATTTTATTACAACCTCATATAGGTAAAACACCCCATTACATTAAAGATTTTGCCGACTTTGTTGAAAAAATGCATAGTTTCAAAATTGAAGAGGGTAATATAATGGTCAGTTTTGATGTTGTTTCACTTTTTACAAAAGTGCCTCTAAAAGAAACTATTGAATACGTTGATCATCTTTTTCCAAAGGATGTAACCATTCCTTTTCAGCACTGTCTTACTACAACTTATTTTCAGTGGAATAGTAAATTTTATGAACAGATTGATGGTGTAGTAATGGGTAGTCCCGCTAGTTCTCTTATAGCTAATTTTTACATGGAAAAATTTGAAACATTAGCGTTACAAAATACACCTAAAAAACCTTCAGTTTGGTATGGATATGTAGATGACACATTTGTTATTTGGAGACGTAGAAAAGAGGCTCTGCATGAGTTTTTGGTTTTTATAAATGGTGTACATCCTAGTATTCAGTTTACCATGGAAAAAAAACTAATGGAAGTTTACCATTTCTGACATATTAATATCTAAAAATAAGAATTCATTATCTTTTAAGGTTTACAGAAAGACGACACACACTGATAGATACCATCATAAATTATCCAACCACCATCTACGTCAAAAAATTGGTGTAACTAAACCTTTACTAGATCGAGCAAAACGAATTTGTGACCCTGAATTTTTGATGGATGAATATAAATATTTAACAAAATCCTTACAAGATAATGGATATTCACTTACAGATATTAATAATGTTATTACACCTTCTAGACCTAACCTTGAAGAAAAATCAGTTCTTAATGTTGGTACTGCTTTTCTTCCTTTTATAGCTAACGTTACAGATAGAATTGAAAAAATCCTAATTAAACATGGCATTAGGACTATTTTTAAACCTGCAAGAAAAATTAAAGAACATTTAAGCTCACCTAAAGATGTTTCAAATACATTATCATCTTCCGGAGTGTATAAGTTATCTTGTTCATGTGGAAAAGTATACATTGGAGCCACAAAACATAGCTTTGATACAAGACGTAAAGAATATATAAGATTTTGTTGATTAGGTCAACCAGAGAAGTCTGCGGTGGCTGAGCATGCCTTAAATAATCTAAATCATGACATTCAACTTGACAATATGGAAATATTGTCCAAACAAACTCATTATTATGTTCGTTTACAATGTGAAGCTACTGAGATATATGAACACCCTAATAATTTTAATAGACAAGAGGAAAATCTCTGTTTAAATAGGTTTTGGCATCTTATAATTTAAAAAAAAGACATAATGATACGTCTTGATTTTGATTTTAATTTTAACTTTTGGTATGTCTAGGTTTTTTGCTGTGTTTTTCCTTGAATCAAATGCTTTACCAATTATATGTTAAATTAACACAGTACTATAATTTAACATAAGTAGGCGAAATTAAGATTAAAATTAAAAAATTACATAAAACGTTCTGCATTAAGCTTTTCATTGTTAATAACACTTGCAATTATTGACAAAGATATCTCTTTGTTAGATTTAATTGGATTATTTTATTTGATATCATGTTTATATTTGTGAATGCTTCTATCATTTTCAAATTAAAGTTTTTCACAACTATACACTTACAGCATAACTTGATTAAATTTTGTTAAATGTGTTTTTTGGGAGACATTTTTCATTGTTAGCCTTCGCCGTTAGAGGGTGTTCTGATTTGTCATCTTTAGGACAGATTAACAATATTTAATTTTTAATGACCTAGTTATTAAAATTTAATTCTATAGTTGGCTTTGTACGTTTCTCAAACTGTTATATTAATAGCAGGCTGATGTTTATGTTTTAATTTTTCAACTTTGACAAAATTGTTTTCAACGTCTTTGACAATTTTAATACATATTACTACTGATGAAGATAACTGTAAGTGTTATCGAAACGTTTAGATTGTATAGTTTAAAATACACCATTAAAAAACCCAAAAAAGGTAAGTATTTTATTATGTGTGATAATCTGAAAGTTTACATTTTCAAATATAAAATAAAAATTATATAATTTTTGTTATATTGTTATGAATCTTTGAACATCTTACCATATTTCTTATTTTATACCTTCGACCTCCAATAATGGCTCAGGTCAAATATAGTTACAGAATTATCTACCTAGTGGTTATAGAAACATTACAAATTGAAAAGCAAGTCAAACACTAAAAATATGGATAATTCGCATAAATTAATTTAAAAAAATTATAAAAGCATTCCAGTGGCCACTGAAAAGGTATTTGCAAAGCTTGCTGTTAGGGCTATCTTATAATTATAAAAATCATGTATACAGTGTAATAGCACTCCAAGGAAAACAGAATTTGCCAAGTTGTTGAATTAGAATAGACTTTAGTCATTTTGTAAATATTGGAATTAATGTTGACTTGGTAGGAAGTAAGTAAAAGTACAAGTAGGTGCAATTCGCTTGACCCTGAGATGTGTAAATAGAAGTAAAGGTCGGGAGATGATGCATTGTAAAGATGCCATAAACTATTACAACTGCAGTACAATCGAAAGAGAAACGTAGAACCTTTATTGTAATACGCGCTTCGTCTCCAGTTAAAAAAAAACGATTTTATAATATAACTGTTGAGCGGAAATGAATGAACTTGTTAATTCAAAAATAATATATTTTACATTCGTAATGGTAGTTTAGCTGTGCCACTTCTGGATCACTGTTTGGCGAGATATTTAAGTTTCAAGATCAGGATCACGTCCCCTTTTCATTGTTCAAGGTGATAGTTTTCAATTTCAAGGTCACGCCCTCTTCATTGTTCATGATCATTGTTTTACTGAGGGTTTCATTTTGCAATTCCTAAGCCACTCTACAGTATTGCGGTGTTGTCTTTTCAAGGTCAACGGTCATTGGGGGTGTAATTACAATTTTTAGAATCAAGGTTCATTGACCTGTTCAAAGTTCTTTGACCTCAAAGTTCATTGACCTCTATTGCAATTCTTAGAAATCTAAAAATAGAATCAATTCGTGAAAACAAGAAGAATGATGGGTTGTTGTCTATGCTAAAAAGTATGTCAAGATTAGATGGTTCTTGTATTTGTTAAATTGAGTCAAAGTCAAATTCTTGGAAATCTAACCGGTTCTAGCAAAATAAGTATTCCTAATCAATGACTGGATTGGTGCATGCTCGGTATCGCCTGGCTATCCTCTTGGGGGGGTCAACCAACCTCATCCTTTCTTTCGACATCTCAACTTACACCTTCAAAATCTGAAGATCCAGTTCCTGGAAGCGCGAGGGGAGAGCCTTAAAGGACAAATTCTTGGATATAGCAAAATAAGCATTCCTGGAAGGTTAAATTCTTGGAAATAGCAAAATAAGCATTCCTAACCAATGACCGGCTTGCTCGGTTTTAAACATAGAATCAGTTTGTGGAAACAAGAAGAATGATCGGTCGTTGTCACTTATTTGAAATGTAAGAGTAACAGCTGATTGCAAGACACGCCTGCTGTTAATTATCACCTTTGCTACGTGTGCTTGAGTTTTGAATTTTAGCACTGTTTTAGATTACGTGTTTATGTCATAGGTTTGTTTTGGGTTGAAATTGTTGTCATGAAAGCTTATCGGGTCTGATAGCGAGAAGATTGTAACGCGGTTAAGTAGTTCTACGTGCTTTTTTATTAACCAGTTCGATTATGAGTGAAGTTGTTAAGTAGGATCATTGAGGGTGTAGTTGAACGATATTGGTTGCGTTATGGAAGGAATGTTGTTATCTCGATTATAGGCATTTTATCATGAGAAGTGCCTAATTTGTTTTTTTAGTATTGAAGGTTTTTTTTTAGATTGGTGGTTAAAACATCTGATTTTAGCGGAGTAGAAGGGCTTTTGTTCTTGATTCTTTTAGTCAGTCTGTAACTGGTTGTTGATAGAGGTGGTAGCGAGAGGCTGAGTAAGTGCCCGGTGGCATCTTGAAGATATCGTAAAGAAAATATTCTTTCACTGTTTGTGGATTTAAAACTAGTATTCAATCTATCCAGGAAGTTCGTGTTGATACTTTTGGAAGATCTCGCACGTATTGAATCACTAAATAGACAACAACTTGCTGTCAATAAAGTTTATAATATATTTTGTGTATGTAACCAACAACTTCGTGTAAATAAGTTACTGATTTGTGGACAATTAGTAAAAGGACGCTTGGATTAGATTTAAATGTTTCGCTGGTCATTTGCGAGTATAAATTAAAAGAAGCTGTTAGTTTGCCTGACGATGCTAAGAGTTATCGTTGACTGCGTTGGTTCGTGTTTGAAGGAAAAGTTGAAATTTAATTGTTATTTTCATATCAATTGAAAAGGGGTCAATTGTACGATTATTGCATCTTGTCGCTGCTGGGAAAGCAACAGTTAAACTGAAAATCTGCACGAATTCAAGGTAATTACTTTTCTGTTTTTTTGTGTGATTTCTTTAAAACTAGTAGATTTGTATTTAAATACTCAGACTAATGGATCGGTTGCCGAAGCGTGTTCACCCTGCATTAGTGATCTTCACGCTATTGTGTTTATTATTATTTTTCAATGTGCACTGACATTTACATTTTAAAATTTGTCAAATTTATGTTTTCTACGTGTCGGATATGGTGATAATTGGGATAATTAAATTAAGGTTTAAGAGAATTCCAAAATGAATGATAATAATAATAAATATTATTATTATTATTATTATTATTATAGATTTTGGAATTTTGAACTTACAAGTTTCAAGCAATTAATCACATGTATTATTTTTTTATTATTATAATTTACATAGTGTTAGTATACTTCAAGCGTATTATTTCATTAGTGTAAGTAATATTATATGTGATTTTCGCACCTTTATCATTATTTCCGGTTTATATAAATTAGTAGACCACAGTAGCTTTGATTATTTTCTTGTTAATGGTTTAGTAGTAATTTCTCGAATTATACGGGCTTGCAATGACAATTTCTTTATTATTAGTTCAAGATTTAGAAACATTGATTCATTAATGAGAGATCTCTTTGTTGGTTTTGTGCTATTTTTTTAATTAAGATTAAGATTTTCGGAAATAGAATTTCATTGATAAAACTAACGTAAAGTAAAATGTTTAAAACATTGCTAGTAGGTAAGATTGGAGACTTTTGGGACACACCACATTTCCAAGGCCCCACATTTCCAAGGTTGCCTCAAAAACAGGTTTCCCACCGTACCAAGGTCAAAAAAGCGCAATGTGTGACCTAATTACATATCATTACCACAAACCCACGGTCACAAACCCCGATTTCCTGTTCCACTACTACAAGGCCATCACTGAGACATATCATTACCACAAAACCAAGGTCACAAACCCCGCTTTCCTGTTCCACTATTACAAGGCCATCACTGTGACCTAACGCATTCGCGTTCCACTATTACAAGGTCACCAGTCTGAGCACGATCGCACAATAACAACACCCAAATGCTACTCTAGCCCACTTGCTGTTTTTGCTCACTTTTTGCTCACCTCACTTTTTATCAAAATAAAAGAAAAACGATATGTTAATATATTTAATTGATGTAGACAGACATGTACTAATTATATTTAATTCATGTAGAAATAAAAGTACAAATTACATTAGAAACATGTATTACTCAGATATATGATTTTCTTTAGGAATAAAACATTTCAACCGTGTCGTCTGCAGGTTGTAAATGAACTTTGATGTAGTAGATATCCATCAGCAGTTTATGGCGAGCACCATAGAGATATGATTGAGCATATACAAAGTGTGATGTCTTGTCTGTCTCTCAGTCTGTCTGTCAGTTTAGTCAGTCAGTCAGTCAGTCAGTCAGTCAGTCAGTCAGTCAGTCAGTCAGTCAGTCAGTCAGAGTCAGTACAGTCAGTTAGTAAGTCGGCGCGCTCAGTTAGTCACCTGTCCAGTCTGCGACCGCACTATTGAGGACGCCGTTTTTCTGGAAAGATAGTATTAGTATGTATAGATCCTTCAGTAGGTATAATTACTATGTCTGTCTCGATCACTGGTGAAGACCATCTGCCGAAGAGTTGCATTACGAACTCTGATAAGTTCGTAGAGTCCAATAGCTTCGACAGTTTCCAATATCATCTCCAGATGTATAATGGCGTGATCGTATCCACTTAGAATAGCCAGGCTTATCACATTATTCCAGTCTAGGTATAATGTGATAAGCCTAGTGTGACCGGTCGAGCTGCTCCTCAAGGAGCCTCCGTAATCACGACATTATAATTCCGGACGAAGGAACTATGGCGGCCAGCTGAAAAAAATACAGAAGTGTTAGTGCATTAGTAGTAGATGTGAATACATACCGTGAATCTAAGATGGTCCCAGGTAATGATGCGATGTGCGTAAAGAGCCAGTACCACCCGGCAATAATGAGGAATGCGGAATTGCTTTGGGTGGTACAGTCTCTGACGACATCGCACACATGATATTGGAGACGGGGAAGCATAGTGCGGCCTATGGTCATAGGAATGTGGGTTGCCCAAAACCAGCTGTCATCGTCGTCAGTGTCGTCCATGTCGTCATCATTACCGTGCATCTCATTGTTGACGTCATTGTCCCCGTCCTGGATCTCCGGAGCTGCGTCATTGTCCGTTGGGATCCTGTCACTGTGACTGTTGTCATGATCCTGTGCACGGTTTTGTTCAATAATGTCGTCAAGTTCCTGAGCGCTTTGTTCAAGTCTCTGTGCGTTGTTAATGAGAGACTGCAGGAAGCCGTCTTCAGCATTGCTCTCTTCAACGACGACTTCATTGCAGAACTCACTACGTCTCAGTATACGTTGTTGTCTTAGTGCATCATTGTCATAGTCGTCAGAATCGTAGCGGTAGGCAGGATCCATTACTACGTCAGAGTCGTAATCACCAGAGTTGAGGTAGCTGTTCCCAGCACAGCAGGAACAGATGACCTCAACACTGGAAGAGAGTCCGTAAGAAGTATAACAGCGTTATCGTTGTCGTCGTCACTGACAGTGAGAACTTCAGCATTTGTCAAGTCGAGTATGATTGTCTCAGCATTTAGGTCGTGCTCCTGTTGAGAATCCAGGACTACGGTCGTCATATCGTAGATACTATCATCGCTGGTTGAGGTACCCATAGGGATAGGACTAAAAACAGCGGGAGGGATGTACACTACATCAGGGGATCCGGAAGCAAAGGTAAGTGTTGGAGTGGTAGGGACGTCAGATAGGTGGAACAAGCGATAGGGGTAAAAGTAGTAGGATACACAGGTGAGAGTGAGCTGGAAGAAGGAAGCTGAGGTGATGGATTAGGGGGGACATCGGGAGTACAGGTGGATGAAGTTGCCTCAGGCGTTATAGAACGGATCATAGGAATATCAACCTAAACAAAAACAAAAATAACAAAAAGTTAGAAATGCAACAATAAGGAAAAACAAAAAAAGTAAAAAATGTAAAATTGTTACCTGAGACAACTCATCGTTGCCAGATGAAGAAGATGTTGAAGAATTCATGTTTTTTGGAGGTATACTGTACTATACAAGCAGTTGTACGAATGATTTTACTGTTTTCGTTTCGCTAAATATAGGTGTTTCCCCACAAAACATCGTAAATGGCGTTTTTCATGCATTTTCGAAAAATTTTTTCAGGGTTTTCTGGGGCTTATACATATATACATTTGACCTACTGACCTACTTTCCCACTTTAACCTATTCCACTTTCTCTCCCACCACTTCAAAATTTGTATTTAAGAGGGATCGGTTCCACTAGAGAGTCATTCCGTCTTCATCAGCAAGTAAAGTGAAGAGTATTATAAAGTGGTGTTGCATCATGTATTCGAAAAATGGTAAGTCTTTATTTTTATTATTGCATGAGTTTTTGATACTTAGAATATTTTTTTCATTTTATACCGTATATTTTATTGCAAAAATTTAGTTGGGGACTTGTAGTTTATTCACTTAAAAGTATTTAGACATAGAATCGTTTCAACTAAATTCATTTAGGACTTGTAATTTCTTCAGTAAAAGTATTTACATGTAGAACTTGTATTTTATGCATTAGTAGTTTCTTTATTAAAAGTATTTGCACGTAGAATATGTTCAGATAAAAGATATTAATAAGAATATTTGCGTTTAGAATCAGCAAACCAACATCTCCCTGCGGCTGGAGTGAATATATCCGTACCGTCAACCAGTAGAGGTAAGAACGCATTCTCATTCATTACTGTATCAGATAACTAATGTATGATGTATTTTTAGGTACGTCATGGTCGTATGTGGCTTATAATCGTCCTATTCCATCCACTGATCGTATCAACATTATAAGTCACATAACATTAGTGCCGCAAGATAATTGTCCCATCCTGAGGGGGTTGCTGAGAGTTCAACCTCTTACGGATCACGTACAGGAAGCTAGAGAGATACTCCACGAAGAAGATGTGGAAGGCGACTTGGTGGAGGGAGAACAGTATTTCGACCAGGAGGACTGTGAAATAGCTTTGCGGCTTTTAGTTACACCACCGCCAGAGGACGACTTGGATGTGGTATTATCGCGAAACTATGATCAGGCAGCCGTGGACGAAGTACTGCTCACTTTACAACCTGTACGTGATCCGCACGAGAAACCAGAAGTACGCGTGAGAGAAGAGCAGGTTGTATTGCGTCATGTATTAAGTCCTGGCTGCATTTCGGAATTTGCAGAGGACTGGGTTCCTGCGGCAGGGAACCATTCCTCTGCAAGTCCTGTAACGCAGCTAGGATTGGGGACGGAAGGATTACATACCACTCTACACTCTGCAGGCGTTGCAGAGGAGCAGTCGTCCACATCTGCAACGCCTGCAGAGTGTAGAATAGTATGTGATCCATTGGATGGTTTGCTGAGCCCTGCTACTACCGCAGAATTCATGGAGGAGTGGTCATACCAGAGTTCTACGGTAGGAGAGGTCAGTGAACAGCTTGCGGCGCTTGTCCTGAGCCCTACTTGTATGGAGGAGTTTGCGGAGGAGTGGAGCCCGTTAAACTCTTCGGTACGAGTGGAGTCAATGAAGGAAGGATCTGAGTGTATCCTCAGTCCAGCAGGTGCTGCGGAGTTCCTAGACAGTGAATGGTCGTTAAATGACTTGGCACTTTCTAGGAGCCCTGCATCACCGATGCTGTATATAATACCTGCGCCATCACCGTTTAGGGATATAGAGGAAAACGCAGTATCTTCACCCCAGAGTATATTGAGCCCTACATGTGCTGCGGAGTTTCTGTCAAACAATTGGTTTCCAGACCACAGCACATAGTAGGGTGAAGTATAATGCTGTGGAAGATGTAGTCAGCAACACTCTCTCCCGACTACCCTTCCTATCCAACACGTATAGTACCCTTATTCACATCAACCTGAACTATCCAGCTTAACCTCTCCTAGTCCTGGCGATAAGTTACGTTGCGTCCTCGTTCGCATCGCTGGATGTGATTCTTTCTTTAACAGTTGTCAATTAAAGGAGAGTAAAAAAGTAAAGTAGTATGTTAAAGAAGGAATCATAACAAAACACGTACCGCAAACACTTCAGATATATATGTAATTATTATTCTTTCTTTGTTGCAGCAAAAATGTTCCAATGTGAATGTCTCAAGAAATTTTCTCGAAAGGATTCCTTACTGAGACATCAAAAAACAGCATGCTGGATGTCAGTATCTACTTTACGATCTGGCATGCAGGAGGTTTCGTTGCAAAACCAAACCACAGGGAGCAATGTGGTGCAAGGAAGCACTTCCGACGATAACAAAGCAGTACATAGACATGTTACTGATTCCTTTGCGCAAGCAGGACCATCTGGGGTAAACTCTGTGAAGGATAATGCGAAACCCGGACCATCAGGGTTTGAGCAACTCAAGGAAGCGGAAGGCTGACCAACACGATGAACCGGTAGAACCAAAAACAATGGTGAGAGTGTGCACTGCACAGATTGTTCAATGGATGTACCTAGGTATGCATTCCAAGGACACCTCAGAAGCAATAGGCATAAAGCAAATGTATGTTTCCTTGTCGATACTGGGGTCGAAGTGATCCGAAATGCGTTTAAACAACGCATTGTGTCGTACCGATTGTCTCCATGCAATATGCATACTGATGTGTTCACCTTTATGGCAGACGTTAAAGGGAATGTATTGAAGGTAGTACAAAATCAGTTGCAGAAACACTACTCATTAAAATGTAATGTTGAGCTGTTTGGTTTATACTTTTGAACAGTAGGGAAAGCACAGAACTGAAATCGTTTCAGACTAAGTATGATATTCTCAGTGTAGGGACGGTGTTAGAAGAGTATTTCCAAAAAATAAGTGAAATATTGGATGCAAAGCAATCGGAATTTCAACATAAAGATTCTGGTAAGTGTGAGTCGTGGTGTACTCGATTATTAACAACTGTTTTAGGGTGGTTCCTGGTGCAATTCGTGCTTAAATTTGCTCCCACCACGGGTTCTTCCTATATGGCTGTCCCCGCCGAAATCGCACATAAACACGCCATAGTCAATGTAAAAATAATGATAATTGCTGCTTTGCATGGGCTGTTGTATCGGCACTAGTGACACCAACGGGAGTACCACAACGCACATCTTCTTACCCTGATTTCCAGACGTTATTCAACTGGACTGGTGTACAGTTCCCTGTTAAGCTGACGAATATTTCAACGTTTGAGAGCAATAACAACATTTCCATTAATGTTTATGGGTTAGACGATACGTATCGTGATGGTCACCGTGTCACGGAGGTAGTGGGGCCTCTATACTACACCAAAGCCAAACAGGCAGTTCATGTTAATTTATTATTATTAGTCAGTAACCAAACAGATAATCAGCATTATGTATGGATAAAAAATTTTTCTCGTTTACTTAGCAACCAAATAACTCGGCGGAACGGAGCAATGTATTTTGTGATGCATGCTTGTATTACTTTAGATCCGAGGAGCAATTAACCCGACACGTGTCACACGACTGTAACTTCGTATATACAAAATTACCGGGTGTGAAACAAAAAAAAGACATTACCGGGGAATTCTATGCGGAAAATATACTCGCGTTTCGGAACTATCAGAAACAAATGGTTCTACCATTCGTAATATATGCAGATTTTGAAGCGCTCTTAGTACCGGTAGATACGGCTGAACCAGATCCCGAAAAACCGTTCACGATAAAAACGTGTAAACACGAACCATACTCGTTTAGTTATTATATTAAGTGTAGTGTAAACGATGCGTGGTCTAAGTTAGAGCTGTATAGGGGAGCAATGCAGGGAGATATTTATAAGACGACTGGAAAGTGATGTAAAACGGATATATAATGAACATTTCAAAGCTATTGTCCCAATGACACCATTAACGGATGAACAGCAGGTTACGTATGAATGCATGTATGTTGTTACATATGCGGCAAAGCACTTTACGGGCGATCCGACAAATCCGAAAGTACGAGATCACTGTCACGTTACTGGTAAGTATCGTGGTGCAGCACATTCAACGTGTAACTTAAACTATCAGGTACCACATTTCTCCCCGTTTTTCTACATAATCTCAGTGGTTATGATGTTCACCTGTTCATTAAACAGTTAGCGAGTGAAACGGAAGAAATTACCGTACTTCCGGTTAACAGTGAAAATATATAACGTTTGGTAAGTACATTTTTGTTGATGAATATGTAAACAGTCATGGTATCAGTGAAAAGAAATACATTAATTTACGTTTCGTCGATAGTTGTAGATTCATGGCTGCATCCTTAGATACTCTATCTCAGAATTTATCAGATGATCAATGTATGGAGGTACGGAAATATTTTAGTAATGATAGCAACTTCAACTTAGTGAGAAAGAAAGGTAGTTTCCCGTATGCGTACGTAGACAGCTTTAGTAAATTGAACGACGTCACAGTGCCATCATATGACAAATTCTACGATAAAATGCGCGATGCAAATATTTCCGATGACGAATACTGTCGCGTTCTACTGGTATGGGATCACTTTAAGTGTAAAACACTAGGTGATTATGCTGATATTTATTTAAAATCAGATGTGTTGTTATTGGCTGACGTGTTTGAAAACTTTAGGAGATTATGTATGGGTGTGTATGGGTTAGAACCTGCACAGTATGTCACTTTGCCTGGATTGGCGTGGGATGCCATGTTGAAATGTACGAAAGTAGAGCTAGAATTATTGACGGATATGGATATGTATCACTTTTTTAAACAAGGTATTCGGGGTGGAGTGAGTACTTGTATCAAGCGGAGAAGCATCGCTAATAACGAGTTTGTTCCAAACTATGATCCTAAACAACCGAAAGTGTTTTTACAATATTTAGATGCCACGAATTTATACGGGTGGAGTATGAAGCAATACCTGCCCCACGATGGGTTTATGTGGTTACCTCAAGAGGAAATAGATCACTTTGACGTATTAAAGATTGATGATGACGCCGATGTTGGATTTGTACTGGAGGTTGATATACATTATCCCCACCATCTGCATGACGAACACAACGATTATCCGTTTTGTCCTGAAATGATCTGCGCACCACATTCCCAGGAGGAGAAGTTAATCCCTAACCTGTGTGATAAGACCAACTACGTTATACATTACCGCTATTTAAAACAATGTATAGAGCATGGCTTAATTGTTACTCGTATTCATAGGGTTTTACGCTTTCGTCAGAGTCCGTGGCTAATACCATACGTAGACCTTAATACCGCTCTCCGCAACACAGCACTGAACAAGTTCGAAAAGGATTTCTATAAAATTATGAATAATGGCGTGTTTGGTAAAACAATGGAAAATGTCGATAAACGTAGAGTTATTAAACTGTTAACACATTGGGAAAATAACGGTCGTCGGGTAGGTCTAGCACGGTACGTTGCAAAACCGCAATTTAAAAATTTTATTCAATTCACTGACAAATTGTTTGCGGCGGAATTGTCGAAACAGGTAGTTACGTATGACAAACCCGTTTATGTCGGATTCAGTATTTTAGATCTTTCCAAAATTATAATGTATCGGTTTTTTTATGATATCTTACGAGCTCATTATGGCAAGAATGTCACGTTGCTCTATACTGACACGGATTCTTTGATTGTTGAGATAGTAACTGATGATATGTATGCACACATGCGAAATAATTTAGACGAATATGATACTTCCAACTATCATAATGAGTTGCATGGTATTCCTACGACTGCTTCCGTCGTTGGACGAATGAAAGATGAGTACGCAGGAAAGCAATTCATTATTTTTATGGTGCTGGATCGAAGTCATACTGTCTGAAGCTTGCTGATAATGAAGTTGTTAAGAAAGCGAAAGGTGTTAAGAAAGTTGTTATTCAGAAAGTGTTGACGGAAGTAGACTACAAAGCGGTTGCGGAGGGTCTGATAAAACAGTAATGTGTAAAATGCTTGTGTTTCGATCAACCTTACATGATATATATACCGAAATGTTAAACAAAATTGCCTTTAGGTCCCAGGATGACAAACGATATCGACTACGTGATACGTGATCCACATTGGCGTGGGGGCATTGGCAAATACCGGAATTGGAGAATGCTGATCCGTTGAGCGAACTATTGCAGGTTGCTAAGCAAATGAATTTGTATTAACCGAAGAAGAATAGTTTGGGTACTGACACTTGCTAGTTTCTTTCCTATATCTCTCCATAATGAAACTAATATTAATAATAATTTGTATTATTCCTTTAGTTGTTTAACATATATTAATATTATGTACTAATTCGTTATTAAGAGAATATATGCTACACAAATACTATGTTCCATAAATAAAAAAATACGAGAATGATTATTTACTATTTTTTATTAAAAATGTACAAGACTTATTGCATTATATATGTATTATATAAATAGTATACCGTAGACAAAGCGCAGTGACATAATGATTTACAATGAAAGTAACAAACGGGTTGCATAGCAGGAAGAGGTGGACTTTCCTCAAGTTCAATAACAGGCTGGGTCACAAATTTTCTGATGTAATCTGCTTTCTCTCTACCCTTGACATAGACAGAATCTGTTGGCTGAATCAATCTCTCGAGCATTCTTCGAAAGTGGTGTGGTGGTGTATACCCTTCTTCCCATTTAATACAGTGCTGGTTTTGCATTAACCAAGTAGCTTGACGACGACTCTCTGCATCCAACGTATGCCAGGGATACGGTGATTTAAAACAAAATGGGCAATTTGTTTCCCATTATAAATGGCGAGTTCTTTTGGTATAAAAGCTTTTGAAATTTTGAACCCTTGTACATCGATTATGACGGACATTGTATTACAACTGTCGTACTGCTTTGGTTAACGCGTTGTATGTAACTAAACGATCGTGGAGTATAACACAGTATGCTGTCGTATTGGCAGCTATGTTTGCCGCTGTTTCAAACTCCACACGAAGAACTACTGCTTTAGAGTGTAATGCTTCTTTTTGATTTGAGCAATCTACGACAATCAACGGTGCAGCTGTGGTAAATTGCGTGGGGGTGAGTAATGGTTGCCCCTCTCTTTGGTAATACGACATTTGGAATTTAGCAAACATTTCATACAACGTAGCAAAGCAATTGTTATCATAATTAACGTTGAGATTGTCATACGGATAACGATCCGTGTTCAGGAACACGCGAATATTATTTAGTGCACATTTATCGAATCTGCTCGTATCTTGCATAACATTATTCTCTCGCCCAGTTTGAAATCCTATAATAATGTATCTAGGTGTTTCTATACTAGTAGATGTTTTGATTGCCCATGTATGCTTATCTGTTGCTGGAACGGCGGGATATATGTGGGTTTCCCAACTTCTAAATGCTACTGGCGTATTAACATTTTTATCAATGTATTTCGTTAACGCCACTCCTCTGCTAATGCTGGAATGATGTGGAACTTTCCAATATATCTTATCTATGTTAACTTGTAATGATTCTTCTACAGTTGAAATTACTGCGTCGGTATCAATGTTACTACGAATTAATACCAGTTCTTGTCTAATGTTCAAAATAACTATTGTATTCTTCGGCAAAGCCAAGTAGCATTCGCAAAGGTATACAAACATTAAAGTATCCTTGAGCTCTGCTGTTTGCAGTAGGAAACCAACCTGCATTTTCATGACGGGCGAAATCATTGGGCGTCAATGATACCAATCCTTTCATTGTCGAAGTTAATCGTACTTTCGTTACGGAATCTACCACTATTCCATTCATTTCATATCTAATTTCACTGAATAAAAATGCGATACCGTTATTAACGAACCTGGCGGTGTTAGAGACAGTACCATCCTGTCGTAATAATCGTCCCTCTACGTAGACATAACTTTCGGATGGTAGAGTACACATGTCTTCCTGAATGGGTATCCTGATTTCATCATTGTTTCCAAATCTGGTAGTATATGGCTGATGGGTGTGCAGTTCGGAATTAACGATAGAATTATCAACGACAACTTTTTCATTATCGTTTAATATACTCATTGTAGTACTGTAAAGGCGAAACTTTCCAATAATGCTTTGTTCTGCGGTGTCAATGCTTTGGATACTGAACGCTTACTGACTTTTACCTTTCCACACTTTGATCTTTTATAGTTTGTTTTGCACTGGTACATGCACATGTGTTATAGCGCGTCACCATATTTTCTTTAAATGTAGTCCTATCGTTATGACTTCCCCGTTAAAATTGACGAGATCTCCGTCTTGGTCTACTATTTTAAGTGTTATTGTCGAAATGGTAGATGTATTGATAGGTAGATAGATGACATGTTGAGGGGACTCTATTATTTTATACCCCGCTGGTACACTGGGAAAGAACTGATGAATTATGTGTGATGTTTCACCATTTTAAAACTACCACTTGTTATATTGCACTCGATAATTAATGAGTTAATTTTGATAATGTTAATAGGAGTATCAGAGGTATGCACTTTCTGAGCCTGGTAAACAGTTTTATTAAATCCCAGCATAGGTCCTATCGAATTTTCCACATTGAAGTTAATGTCATGGGTTGCTTTCATACTTGCTTTCATAGTATTATTATTCGCTTGTAAATGCATAAATGCTTTCGATCTTTTCACTAACTCATTAATATATTTATTCACATCCGCGATTTCGTATGATCCTGGTGGTATTGTAATTTTATCGTTTCCAAATACGAGTTGGTTATTCTTTGAAGTAACATTCTGTATAGTATTGAAAGATTCAAAACTAGTCAATCCCATTACGTATTCCGACTCATTCTCAAGAAAAATCGGTGGATTAAAGGTTGCTTGCAAGATACACTTTTTTGCCGGTAAATGTAAATGTGTACGACATTACGATCACGTAACGACTACTGAAAATCAGTACGAGTAGTCATATAAAAAGTGTAAGACTAAATGACCGCAGTTGTATGTATCAAAATCTTGAACCTTGGTAAAGTTATACTCAATTGTGTTTCTGCTACCATCACTTTTAAAATAGTGGAGTAATTCAAAGGGTGGTTTAATATGTCCTATGCTATCAAAATATGTAATATGCCTGTTACGCTTAATGTAAGCTGTCCAGTGTGTACCCTTGTTAGTTTGATCATCCAGATTCACAATACCACATTCATTCGCATGGATTCGTGTAGGTAAGTTATCTCGCATATATATCCCTCTAAAATAGGGAATCTGTAATTGCTCCACAAATTTTGATAGCTCAACATTACTTAAGGCGTGACGTGGTAGCTTCAGTGGGAGTTTTTTGAATACGGTTGTAAATATATACCTAACCCTCGTTTATATGGCTTTATGTATAAACCTTTTCCTAATGCAGCTGCTTCCATTGCTTGGTTGTGTCGTTTGGTTTCGTCTAACGTTTTTGTCGCAGCTTTTGCGTCAGTTACCGCTTTTGCGACTGCCGCAGCACCGCCACCTAGAGACCCTAAGGCTCCTAATGCTGCAAAGAGGGGAATAAGAGGTATGAATCCCCCACGTTTTGGTATTGGCAATATTCTGCTCTTGGGTGACATAATTTTTTTTGTGTTTTAGAGCGCTCAAGGCTTGCTGTATTGTCGCTTTTAAAGATGATCGAAGTTTACCACCAACACGACGTCGGGCTAGAAGGACTGCTTTGTTAAACGAAATTGCTCTGCGAGAATGCTTCCTTCGTCGCGATTTATTTCCCATTCCCAATTTCTTTTGTCCTTTCCGTGATTTGCCACCCATTCCCATTGTCCGTTTTCCTTTCATTATGCCAGCTATGGTTAATGCAGCTGCCCTTTCTCCAAAGGTAGCGTCGGTAGAACGAAATCTATTCCAAGCTTTTTGTTGTAAAGTCTTATCTGCTATGTGTCGTTGTCCTAGATCGTTTGACTGGGAGTATGCAATATCGTGTTCTTTACACGCTTCGTCCAATGCGTTAATACCTTTGTCGCCACGAGCTAATCGTTTTTGTAAACGGGTGCCTGGCCCACAATATCGATATCCGGGTATATGCAACTCCACGGGTAATTTATTTATTAAAGTATTAATTAATCCTGAACCTTTTTTTCCTCTGACGCTGGATGTATACTTCATACCACACTGACTGACACTTCACTACTAAACTACTTTCTGCACGTGGTATATATATAGAAGCGTCATACAAGTCGTGGTTTAGTACCATAATGGGTGACATCCGTTTCATTCCGCAAGATACAGAATTACCTATCAAAATTATGACATTACTCTAACAAGGAGAGTACTCTAAACACCGCGGTTTACTAAAAGGGGGATGTAAACGAGGTATAATCGTCGGACCATCCGGCTGTGGAAAAACCAATGTTATGATTAGCTTATTAGAACATCCAAATGGCGTTACGTTTTGAAAATGTCTATATATATTGCAAATCTCTATACCAACCTAAATACCAGTACCTGCGGAGTTACTGGCACCCATAAAGGAAATTAGGTATTTCGAATACAGTGATAATAGTGATGTTATACCTCCTAGTGAGTCCCGTAAAAATTCAATAATGATTTTTGATGATGTAGCATGTCATAAACAAAATGAAATTAGAGATCATTTTGTTTTGGCAGACATCGAAATAATGATTGTTTCTATCTGTGTCAAACGTATTCTTCAATTCCAAAACAGCTTATACGTGATAATGCGAATTTACTTGTTCTTTTCAACAAGATCACACTAATCTCAAGCATGTGTACGATGATCACGTTAATGTCGATATGTCATTTGATAAATCTAAAGACTTGTGTTGCTGTTGCTGGCGTGATAAATTCGGATTTCTTGTGATTGATAAAGAAAGCGATGTTAATAACGGTCGTTACCGTAAGAGATTTGACTGTTTCATTGCAGTATAAATAATCTACTAGGACTGTCAACGTACAGTCGTAATGGAGGAGCGCTTAGTACAAGACATTTTGCGTGCTCGCAAGAGTATGCAACAGAAATATGCTAGTTTGAAAGAAGATACTGCACTTACAGAACGTGCAATGGAGGCACACTTTAAACCTATTACACAACCATTAAAACAATTAATTACTAAAAATGATGGTTCTCTCATCAAAGCTGAACCCCTTACGCCAGAAGTCGGAAAAAAGGAGTCCATTGCACATGAAAATGAAGTATTTTTACATTATACACCGAAATCCTCTAGAATACGTAAGGAGCCGCGTACTATTGTTCCTGACACCATTCCCACACCTCTACAGGAATCTGTAATTGCTGATGTCACACATGACGACGAGGTGGAAATTCCTACTTTACAACAATTGAAATCGGAACTACTAGCTGCTGGATCTCAACCCGCCTTTGAAGAGTATCTTAATCAATACCAAGGATTAGCGAAATACTACGTCGAAGGTATCTTTAGAGATACCGAAGATGAATATGACTTAACGTACGGTGTGCATTTTATTCCTGAAGAAGAGAAATTTTTTATAGGCGATGCTGAACTAGATTTTGTTGGAGAAAATTTGCGAATCGCTCTTCCCGATGGATCATCCCTAGATTATGAGGGAACACCGGGATTATATGAACTACTTTTTAAAAAAGTTCCTACGGGATACAAAAAGAGGGATCTACAGCACTACAATGACATTTTGCGTCGTACGCATGCTGCCCGACGTAATTATAACCCTGATGATCAAATCCGAGGAACTAATAGTAAGAAGTACCTTGAAATCATTAAACCATTACTTCAGCCTAGAAAACGTTCTGCCACATCGTCTATTGCACCTCCAAAAGAGGTGGTGGACTGCAGCTATTGCGATACAATAATAAACCTATTGAGTTTGTACCGTGGAATAATCCGAATAAGTTAGTCGATTGGTTAAGGGAATTATTAGGATCAATGTCGGCAGGAAATACTAGCAATCACAACGAAATAATATATATAATTGATGAACTACGTAACGCAAAAGTAATAAAGTAACAGAACTTGTTATAAACCTATCACTACAATCATTTTCTTTCATTGTTACTACGACTATCACTACAGATAGTACTATACGTCCACCAGTGATGCCAATAGATAAATTTGGCGGTCATCTTCATCATCAAATGACAGTGGATAAATTTGGGAAACATATTGTTGATCATATCGATCTGTCTTATGAAACTTTCATTTCATTTTCTGGAATCGCCAAAGAAGACAATTAGTGTATCTACCGGCGTCGGTGATCAATATACCTATCCCTGTAACGACGGTACTATAGTACATTGCAGGTGGAGTCATCCAACTCTTGAGCTTAACATAGATGGTACAACATTTGAGCTGGCAAAGGATGTAATTGGTCAACATCTTAAGAGGAACGATGTAATTCGTGTAACCATGCCGACGTTTTAAAGTTTTCAACTGCAGCGATATTCAACGTAGAGTTCGTAGTAAAATCCAAAGCACAAAAAAATGAGTAAAGCCGATGTTGTGAAGAACTGCACAAACCTGCAAGAAGAAATTTTCCGCGGCGTTGTGTTTTAATAAAAGGTTTAAATGATCTATTTCAAGCTGATTTAGTGGAAATGATACCATATGCTCGTATGAATAAAGGATTTAGATACATTTTTTTAATAATAAATGAATTCTCTAAATATGTATGGGCTTTTCCCATCAAACGTAAGAATGGTAAACTGGTCGCGGATGTAATGGATAAACTTTTGTCTGGTTTGAAAAGGACACTACACATATACAAACTGATATGGGAACTGAGTTCTATAATGCTGAATTCAAAAAGTAATGAAAATATTTAATAACAATCATTACAGTAGTGATTCCACCTTGAAAAGTAGCATAGTTGAACGTGTAAATCGCACCCTTAAATCAATAATGTGGAAAACCTTCAGCATGCAAGGATCCTATAACTGGTTATCAATATTACCGCACATTGTCGCCGAGTATAATTCAAGAAAGCATAGAACAACTGGATGCAAACCGGTAGATGTATCGGAAAAAATAGTGCATCTATTTCAAAACATTTAAAATGTCAAAAAATTCTTGACCGTAAAACACCTAAATTTAATCCCCTTATTCTCTAAGGGGTACACACCTAATTGGAGTTACGAAGTCTTTCGAATATCAACAGTTAAACGTTCACGCCCACTCACCTACACATTACGTGATAGTCGAGGTGAAGAGATTCAAGGTCGGTTCTATAAGCCCGAACTACAAAGTGTTAAACATCCAGACATTCACCTAGTTGAACGTGTCATCCGACGTCAGGGGAATAAAGCTCTTGTTAAGTGGTTGGGTTTTGATACTTCTCACAATTCCTGGATTTCTACCAAAGACATTGTGTAATACGCTAATTAACCTTAATTATATATACTGTAATATTAATATGCAATAAACAGATCTTTTTATTTTTTTATTAATACTATCCTATACATATACATCACTACATACTACTAAAGCGTCTGACAAATACACACTCACGATGCTGTTTTTCGAGAATTGGTGATTTATATTACCACAGTCATCTATTCTTTTTTTAAATCGTGCAGAATCTCTAGCTATTTGTTCCCATTCTCCTTTTCGCGCATGCCTGTGCCAACTCCCATACTACTATGTAGTGAACTACGTTTTGGACTCATTAATGCACACCTTCTTCACTGGGTGAGTCGTCATCTGATGGCTCAAAATTCGGTAAATATCTTTCTATTTCATGTATAAATTGCTCCAATGATATTTCTTTTAGGTCTTCTATTAATCGCTTTATACAACAAATACACTCTACATCACCTACATGCGATGTTAAGTATTTTTCACAAAGGCGTATTCCTCCCCCATACTTATTAACTAGATTATTTAAATAGTCAGCACTAAATCTACCCATTCCATACACTTTTTCATGATCAGCATCGAATTCTAATGATTGTAACTGGCATATTAGTCTTTGGACTGCACTAACACAATCTACAGCTTTAGGCCACGACTCCGCACTATAACACATCCACATATTGACTAACATCTAATACTATCCACTATTGACTACAAGCGCGTTACCCCCCCCTTTCAGTTGTAGGTTGGGCAAGATCCATATCCATATATAGTTTCTCCTTGGCAAATGCTTCCATTTCCAGAAGGCAGGCTATGTTGACCTCAAATACATCACGCAATGGACCTATAACTTGGTGAATGTTACATTCAGGAATTGTCGCTGCCGACTTTATTAGGTTTTTATAAAACTCTGGAAAGTTCACAGTATCTGCCAACTCCAATCGGTAATATATTATCTTCAAAAGCTTCCATAACTGTTCTATAGACTCCCATCCTAAATAGATATCAATTTCATCACTATCACAGAGGCGTATAATTTTTTTCTTGTTAATATTTTCGTACGAGACAGTCTTCGATCCCAGTTTGGTAGGTAGCCATGTTCCTTCAGGACTGTAGAAATAATTAGTAATCACCCTTGATTATCCATAAGTATACGCCATTCCTGCTTGTCAAACACCACTCCACCACTCTTCGTTCCACCGAGTTTTACGACTGGCTCAAATCCAAATTTGGGTGATAGACCGACACTAACAAACTTTGTTTTACTTTTATTTAAGAAATAATGCACATTATTAAGCAAAATATCGCAATATTTACTTGAACTTATAGCACCGATAATCTTCGCCTTTTCTATGGCTTGACGTACGATGTTATCCATTATATACGATACTGGCTTTACATACATTCCTCTCTTTTATATATGACACTCTCCCACTATGTGTCCTCCTCAAGGCTACTTACGTGACCTTCACGATTATACCACACATTGCTTTAGCGGTCTTGTCGGTTACACCTTTTCAAGGTTTCTTTTCGTTCAAGGCTGTTACTTATTTTGTTTTTTCCAACCTTGTATTCACCACTACTTCAAGGATTCCTAGGCATACTTATTTCCAAGGTTGTTCCACTTTGCCACACAAGGTCACCACACAAGGTTACATATCCCCACTCAGTATTATTCGTATACTTAAAGGGAGGGTTTTACATATACCATAGTTACCGATCTTCACTATGTCAGTTACTCCAGTGCAAGACGATTGGAAGACTCCTGCAGTGTACCAACCACAAACCCTATTTCAACTTAGTACGCGACGGACATGTCAATTAATTCCGAACTGGGTAAATTTTGAAAAGGAAGGAATACTACCGGCTTCCATAACCAAAGTGCTACGAAATAATTATGAACTGGTTCAGTGGAATTCAGCGTGGTATACCGAAATGAGCAAGGTAATACGCGAGCACTTTGGCAAGCCGTGTAACAGCATATGCCCACATTGTATCAATATATGTTCGATACCATCTGGTGGACTTCATGAATTTGTGTCATTGCTGTTTCCCCGATTGAAACCAGGAGATTACCGCGTAGTGGACCATCATATGCATATGGAGCGCTGGACTGCGCGATACCACCTGTCGTACGAATATTATTGGTGCTCGTCGTAGGCGCTCTCACACAGTTATACGATGTGTACGATGATGACTCATGTATACTGTGTGATGAGGTGTGCTACGTAGACGAGTAGTCTTTACTGTATCTATTTTTATCTATTGTACATATTGTACATATTGTATATCTGTATATATATTGTATATATGTTGTATATATTGTATAGAATACATTATTTACTGTCAGTATCATACTGTTTTCGCTGATGTTAACATGTGTGACCCAAACTTTTATTATCCTCAGTATTACAACTGTTTCGATAAACGCTTACTAACGTATCGAACATGGTCTGGAGTTCACTCACCCTCATCGCTTGCTGCAGCAGGATTCATTTCCACATCTTCAGACGATACGGTTGAATGTTTCATGTGGGGTTAGAATAAACCGATGGCAGCCAGATGTCAATCCGTTACAGGAACATCTACGATGGGCACCACATTGCACGTATGCTCAGCTCCTCGCACCACGTCCGCGCAGATGTACTGAAACGGAAGTGGAGAGGACCTTCTGCACTTGTACTAAATCAAAATGTTTTATTCCTAAAGAAAATCATATATCTGAGTAATACATCAATTAAATATATTTAACATATCGTTTTTCTTTTATTTTGATAAAAGTGAGGTGAGCAAAAAGTGAGCAAAAACATGCAAGTGGGCTAGAGTAGCATTTGGGTGTTGTTATTGTGCGATCGTGCTCAGACTGGTGACCTTGTAATAGTGGAACGCGAATGCGTTAGGTCACAGTGATGGCCTTGTAATAGTGGAACAGGAAAGCGGGGTTTGTGACCTTGGTTTTGTGGTAATGATATGTCTCAGTGATGGCCTTGTAGTAGTGGAACAGGAAATCGGGGTTTGTGACCGTGGGTTTGTGGTAATAATATGTAATTAGGTCACACATTGCGCTTTTTTGACCTTGGTACGGTGGGAAACCTGTTTTTGTGGCAACCTTGGAAATGTGGGGCCTTGGAAATGTGGTGTGTCCCAAAAGTCTCCAATCTTACCTACTAGAGTTTATTTGTCTGCTAATTAAACTTCTAATTTTGATTTTAAATAAACTGGCGCCCGTCGGTTTATAACCTTCCCTATTTTGACCCATGTTATTCTAGTCACCCTACAGGCAAATACCCACATACCCACCTCCAACCACTGAGCTATCAGCACACACCCCCTTATCTGTTAGACCAGATTTTACTGTCGTTTTCACCCACAACACCGTTACACAGTTTGTAAGTAATTAATTTATTAACAAAAAAGCATTTAACTGTGTTTGATGAATATTTTAAAGTTACATGGAATTTTAAATGCTTGGAGTTGAATACGGATGCCGGTTTTCTGTTTTAGGAGTTGAACCCTCGACGCCACCCAAAGAAATAATATTGTCCTGTTCGTCTTTGGGTCAGTGATGAATTTTTAATGTTTCCAAACGAGTGTCGGTTAAAGATGCTCCTAAAATTACAGTCACTTCGGGCGTGTAAACATCCGGTTAACTGGAGGTTTCGTCTACCGCACATACGATTCTCAAAGCTCATGATTATTTCTACCACCTATCAATTTTATTTCGGGGCGCTCCCTTATGTAGCCATAATATCAAGCTATGAAATATATATATATATAAGAGAAAGGATGTGTTAAAATCTGTAGTGATCCTTGCATTGAGTACCATTATAGGTAGCGGCAATCATTTCAAACCTCTTTATGATGATGCAGTCTTTTGGGTACGTCTGAATGAATAGATTAAATGTGCTAAATCTATTTTTGAACCGCAGAAGCTATGGCTGCCAAGTCCATCTCCATGTGTGATGCTATTGTAAATGCTCTACAACCCACAAATTGAGGTACAGTTATCTATATTAATTACATATTTACAATTATTATAGAAAGGAATTACGCAGACTGTAACAGTTTTAAAAACGCCAGAGCCCAAATCTTCCTCTGTTGAACCATTGCCGAGTTGAAAAACGGGGCTTTTAAAAAAAGATTACCCTTTGGACTCATTAAATCCGTATACTTTGCTAAAAGTAATACTACTTTAATCTGGAAAATGTTACGAAATATGAGCAAAATGAAGTGAACGTGGGTGAAAAAAATAAATGGAATATTTTGGAAAACAAGATAGACTAGATTTCTAACACAAAATCAATCACCGCTACATCGAAAAAGGCAACACTTTAAAAAACCTACTAATTACCACGTTACCTCGATACCGGTACTCAAAAATAGAAGCGGACTTAATGGGTCGATTGTCGTCAACATGTTATTCTTATCCGTGAAACGTTAGCCTTTGACCATGTAACACAAATTGTTATTAACGGAAACGTAATAAAAAATATTCAAATGTAAGAAATTGGAATACTAATTAGTCCAGTTTTCTAAATTAGTACAGCAACAGTAAACGTAGTTCATAGAATGTGCGAAAATAACCTTTTATAAAACTGTAATTCGTCCATCACATAAAATAGTGTCCACACTGCTGGAGTTAAACCACTAAACACACTCTAAAATTTCTGGACTTTATACAGAAAAGGGAAATTTCCTTAGTTAATGACATGGAATTTAAACATCGAAGAAAGTGACAGACCAATCTCTATACAACTGTTACTATTATGGTAAATGTTCATCTGAATTGACACAACTGATTCTACCCAAAGCGTCACAAGTCAGAAATACTCGACCGAAAACGCAGCTCATCACACACTACTTGTGCACAGGAATGACAACACTTTCACGACAAGTGTATACAGAAAACTTACCCAAACGGGGAGGTACTTATACTACAACTCCAATCATCACAAAAGTGTGATGTTAAGCGTGAGAAGATACTTATACGATACGATACGATTATACCATATATACCAATTACCTTGAACAAAACACGCAGGATCGGTAGCAAATACAAGATACGCACTGCCTTCAAATTGACAAAAACGCTCAGGGGAATACTAACCAATACGAAACCACACAATAAACACCATGCGAATGCGGCAGATCCTACATAGGAGAGAGTAGTAGACCACTCAAAGTGAGAAATCAAGACCCGGCGAAACAGAAAGATCATACATCGCCGAACATATCTGGAACGTAGACCACCGAATACAATCAGATAACATACAGATAGTGGAAAAGGACGAGAATACAACTCGCCGGAAACTCTAAAGCTCAAAAAAATATATATTGGATTACTCAGCGGTTAGGGAGATAACCAAGTTTGAACCTGAGAGTAGTCAGGTGCTAGAGAAAAAGTCATAGTAAATGAATTCGACTCAAGTGCGGAACCAGTCTTATTCAGGACTAAGCCTGATAATGGAAGGAGAGTCCGCTTCTGAAACGTCGAGCTATAAAAACAAAAACTATGGAAGCCGATGAACTCAACTAATATGAGCCCATGGTTACAAAAAACATACTTAGTTCTACTCCTCGCTGCTGAACGCAAATATTAAGATCTATTGAGGTATATTATCAATCAATATCGTTTAATTAAAATATTTTGGAAAAGGTAGTAAAGAAAGTCTATCGAAATTTACAATACTTAGTAAATGTTTTATGTAATATGTGACATAAGGGATACGTCCTGAAATGTTTGATTCTCGTTTAAAAAAATAATTGGTCGCTTATCCATTGCGTTACGCCCAAAATTATTAGGAATTTTAGCATTTTATTCATATCAATGTCTCGCCCAAGTCATAACCATATGAAACACGGTTTACACCACTCGTTTCTTTTTGATCGTTAAACTGAAGAGAAAAGCACTTCATGATCACCTCGTTTGTTTTTCACACAAAGTAACATGTTCTCGTAAGACATCAATTTCCTATATTCTCCATCCATGCATTCAATTATTCCTTCTGCCATATTAGTTCGTCAGTTCATTTTTCCACAAAAACGAAGTACATTTGATAACATAAAGTACCACTTGGTGATGGCGTTGCCTTAGGTCATTTTTGACTTCAGTCTGGTCATGGTTGGACCATGTAGTATTTACGATGAAAGATACTAGCACATAATTATCTACAGGCTATATCTTATCAACTAACCGATATATGCTGTTACACATAAAATTTTTATAATGAAGATTATTGATAAGTTAAACAAAGAAGTAAAACCAGTTTTGGGCCATGATTTACCATGGTTACCACGGATTAAGGACTAAATCTATTATCATACAATTGCTGTTACAATAGTGCTTAATAAAATAAAATAGAGATAATTCAGAGTCAAACGCCGTCAAAGAAAAGCTGTTTACTATTAGTTTTTTCGAGAAGTTCGAAAAGGTAGGAAACCCATTATTGTTTGATGTTCGAACAATTTCCACTTTACTAATTTACAACTTTCTTCTAAAGCATTACCGTGCCAACATCAATAAACACTGGTATATCACAATTTCTTCTTAATGTTTGACTACGATATTAATGAGTAGACAAAGAAAAGCACTTAAGATTAGTAAAAGTGTTAAAAACATTATCTCTAACCTATACTAACTATAATTAACAGAGCTCAACATTACAAGCTTTCAAATTTCTTTGTTTTCGGATGTGTAAATTTAGGCAACAATCAACATTGAGTAGGTACTAAATATTCGTGAAATGGGAAGTTTATTTTATAAATAGATGTACAAGGCTGAGAAACAAATTAAATTTCTGCTAAATTAGAAGAATGTAACATTTTACATCTGCCGCATAAAAAACTCTACAAAAAGTTTGGGGTTTTTTCATTTGACAAATGTGCTAGGGGAGCCGTAGACAGTTATAGAATTTAAAAATAGTTCCGAATTCACATTAAACTTCCCAAATACGGAAGCTTGATATCAAAGTCCTTTTAATAATATGAGAAATACTTCGATTTTCTCTATATCCAATAAATGTCAAAATTGATTTACAACAAAATTGGATAAAAAAAGTACAACTTTCATGTGATAATTTCTTAAAATTACCATATTAATAGAAGAAGGTGTAATTTGTTAATTAAAATGGAAATTTTGTTTCATAAAAAGCACATTTTCTTGTCGTACCTATATAAAGCAAGCACTAACTTTTCCTCGAACTTCATAACCACTTTAACAAACAACTGAAGCTTAATTGAAAAAAAGTGTCTCCATTGAATTTTTTGTCAAAATCTTTACTCAGGATTCTTACTTATAATTCTTAAATTAATCAAAACGCACTTTTAAATTTTTATTATAACATGTTTTCTTTAATGTTTTCTTGCACCATAAAATATCTGAAATCTCATTTTTTTAGGCAATCTCATAAACTAAATGGCGCGAAACAAATATAGTTAGAGTAAATGTATTCTTGTGTTTTTAGAAACATTTCAACGTAATGCGACCACAAAGATGCCATTACTTTATATTCTGCCCTATAACTTCGAGGGGTGCAGATTTGGTTTTGTTGCTTTTAAATCTACTGCAGACTATTGCATTTTAAATTATTGTATTCGATTTACATAACCATATTCTTATAGTTATTTATTTATTTTATTACAGTTTATTGTACACTCTTTTTATGCACGTTCTTATCTATTTCCAAAAGAAAGCAATGTGTAAATTTACTGCAGTTTGCGCCAATTTTTGACATTTAATTTGTATTTGTTGAGTAAAAGGACTCATCAGCCACGACAATCCGATATTACAAAAAAAATTTGGAATTGTAAAGATGTGAAACTGTGAATCTTTTTATGTACATTCTTAAACAGTTTACAATTTTATAATTCATTCACTGTACAATACAATAGTCCCGCATTTAACGAATGTACTATTAGCCCTATACATTTACAAACATCAAGTCTGAGCGTTTTTAAAACTGTCCGGCGGGAATCGACCCTAGATAGGCTGAACGAGTTTTATTGGTACATTCGGTTAAAGCGCTAAACCAACTCGACAGTATATTATTATGATAGAGAGACAGTGAAATAACCTAGTAATGTAGATAATTAGGCAGTAAGCCAAAAGACCGAGTGACGGATAGACAGACCGGCGGACTGACGAGCGGACCGACGGACAGACGGACAGACGGACAGACGGACAGACGGACAGACGGACAGACGGACAGACGGACAGACGGACAGACGGACAGACGGACAGACGGACAGACGGACAGACGGACAGACGGACAGACAGACAGACGGACAGACGTACAGACGGACAGACGGACAGACGGGCAGACGGGCAGACGGACAGGCGGACAGACGGGCAGACGGACAGACGGACAGACGCGACGGACGGACGACGAGACGACGGAGACGACGAAGCGGACGACGGACAGACGGAGACGGAGACGGACGGACACGGACGAGACGGACGAGAGACGACGGACGAGACGGACAGACGAACGACGACGGACAGACGGACAGACGGACAGACGGACAACGACGGACAGACGGACAGACGGACAGACGGACAGACGGACAGACGGACAGACGGACAGACGGACAGACGGACAGACGGACAGACGGACAGACGGCAGACGGACGAGACAGAGCAGACAGACGGACAGACGGACAGACGGACAGACGGACAGACGGGACAGACGGACAGACGGACAGACGACGAGGACAGACGGACGACGACGACGGACGAGACGACAGACGGACAGACGGACAGACGACGACGACGACGGACGACGGACGACGACAGACGGACAGACGACAGACGGACGGACAGACGACAGACGGACAGACGGACAGACGACAGACGAGACAGACGGACAGACGGACAGACGGACAGACGGACAGACGGACAGGACAGACGACAGACGGACGAGACGGACAGACGAAGACAGACGGACAGACGGACAGACGACAGACGGACGAGACGGACAGACGGACAGACGGACAGACGAACAGACGGACAGACGGACAGACGGACAGACGGACAGACGGACAGACGGACAGACGGACAGACGGACAGACGGACAGACGGACAGACGGACAGACGGACAGACGGACAGACGGACAGACGGACAGACGGACAGACCGGACAGACGGACAGACGGACAGACGGACAGACGGACAGACGGACAGACGGACAGACGGACAGACGGACAGACGGACAGACGGACAGACGGACAGACGGACAGACGGACAGAACAGACAGACGGACAGACCGGACAGACGGACAGACGGACAGACGGACAGACGGACAGACGGACAGACGGACAGACGGACAGACGGACAGACGGACAGACGGACAGACGGACAGACGCACAGACGGACAGACGGACAGACGGACAGACGGACAGACGGACAGACGGACAGACGGACAGACGGACAGACGGACAGACGGACAGACGGACAGACGGACAGGCGGACAGACGGACAGACGGACAGACGGACAGACGGACAGACGGACAGACGGACAGACGGACAGACGGACAGACGGACAGACGGAGCGGAACGGACAGAACAACGGACAGACGGACAGACGGACAGACGGACAGACGGACAGACGGACAGACGGACAGACGGACAGACGGACAGACGGACAGACGGACAGGACAGAGACAGGACAGACGGAGAGGACAGACGGACAGACGGACAGACGGACAGACGGACAGACGGACAGACGGACAGACGGACGGACAGACGGAGACGGAGACAGACGGACAGACGGACAGACGGACAGACGGACAGACGGACAGACGGACAGACGGACAGACGGACAGACGGACAGACGGACAGACGGACAGACGGACAGACGGACAGACGGACAGACGAACAGACGGATAGGCGATCAAACGTACAGAGGGTAGACGAACAGACTGACAGACGGACAGAAGAACAGACGGACGGACGGACAGACAGACAAACTTACAGACAGGATAGGTAGTATTTTTAATAGTTGTTCAAAATAGTATTCATTCGTTTAGACCCCACGACCTAGAGAGTAGGCCCCTCGACATAACCTTGAACTATTTGTACTTCTCTAGTTACAATACAGTATAATTTTTATTGATTCTTAAGGACACAGTCAACGTGGTGTCTCCTCGATAGCACGGTTGGAAGAGCACTACTCTTGCAAATGTAGGAGATACTTAAGCAAGTTAGTTTGCTAAAAAACATTTAGTCCTGCTTAACACGTTCTGTCATTCTTTAGATTACTTGCTTAGTAAATTTTTCTTTGTTAGAGACATTACAATTACAATTATTACAATTAAACCACTGTAATGTGGATGCACACTGGTAAACGCTTGAAGTTAAGTTGCTGCATTTTAATCGAACGCTATAGCGCAATCTATTGTTTTCGTGACTGGATTTCTTACTCGCTCGCTCATTATTCAATGATTTTTTTGTTTGTTCGGACTCTAACGTTGATGGAATTGAAATGTGAGACTGAAATTTTCATAGTTTGTTCCTTATTACATAATAAAGTTTCGGAAAGCTTCTTCTCATAAACATCGGAGATATGGACGAAAAGGTTTCTAAGCAAGCTCGTCATTATTTATATACGATTACGATATTTATATACGAGATACGAATTAGGATACCAGAAAAATGGATTCACGCGATGACCAAGTGCAAAATTACGTTCCCATTGAGTGTTGTTCAGCATTTGATCCAATGTAGATCAAAAACTATGTAGATTCATCAATTTAGTTGTGAAGCGGTGGCAAAATTCATTGCCTCGATGATCAACAGCTACATTCTATGACACTTGGGTGTGGGCCAGCGTTTGGCCCGAATGTTGCCAAAAATGTATATTTATGCTCTAATTTCGATTGTTCCCATGGCCAACTAGTGAAATTCTTGGTCAGAAACTGGTGCAAATTTGGCCAAAAGTCTGTATTTATACACCAATTTCGTTATGGATACGGCAAATTGGATTCCCTCTATGACAAAGAGCTAAGTACTGTCATCGTTCAGAACACCAACGGAGACCCTCAACTACGGCTTACTGGTTTTTCAATGCCCTAGCTTCCTTTGAAACGATGTGTATTAATTTTGAAAAATGAGTAAGTAAATTTAATTCACATAATGATTATGCGCTGTAGATTTGACTTCCATTTTCGCTTAGCTGCGCCAACAAATCAGCCCGTCACAAAAGAGCTCCAACATAAGATCCTCGATAAAACAGTTCGGTCATAAAATAGCTAGTGACAAAATAACCCCAAGTAAATTAGCTCAGCGTGTTTTGTCGTATAAAACCCCAATCACAATATAATATGAAATTTACCTTCATCAAAAATAAACCTTCTGGGATAATAAGTGTAAGTACATTTAAAAAATATTTCAAGGTGATTGTGAAGTTTGTACTCAGAAAACTCTGGTTCCGCGCCACGCACACTTCCTAAGACTAGGCGTTTTGTAATTCATTTGATAGAGAGGTTAATTACACAGTATCAAATACTTAACACTGATTATCTCAGAAAATTTATTTTTGATGAAGGTAAATTTCACATTTAACGTGATTGAGTTGTATACGACAAAAGATTTTTTGAGAAATTTTATTTGGGGCAACTTTATCATACGCAGTTTTATCAGGGTTTTTTTGCGACTGGCCACTTTAACGTGTCACAAGGTTATCCATACGGTACATCTAATTCTTTTCTAGTTTTGCCCATTATATCCATAGGATACCCAAATTGTACGCATCTTTGAACCAGGGAAGCTAAATTTGTGATTGACGTTTTAGCAAACTATTGATCTCCAGAGATCAATGGAACATATTCAGATTCTCTTAAGCTGAAATATTGCGTTTTCCCTTAAAATTGCACGGATTTACTTAAATAGTTAGGTCTAATTACTCGAAAGGTATAAAAATGAATATTATAAACTTCCTAATTCATTTACCAAAAATTTCATATGAAATATATCAGTTAAATATCACTTTCAATTAATTGATGCGCTACATTTGTAAATCTTACGGTATTTAACAAAAGCGTAATAATTAATTTAATCAAATAGGGACGTGTTGATTAAGAAATCGTAATGAAAGTTGGAAATGGAGTTAGGGTGAACCACAGACAGGGGTGGTATAGTAGTGTAACCGCAGAGGGTTGTGTAGCAACTGCATAGGGAATATATTGGTTTGTTAGTGGTCACAAGTAATTTAGGGGAAGAGAATCGGCTTTTACAAGTACGAGGGCGGCGAGACATTGAATGGGCCTGATTTTTGACGTTTTTAGATGGATGTCAACTCTCTTTTTTTCTTTAACACTGATCTAGAAAGGGTATTATTATAATATTAATGTCTTCTCTACATTATATATGTAGTAGTTCTTTATATCAAATTTTAATTTTTGAGGGGGAAAATGAATGCTATTTTGTTAACCCTTTTTATTCAGTAATTGTTTTAATGGTTATTGACATTTATGTAACTGCCAGTAGAGTAATTATAAATGTAATGTACTGTTATATTGGTTTAGCGTAAGCCTATGTTTTGTTTAAAAAATATAATAGTTTTTTTAGACATGCACCGCACAGTTGCAGGAAGGGAACGTAAGCCTAACAGGCAGATTTGTGAATTCGTTCCATATACTTATAAGAATATGAATTATGGCATCCTGAAGGATCTGTATTTGTGGTCAGACTTGCCCAAGTTTAATCGCAAGGGTGACAGGGGTACTACACACATAAAAATATAGTGAGTGACAGTCCCTAAAACTAAAGAAATCGATGTGGTTATATCTACAGTCCTTCTACAGTAAGTTTGTCTTCACAATCATTATTTGATGTATTACTACAAAATTGTACACCGGAACTTCATATTTACATAAATGAATTGTATGTGTGTGGTTACCATTATCAAGAAACAAATAAGCAAGAAAATTATAAAATAAAGCGAACGGATGCATTAATTTATAAATAAAATGCACGCTGCACGCCGTCCCACACATTGTAATAAGCTTCTATTTATCTTATCCTTTAAATGCATTTTTTTCATCTTAAAGAATTGAACAATTGTATCTTAAGTAATCCTATTCTACATTTTGCAATCTTACGGTAGGCGAACTAAAACACTTCTCCAGTTTTTTACTTTGTCTTATTTAATTTAGCGAATGGACTAGCAAGTGACACCAAGTGAGAAGAGAACGTGACGACTTCTAAAAGCTTCTTCTTGCAGCTTTACTGATACAAGAAATTGAAACGCAACTTACTAATAAGCAATACGTATTTAAAAATCAAAATGACCTGTTTTATTAGCAAATCTATAAAGATCGAAGTTTTCAAAAGTGGGCATCATATGTGTTTTAAACATTAAACACGTGATGATTTATTGCATAATATTTCATAGATGAGTGCAGATAAATCAGTTTGTTAAATTAATAGCTGGTTGGGGAGTATATTTAAGACTATATAAGCTTCCACAACATTCGTGTTTCACAATCCTGTTCAACTCTATTGTCATTAATCTCTAAATACAAATATGTCCTCTTTATTTTAACAATTGAAAATTAATTTGAAATTTTTAATCATTTAATCTTAAACTCAAAAGCAAATTAAACACATCGATTTATGTGAATCCTAAACCTTAACCGGCACGATTGCGTTGTCACTGATTACTAATTGCCTCTAATAGAGGCAACATGTGTGCATTATGACAGTTTAGAACTTACTTCTGGAGAATAGTACTTTTGCTTAACCTATTCCATTAAAGGGTTGAATATATAATACACATTTACGTAAAATTTATTCATATCATGTCAAATATGTTTTGTGTTGAACTTCAAGCGAGCTACTGATTTTTTATATAATTTGTAACACCGAATAAATTTGCTTTCATAATCGAAATCAATAAAATACGTTAGATACATTAAAATTGTTATCAAAATGGCTAAAATGTGAATCAAATCGTGAACTCAAATCGCTTGGAAATTATAAATAGGTCTATTTCTAGCGAAATTTAAAAATTGTGTTTACATGTTATCTAAAATCCAGATATTACTTGATGCGAATATAATTCACGTCATAAACTGATAAACACTAAACTTATTGAATCATATTTTTGTAGAGAAAATAAAAGGTTCCGATTTAGAATATGATGAAAAATCACAACCCAAATATACAAGCATTCGTTACGCTTGTTTGTGCCAGTTAGTTATAATAGTGTTTCAACCACCAAGTAAACGGAAGCTAAACAAAGCCTCTATCCTTCCGTGACTATACTGCAAGGGGTTAGTTAAAATACTGTTAAATCAAAGTAGACTAAATTCAGATGTTCGACCAGCAGAGCGCAGCGAATGAAATACGTACACCTGTTTACACACGTGGGAAATTGATTTACCTACGGGATCTAATCAATTATAGAATTTTATAAATTACGAATCTTTCAATATTAGAAACTTTTATTGACCATTAAAGATATATAAGATTATAAAATAAACTTCTATGTACTGGTCTTATTTATACTTAAGCATATTATAATATGTGTACGTACACTTATTACAATTGATTCTTATTCAGAATATGATGTAGATACTAAAAAACCAAAGACTAAACTCACACCTGGTACAGCAATAATAAATGGCTCTGTGGAATTAACAAAAGTGCATATCGCAATTAAGAGCTGGTAGCCATGTGAAAAAATTGGTTGCTTTAGTGATAATAAGTATAACATTCGAGTGGATCCAATTTTAAGGACTGGCAGCATTGTTTAAACAACGATCAATTGTCGAAAAATCGGTACAAATGGATTTTTTAATGTAGCTCGTAAACTATAACCAATAGTGGTTTAAAATTTTTCTCATTTTTAGCTGGCCAAAAAAAGGTCAATTTGAGACCTGGTAGATCAAGATGGGTTAATAATTTATTTAACCCCAGGACCGGGCCTCTCAAGCCCGCAGAGATTTTAGTTACTCATAGTTTGCTTAAAATAATTTCAATCGGGTTGAACATTCACATATGCTCTAAACACGTCTTCATTCAACACACACTTGATTTAAAAAACATTCAAGCCGGGCCTCCGAAGCCCGTGCACAACTAGTTCCTATAAAACCAGTTTCAAGGCTGATGGTTATTATAATTTGTCAAGCACTGCTGCGCGGAATTGTACGTGTCTGTGTAAGTTAAAACCTGCATTACTCCTGGATGTATAAAAGTAGGGGCAGATAATTTTCCTTCAGTTGTAATGCAAGTTGCATTGAGTGAACTTGTGAAACACATATGATGATGGAGTCAAAAAAGAATGTGAAAAGCGTGAGATTTGGTGACAGTGTCGCCATGGGCAGCTGAAAGTGATGATCTGCCTTCTGAAGAAAGTGATGTGCCAGGAGCAGGAAATGATGGCACAGAAGACAAATTTCTAATTGGTTTCTGACGAGTATTCTAGATCCAGTTCTGATGGTGTTGACGATAATTCATAGGATGATAACGATATTGGTAATTCTTCAACGAGTGGTTACATTGCTTCAAGTGGTCTGGATTGGAGTTTGGAACCTCCAACAAAAAATAAAATTCAACCACACAATATTATTCGGCGTCCCCCAGGACTAGAAACATATGACTGCAACACCAAACGAAGCGTTTCAGTTATTTGTAACTGCAGTTATTGTACAAGAAATTTTGAACTGTACTAATTTAGAGGAGAGACGTGTTTACGAAGCAAAAGGAAAACCGTGGAAAGATGTAACTGTTGATGAACTTTTTGCATTCTGTGGTTTACTTATTCATGCGGAAGTTGACCGAAGCTGGGATGTTCCTGCGAGAGAACTATTTTGTAGTGAATTTTTGTTTTTTCCTATATACCGACCCACAATGTCCATATTTAGCTTTGAAGTCGTAATAACATTCTATTTACGGATGAGGCAACTTTTCACAATAATGGCAATATTAATACACATAACTATCATCACTATTCAGATACAAATCCACACATCTTAAGAGTTGTTGATCACTAGCATCAATGGTCAGTTAATGTGTGGGGTGGTATAATCAATTTTAATGCGGTTGGTCCTTTTTTCTTTGGAAGATGATTTACCTGAGCTTTTGGAAAATATCGAGGTAGATAATATTCGTACGATGTGGTTCAACTGGATGGCGCCCCTCCTCACTATGCAATCAACTGTAGGCAATATCTCTATAGAAATTATCCGATGAGGTGGATAGGACGAGGTGGTGTGCAAAACTGGCCAACCTGATAACCGGATATTACGTCCCTTGATTTCTTCCTTTGGGGCTACGTTAAAGAAAAAATTTACATCCTCCCAGCACAAGCGAAGATTTGAAAAATAGAATTAGAGCTGTGTTTCAATCCATTTCACCTCTAATGTTGTTGCGAATGAATCTTTCGTTTACCGAGAGAATTGCAAAGTGTTTAGCTAGGCGTGGTCAGCATTTTGAACATTTAATTTGAATTTATGGTTTTATTCGTTTATGTTTATTTGTTCAACTTATTTTTAGGTGTAGAGAATTAGTCGTCAGATTTGACGACAAGAGAACCCGGAATGCGCGTTTGGAAGCCGATAAGTTAGCAATGGTGTCCTACGTTTGGGATTTATTCATTCAGCAATGCAAACCCTGCGTCATACCTGATACTAATGATACTATTGATGAACAACTTGTTAGGTATTCGTAATCCTGGTCTCAATCTCACGATGGACAACTTCTTCACTAGTGTTCCGCTAGCAATTTATCTGTGATAAAAATATTACTGTTGTGGGAACACTACGTCAGAATAAGCCGCTCAAACAAATGCAACAATTAAGAGAAAGAGATGTTCAGTGTGCCCCGCAAATATTTATCGTGAAACCACAATGATATGTATTAGTTGTAAAAATAATATCTGGAATGAGCATAGTATTAGAATGTGCACTAAATGTTTTTTAATCCCTCAAAAATTTTAAACAATAATGTTCACGTTCATTTTTAATCTCACGTTTATAATGTATATGTACAAATAAATAAAGTTTTACTTCAATCACTTTGTTTCTATTCTGACTATACGTGATTTTATATAACGAAGCCCGGATTTTGTAAATGTCGATATTTTATGGGTTAAGTATCCTAGGGTTAAATAAACAAAGCAAAAAACTGTCAAAATTTTCAAAATTTTTGATCAACAACACATGCTTGAAACTTTCAGTAATTATGTATTTGGTATCCGTAACTTACAATAATTTTTCCTTTTAAAAAATATTAATTTATTTTAGAGAAATTAGACCCTTTTACGTTGTTTCGAGGGTTTTCCCAAGAAATTATATCTTCCTCAAGACTTGTATTTTATATAATTTGGTCAGATCGAATTTTCACCATCAAAATGGCGTCCGAAAATGTATGTCATTTTTGGGGTGAGTTTATTGCAAATATCTTTGCAAAAAAGGAGATATTGGTTTGCAAGTTTGAAATTCGAGTAGCTGGCAATTTTTCAAGTACTTAAAAAGAAGTCTCCGTAGCTCAATTAGGAGCTGAGATATTTTTTTTTAATTCACCAATTGGTTATTTACAAATATTAAGGGTTGCAACTAGTGTGATACTTGAACTTCATGATACCATCATGTACAAGGGAAAAATAGGGTTTTACATGTGTGAAAACGAATTTTTAGTTGACCATGGCGCACGGCGTGGAAAATTCATAGGTAGTTTGCAAACATAATAACAACTGGTAAGTATATTAGTTTTGTCAGAATTTTGCGGGAATTTGTTATAAACAATAATTATTGCAAAAATACATGTTTTCGCATATATTTTGAAAATTATGGAAAACTTATTTATTTTTAAAAAATACATATTTGTTTATTCTGTGCCTAACGTTTAGCCTAAAGAATGTAAAAGAAAATTCGTATCAAAATGTAAACATTTTATACGGATGTATTGACATCCATTAGTATGAAAAATGTATGAAAATATTAATACCCATAAAAGCCCAAACAAAAGTATATTTATAGTACACTATTAATTGAAACGGATTACATAAATTAGCAAGCACTTAATTTAGGCTGCTTAGCTGAAGTTTCATAATTGCCAGAATCTCTTTATTTATTTCCACATTTTCAGAAAAATCAATAGTCAAACTATAATCAAGGTCACATTCATCATCATCATCATTGTTATTTACATTATCGCTGTTTTCGCATATTTCGCTATTACACACAGAACATAATTTTGAACATTGCAAGCCATGTTTATGACAACCATCCCGAGATTACGGTCAAGTAAAAATTCATTTTTCTATTTTTCTCTTGTAAATGACGGTATCATGAAGTTCAAGTATCACACTAATTGCAGCGGAAATTTCAACCCTTAATATTTGTAAATAAACAGTTGGCGTGTTAAAAAAAATTATCTCAGTTCCTAATGTACCGGAAGTTTTTCTAAATACTTGAAAAATTGCCAGCTAGTCGAATTTCAAAGTTGCAAACCGATATCTTCTTTTTTGCAAAGATATTTGCAATGAACTTACCCCCAACATGACATACATTTTCTGATGCCAATTTGAAGGGAAAATAGTGAAAATTAGATTTGACCATATTATGTAAATACAATATAAGTCTCGAGGAAGATATAACTTCCGACGAAAAAGTAACAAATTGCACGATACATTTTTATAAATAATTAGAATTTTTCTATTTATTTTTTTTCGGAAAATATGGTAAGTTACGGGCAATAAAAGATATAATTACAAACAAATTATTAACCGATTTTGATCTACCAGGTCTCAAATTGACCTTTTCTAGCCAGCTAAAAATGATAAAAATTTGAAACGCCTATTGGTTATAGTTTCCGAGCTACGTTTAAAAACCATTTTTTACCGATTATTCGACATTTGATCGTTGTTTGAACAATGCTCCTAGTTGTTAAACTGGGATCCACTTGAATGTTATATTCCTTATCACCAATACAACCAATTTTTCCACATAACTACTTGCTCTTCCACTGGACAATAACAAATTAGGAAGTTTTACATTGGAGAATAAAAACATGTTTATAAAGAAAAAATCACAGACTTAAGAAAACAAAAATAACTTCAACCTCCATTTAATGGGGATACTTGCAATCTTCATCATTTACTGCCAGAAATTCAATGATGAACATTGCAAGCTTCCTCCTTAAAGGAATGTAGTAGTTATTCTTGTTTTGTTGATTCTGTGATTTTTTCTTTATAAATATACTTCTCAAACATTATGTCAAGCGTCAGGTGAAATATTTAAATATTTATCATTTCCGTCTTTAAACGACTTATGACGTCATAGCCCATTCATAAGAGACGAGACGATGAACTTTCGTTGATTACCCAAATGTAACTCTAAATTTCTTCAGTTAACTGTTTCTTGGATTCTCTAGAAGTATTCGATAAGTTATCTTCCATAAACAGTCTTGTACTAAATATCAGAAATAATTAAACTCCATAATTTTATAAAAGATGACTTAGAAGAACTACATGAGTTCAACACAAGAGATAACGGAAAAAAGATTACCAAACACCTGCAAACTAGTACAAAACAAACACAAACCACAGTCAACAGAATAACATATCAACAAAACACTTTCAATAAAAGCTACTATAAAACCAGAGAAGCAGAAAAGGGAAAGCGTGAAGAAGAAAGTCAACAAGATATATAAGGTGGAAGAAGCAACAGGGCAGTTCAGGTTGAGTGACGAGAAGCAAAACAAGGTAACTACAGACTTGATAATAGCAAATGTAATTTTCCTGAACCGGCGCCGAGCTAACAATCGGTCTTAATAGTATACCATTAACACCGATTGTTAGCTCGGTGAGGTCACGTTACATCTAGCTAAGTATTTAGCAAAACAACTACAACCGTACATAGAAACAGCAAAATGTTTTGTCAAAAACTCAAGACATTTCATCGAGATGCTGAAGGAGCACAATGTACAACCAAAGGCTTTACTGTTCAGCTTTGTCATAGTATGGCTATTGATAAATCTGCCGATCAACGATACATTAAACATAATAAAAGAAAAATTTCAACCAGCTGAAGATACGTTAAAATTCATAGAACATTTGTCTTAAAAACACATAATTTATCTACGACGATCAAAGATACAAGCAGAGCATATTGTTTACCGTAACTAGTTTGCAGTATTGGTAAACCCTTTTTCTGTCAAGAACTATTAATCCTTTTACGACGAAATTTTCGTTAAAAGTAAACGGATTGGTTATTGTTATTGGAAGATTTTAAAGTAAAAGATTCATTGTAAATATATAAATTGCAATGCAAATACAAATACTTTTAAAATAAGTGTAAATGTTAATTCAGTATCCCAACTTAAACATACTTTTGCTATTGAATAATAGAATTTACTTATATAGTAAAAACTTCGACTCAATGCACCACGTCAGAAATATATATTTTACGAAATCTCCTAATAATATGACGATTGATCTACCGAATTACAATTTATCAACGGCACATCCCTGGTTGCCATTGTCATTGCGATTGCTATACCGATCGGGTCGCGACGGTTAGCTAGGAGCACAATGTTTTGATATACTTGATTTTAAACGGACTAAAAGCGAGGTACGTAGTCTATTATGGTGGTGGTAATTTTGATATGGTATTGTAGTTCAATTACTATTTTTATTTTTTTAATCTTAAAATGAGTGGACCAACTAAAAGACAACGAACCTATAATTTTAACACTGACTGGGAGGAATCATATTGTTTCATTAATTTCAAAGATAAATGCGTTTGCTTGTTGTGTGACAGTAGTATTGCAGTTCCGAAAATACATAATGTTAATCGTCACATTCAGAAAATTCATTCCACTTTTGATACGAATTATCCACTTAAATCTGAATTAAAAAAGAAAAAAATAAATCAACTAAAACCAAATCTAACTGCCCAACAGACATATGGAAAAATCTAAAAAGGCAACCATTACTTCTTTCAAAATTGCAAAAAGAAGAACCTTTTCCAGGATGGTGAATTGTTAAAAGAAGCATTTCTGATTGGTGCCGATTGTTTGTTTGAGGGATTTTCTAGCAAACGTGAGATCATGTCAGCAATACAAGACTTACAGTTGTCAAAACACACAGTCACAAGAAGAATACACGCAATTTCAACAGACTTGCAATACCGACTTTTAAGGCCCTGTTAGAACATACTGAAGATAAAGAACACGATCTCATCCTGCATACAGAAATACGTTGGCTCAGTAAAGGTAAACACCGGCAATATCCCGTACCAATGTAACGTAAGAAACCCCAAATAAATAGCGTAAATCTTCAATTAAATGACTGCCATTGTTATCAGAAATTCGTAATCAGGCGCTCGAGAAAAGTACAATTTCATTTCCCATATGTAAAAAGGAAGACAACACGTCTTCGAATACTATGTCATTGCATCTTTTCTTTAGCTTTCTTTTAAATTATTCAAATTTATTATTATAAAATGATTTAGACTAAGTACACAGTTTCTATGATTAAATATACAAATCAATTCATAACTCAGGTTTTCTTTCAATATTAATTCCATATTTATTTAGAATTAAGATGGCTGAAAATAGTTATTATTTGTATTTTAACAATTAGAGTAATTTATAACACTTGATAGTTTTTTATTATTTTACTATACATCGATTATATGAAGGTGAAGATAAAATTTTATATTATACACATGTATAGTTAACCTAAGAGGATTTGCTAGCTTAAACGGCTAGATATTATTGTAGTCTAAACATTTAAGTCTTTAACTTTTATGTAAAATTTGAGTGCAACCGCTATTTAAGTTTTTACGTTATTGCGGACGAAATAAAATCATATTAACCCTTTTACTCCTTACCTCGCGTATCAACCACTAAGACAAGTTATTGAGATCTACATATGCTAAATTTGAATATAATTGCTTTTAAAGTTTTTGAGTTATAGCGACAGAGAGAAAATCACATCTACTTCTCTCGCTCCTTATCCCACAAAACCACCCCCAGCAAAAATCACTGGGGTCTAGACATATAAACGTACATCAAATGTGAGTGCAATCCTTTTTCAAGTTATTGAGGTATTGTATCCAAAAAATTTATCACACACACACACGCTCGCACGCACGCACGCACAGCGCACATACACACACAAACACAAATACATGTGCGCGTACACAAACAGACACACGTACACGCACACGCACACGCACACGCACAGGCACACGCACACGCACACGCACACGCACACGCACACGCACACGCACACGCACACGCACACGCACACGCACACGACACACACGCACACGCACACGCACACGCATACGCACACGCACACGCACACGCACACGCACACGCACACGCACACGCTCACGTACACGCACACGCACCATATACGCACACGCACACACACACGCACACGCACACGCACACGCACACGCACCCTGCACGCAGCGCACGACGCACGCGCAGCACACGCACACGCACGCACACCACGACACGCAGCACGCACGCACACGCGACACGCACACGCACACGCAACGCACACGCACCGCACGGCACGCACACGCACACGCACACACGCGACACGCACACGCACACGCACACGCACCGCACGCACACGCACGCACACGCACACGCACACGCACACGCACACGCGCACACTCGCACACACGCACACGCACGCACACGCACCCTCACACGCACGCGCGGGCACACGAACACGCACACGCACCCTCACGCGCACGCGCACACGCACGCGCGCACGTACACGCACGCGCACACGCACACGCACACGCACACGCACACGCACACACGCACACGCACACGCAGACGCACACGCACACGCACACGCACACGTACACACACACACGCACACACACGCACACGCACCCTCACATACACGCGCACGCGCACACGCACACGCACACGCACACGCAGACGCAGGCGCACACGCACACGCACACACACACGCACACGCCCACGCACACGCATACGCACACGCACGCCCGCAAGCACGCACGCAACCACCCACCCACCTAAATCGACTAAATCGCACATCTCATCATTTCTTAATTATAATATGGCTGATAAGGTGTTGGTGCTTTTCATTGTGGGTAAGGGAATTGTTAGATTATTTTGATGCACCGTGTATGTAGTATTTTGATAACGTATGTAACGTGTTTTGAATGTAGCTGTAGTTAGTTTGCATGAAAGAATTTTTCTGTGTATGCGTTATGTAAGTTGGTGTAATTGATACGCCGCTGGAATTTAGTGAGGCATTGGTTGACGTGTGAAGGAATATTTGAATGCTGTAGAATGATTTTCGTGTTGAAAGCGTTAAATTTGGTTGAGAAATAATGTTTTGAGTAAATTTTTATTGATACGGAACTGGTAAAACTACTGGTCTTTTTGCTACTGTGTATAAAGGAATTTGGACTAAAGAAATGGTTGTAGACGTATGAGTGAGGGAGTTTATGATATATTGATATTTTATTAACGTGAAGTAAGGAATATGGATGCATATTTTTGTTTGTAGAAATTTTGTATTGTGCAATAATGGTAAATCGATGCATATTCAAGAATGAAGTTGTTAGAATGTGAGGGAGTTCGTTAGATTGTGCGAAAATAGAAATCGAGCACATGTCAGATTTGAATAAAAAGTTGAGGGATAATCTGGTTAATCTACAGTGTGAATGTAATTGCAATTGATGATTTCTTCGGAAAGTTTTTAGTGAATTTACAAAGCAATTCAAGATGGCTACGTTTATTTCGCATCGTTGGCGTCTTCTTCCACGATGGAGCCTTCGACGCGGCAAAGAAACGCACGAAATAGGTGAATTTTGATCTTAGCGCGAATTTATTGTGACGTATTGGCAATATGGAAGGCAGAAGGTATATAAGCGAGGGTCAAATTTGAGGAGTTAGTTAGTTGGTTAGAGGTTTTGAGTAAGAGTCGCGCTCGTTGCAGAACCATTAGAATAGTTAGCGTCGGAGTTTATTTGTGAAAATTATAATGTTAGCAGATCATGTGTAGCGACTGCATTAACGCATAAGGGGATAAATGGTATTGACATTTACAAATAAATAATTTAATATATTGTGAGTGGATGGAAAACATTAGAGATTTTCTTCAAGAAATAAAAAGTGCTTAGGCAGATTAGAAGTTAACACAGCAAATATTTGTTATTAGTGTTCAATTGTGGGACGCATGACCTAATATTATTATATAATATAACCGAAGGTAACCATTTAAGTGACCGAAAGAAAAGTCTGTAAAATTTAGTTAAGTGAGTGATCATCATTGACATTGAATATGTACAATCGTCAGCAATTGATTGTATAAAAGCGAATAAGAACTTTAATGTGTATGTGGAAGTAACCATTTATCATTGTGGTAAACATCTTGAAGGGCAAACATCACAGTATAAGGTGTGATGTTAGGCTACAGAGCCCCTACACCAGATACACGAGTGAACGAACCATAGACACTTCGTTAGTGAGTACTACATCCGAGTGAGTAGGGCGAATACGGCTGTTGTGTTTTGTGCATAGTGCATCTAAGAATTTAAAACGGATTACCGAAAGCAGATTATATGGACTACAACTACCGCACCGAAAAAAGATTAATCAATGTAATACGTAAGAATTAGATTTAAATTTTATTAAACCAAGACAAGTACGATTATCTTTTAAGTACATTTTTTTTTGTCATTGTTGCGTTAATTACGGTTCATTCAAAGAAAAAAATTGGTAATCGAACTTTAGTTATTTTGTTGTTTTTAGTGTTAGGAATTGGGGAATTGTGGTCTTAATGTATTGATGCGCGAATTTGTCAATATATATCCACTGTTTAATTTATTTTGTCGTTTATTTGTGTCAATTGTGTGCCTAACTGGTTACACCTTCTGATAAGTGAAATTAGTCTTTGCAATTTTCGAATTTAAGGATCGATTGGAAATTGCATAATGAGCCAGATCGATCACAAAATTTCATTTTAGCTTTGAAGTATTAATGAAGAACACTACTAACAAAGTACTTATTATTATTTTGATTTTTTTTATTCAGCATAAATTACAGTTTTGAAGTATTAAAGTTTAAACCTATTAATGAATGTCTAAATACGATTTTAAAGTATTAATAAAATATAACGATTTTATCAAGCACTAACCGCTCTATGTTTATTTTATTTAGAATTTTCTAAATTGGGAATATTTGTTTCATTCAAAGTTTTATAACAGTTAGAAATATAAATTTACAGGTATACGAGGGATAGTTAAAAAGTATTCAAGTTAACGTGTTACGATTTAGGAATTTTCATTTGTATAGGTTGTGTTCAAAAAGTTTACGACTCGCGTATTTCAGAATTTTCTTAAGCTTTTGGATCAATTTATTTTGAAGTGTGATTAAATTTGAATGATGAATAGTTGTTCTGAGTAGACTGCAATCATGTCTTCCACAGTCAGATAGGATTAATTTACCATCCCGCCTAAGACTATTTATTTCAGCAAAATTTAAGATTGTGGTGGCGCCTAGAGACAATTTTTCCCGGACTGAGCTTTGTGAATTGTAGATTAATGGTAAGTGTAAGGTATTTGAAACTACTTTTTAATCATTTTACTCCTTATATCGACCACGCCCATATCCACTGTAGCTAGCTTGGCAACCCGCTTATTTCGGTAAGCATACACGACGCCTAGTGCGGTTTGGACGTGTAACAGAATTTGTCTTTGTTTTGCATGTTTATTAATATTCGCTTTGACCAAAGTATTCGTTATGTTACATAATTTTTACTAGAAATTGACTTTATTGTGCACTAGCATAACAAGTACAATCAATTTTATTTTTGTCCACATTTTGTTAATTTGCTTTAATTAGAATACGTATTTATTTGCCAACTCACAGCATCAACATAATGAAAAAAACAAAAGTCAAGCACTTGTGAGCTAATAGTTTTATTATCACAAAATTTCTACTAATCGGTGTTAGGTCAACAACAATAATGACGTAGCAAGCCTCGACGATGACGAAGTTGTAACGCGACAAGTAAATATCCAAAGTGGGTCAACTCTCACATTACCACATTTCCTAACGTTTTGGCTTTACATGGGGACAGTAGGTAAGTGGTAACTAAACTGTAAGTTACTGCTTTTTCTGCAACTGTAATAAGTTCTAAGTTCAGTTGTTGGTAAGTTCTAGTGCAGTCTATATATTTACAAACCTGAAGAGATGAAAAGCAGCAGTTTGTAGCAGAATTTAATGGCATACTACGCGATATCCCAAATATTATATTAGATGAAATAAGCTAAGAAATATACACCTAAAGGACTTTGGGAGCGAAAGTGGATCAACAGGAGCGAGCAGTTCGGTACAAGTATGGTGCTTTTCAAAGAACTCGCCGACGAAGATACAGTAGAATATTTTAATGCCATGCGTATGTCAAAAGAATCTTTTAGTTATCTACTTAGCGAAGTTCAGCCTATGATAAACAAGTCAGATACCAACATGCGAAGTGCTCTATCGTCAATATTAAAATTACAGGTTGTGCTTTATTTGCTAGTAACAGGAGTCAGTATCCGAGTTCTTAATCACTTGTTTAGAGTATCAAAGGTCAGTATTTGTATAATGATTACAGAAGTATGTGAAGCAATATATACAGCACTGAAGGATTTCATACAGCTAAGGAAACACACTTTATTTATTATTTCTGTTTATTAGTTACTCTCTTAATCGGATGATCAGTGCTATAAAAAAGTATAAAAAATGTTTGTAGTGCAAAATGTAAACATAAATTTATTAACGTAATATTTAATTTAATATAGTATAAACATTTTCACTTTATCCAGTAACTGATAATATAGCTTGTGACAAAATATCATTTGATGCTGGTGCACTGGACACTGTAATATTTGAATCATGTGAGATCGGAAACCGTTCTAACTGAATAAATGAACTAGTTAGGAGGGATGGGGTTGAAGCGCCTACGTACTGTGTGCTAGGGATTGGATTGAAAGCAATTTCATTTTGGGGACTTATAAGAATGCTCCGTGGGGTACCTAGTGAAGGGATTTCTCTATATGCCAGGGAACTTGTGGAGCGTCTTGGGATATAAGTCATTTGCCGAGTTGGGGATAACCAACAGAGGAACAGGTATTCTTCATATTTTGAAGGCTAAGTTGAGACAAATAAGTTTGTATATGTTGTTAGGCCATCAACGCTAATCGTAAAGTGATAGCCTTCAGCTGTGCAGCAACATTTTTCCCAAATAATCAAATTCATGGCTTTTGCATTCACAATATTACTGACACTGCAACAAGTTTAGGAATTTCATTTAGTCTTATTTTGCGTTGACTAGAACTTAACGATGTGTGGGTTGCCTTGGAATTGGAGGTTCATCTTCTTGCGATCTGTTTGAGCCAGATTGACATTGTGTGTCATCACCAGCATAAATGACATTTTTAATCACAATAAATATAATAAATTTTACATATAAAATGTTTCCTTTTTAGGCAACTACTAACCATGAAGAATGGAAAGCAATTGAAGAAGGATTTCGCAGAAGATGGAATGTACTCGGCTGCGGCGCTTTAGATGGCAAACATGTCGTAATTAAGGCACCACCTGAAGCTGGCAATTTTTACTATAATTATAAGCATTCGAATAGTATTGTACTATTAGCAGTTGTGGATCATGACTGTTGCTCCAAATACATAAATGTGGGGTGCAACGGAAGAGTTTCCGATGGGGGAGTTTTCAGAAATAGTACTTTATATGCCGCTCTAGAGAATAACATACTACCAGAAAATCATTTATTGGTGGCTGATAATGCTTTTCCGCTGAAAACATACTTGGGGAAGGCATATCCAGGACATAATTTAACGTTAAAACAGAAGATCTTTAACTACCGTCTCTCAAGAGCACGACGTACAGTTGAAAATGCGTTTGTGATATTAGTGGATCGGTTTAGAATTTTTGAAAGATCTCTACCATATAATACACGTAAAGTGGATATTATACCTCTAACCTTTATCAAAGTGAATTTCAAAGAAACTAAATAATATTTACAGGGTTTTTATTAACTATCTATTTACAGTAGGTTATTGATTACTGTGAAATAATATCTTTTTAATTACTCTTAGTAATTAGCGGAAGTTTTAGTAAAGCAGAATTGGTGGTGTTTACGAGTTATTAAACTCTTTGGAATTGAAAATGAATACTTTCGTATTGTATTCTGGGTCCGGGGCACACTTAAGGCGGTGGCCGCTTAGTAGCTCCTCGCGCTTCTGGTTTCGACAGCGTCAATAGTAGCTACCTAGGGTGGCTCTAAATCGAGGCCGGCAATAACAATGATAAGGTATTTAAACCTTACAGAACGATTTAGTTTAAAGATTTTCAGGTACAGGATAAACTAAACGTTTTACAGATACGGTCGACTTGAAGAAGGGTTTCTCCTGTAAGTCTGGGTTATCGCGATAAGCAATCACAATCGGATATAAGTTCAGGACCGTTAAGAAGTAACGTTTTCTCCTAGCCCGGGGACGGCGCAGAATTTTTAAATCTTCGGTGCCTTTCTGTATTCAGAACTGTTAAATAAACAGGCTGACCGCATTTAACAAGGATGTTTGTAGGTAGCTGACCGCGCAAATCTTATTATTGTAATGAACGTTTGTCAAATCGCCATTGTTACCGCGATAGAAAAGATAATTAGTGGATTTCTAATATCTTGATAATACGTCGTAATTTGCTAATGTTTTCAAAATATTTTATTTACATATTTTTATGTAAGGAATATGGGAATGTATGTAACTGATATTTGCGCAAGGGTTGAAAAACACATGTTGGGGTTTGAGTAGCAGGTGTACGCTTAAAAACTGCTTTACTGAAGGGGCGTAACGAATTATTGGAAATTCTTATGCGCCGATTCTTAATGTAAAATGTCACTAGTTTAGTAAGTAATTATGTCACAAGATATCTTTGTTTGTTACTAGGAAACTAATATTTTTAAAATTAAGATGTGCAATAATTAATAGGAAACTGGTCAACGTAAATTAATGTTTCTTGTTTTTTTATTACTTTTGAAAGACGGGGGTTGGTTTTTGGGGAGTAGACATAGTTAGGTTTGAAATTGGGAGAAAATTAGTTACAGTGTGTCAATCGAGCCAGATCGATTTTTGGTTAATTAAATACCGTCATTGTAAACAGCTTGTCTTTAAAATATTTCTTGCGTGTACATTTTCTTTTGAATCGCCAACACTAAGTTGTCTTTTCTTTCGGGGGTTAGTTGTAATGTGTTTTTCAGATATTAATCTATAAATAACAGTCGCCCTTTTTGAAGTTAAACCGCGTATGTTAACGATTTGCGGCTGTGATCAATTAAAGGAATATATATTCAAGTATAAGTAGGTATTTTTATGTAAACGAAAGCTCGCAACAGATCATTTTACAAGCCTATGTAACCTATTAAAAATCGAGCATTGCCTTGCAAAGGTATCTTACTCGCACGCGGGCTCATTAAGCTGAAATCTGCTAAAATAAAAGACAGTACAGGGCTCCGTCACTCTGGTATTTGTGTGAATTAGCATTGTTGTTTGTTGTTTACATTTATATTTGCGTAGAGGTGGGCTAGTGAACGGGTACATGATACCACTGGTTATTGATTGTAAAAGGCAATTGCCAAGTGGGTTCACACTCCCGGTACCAGATAAGCATTAAACACCTCGAATTTTATTTTTATTGTTTTTATTGTTGTATAGATGAATGTGTAACCTGAGAAAGGGGCGCTGTATTTTTCTAACGCACTCAAACTTATATACCGGTCACGATGTTCTAATCTATTTATAACTTACCCTTGTAAGGCTTTGTTTTAATGAGTTTTTTGTAGTTTGTTAAGTAGAATTATTTGCCTGCGAACTAATTTCTCTTTATATGTAATTTCTTGTAACTGTAACTATGTATTTTATGATTTAGTAATCACTAAACAATCGTGTACGTGTAAATTCCTTGTCTATTTTCTCTTGTCCTTGCTTTTACCTTATTATTACCTGTGCAATTTTACTGTTGTATTTTATATGTACCGTAATTTGCTTTATTGTTTTATGTGCTTAGTTACTTAAAGACCGGCATGATTGGTTTTAAAGGGCCACATGTTTGGTATTACGATTTTTATTATGATTATTTATAACACGATTGTGGGTGTGACTATATGGGGTTTTTTATTGTGTTTGTGTGAAACTAAACTACTTTTTATTGATTTTCTCTTAATGTTATAAGTTTGTACGCACTTTAACCTGATTTAATGGTATTTTGTTATATATTTAACCCTTTTCTTTTGTGTTATTTGATTTATTGATGTACTTGTGTGAATAAAGTGGGTTTTATTAGTGGTTCTTTCCCACAATAGTATATTAACGGGCTGAACCACAATTGCGCAGAGCTCGTTAATTTTAATTTGAGTAGTTTCATTGTTTACCTACCTTCATGATGCAGCACTTACCTCATCCCGCCTATCTAATACAAATAGCACAGCGTACCTACCACTAGACGGCCACTTCCTTTGATCAGATTTGAGGTTTGCGAGTAATTAAATATCAGACTTGCACATAAATTCTAATCTTTTAATTATTGTCAGGAAAGTCCATGTAAGACAAGCAATTAATTTGAATAATAGTAACATTATTGTCAGTAACTTACGATTGTTTTGTGCTTGAATTTGCATTCTTGCAAATAAGTTCAAATTGCACTTTTCAAGATAGGGTACCTGGGGGACGCTACATGTTAAATCAGGATGTTGCTATCCTCTGGCATTATTTGATGATTTCTGTAAATTTTAGTTAACGAGGATAATTAGCAAATAATTAATTCAAATCACTGGACATCGAATTCCAAACAGCATGACACAGGATTCGGACTAGTGCCACTGGCCTCTTGGGTGTCCTTCGAAAATATCAACTTTACAACGAACTTTGATAAAGCATATAGTGTCGAAACGAATAACATCGCGGACTCAACCTCTTATGTACGCGCAGTTTCCCTGTATTTTTTTAGTTAGGTTTTTGAAATAACGATTGCTTAGGAACTATTCAGATACACGTAAAGAATTATCAAATATATCTTTTGACTGTTTCTAAATGGTATAGCAAACTATGAATATTAGGAAAATTAAGAAAACTGCTTAAGAATATAATAAGCAACTAATAATAAGTAACTAATAATTTCAAATATCCCTGTTTATATACTTAATAGGAACAACAAAATTGAATAGGTGGTATTTTGAAACTTGTCCCATGATTAATTTTTATAAACAAGATTTTGCAAATACAAATTTTCATTCGTTCAAAATCTAAAGATCAAAAGCAGTAAATGCGAGAAACGTTTCGATTGGAGAAAAGAGTACGTCAGAGTAAGCTTTTATATGACCGACTGCATCATATATTAAGATCAAACGAGCTTTTCCATTGGCAATAGAGCTTTTGAAATGAACTCTATTCAAAGGAAGCCGCATTGAAAACATGTTTAACCATCTGTCTCATTAACTGCGGTCTAGAATTTCTGTAAACGCGATACCTTTGCACGTACCGTACCTAGAGCTGCTCGTGGTTGCTTTATGATTGTAATCAGATACTGTTAACTAGTAGCAGTGGTAGATACACTAGCATATTACTAATAAAGAATATTGCTTTGTATTTAAAATAAGGGGGTCGTGAAAGATTAAAAAAATGGCTTACTTCATAGCTTAATGTACAAGTATATTATTGCACAACTTTAACTGTATATAATTAATCAAACCTATTATTTCTAATTGTCATTCTGTTATGCAAATTTTCAAAGACAACCCTCTTACTGTTAAGGAAATGTCAGGAGAATTTCAGATTACAGTTACCTACACTAATCTTACTGAATCATTACATTGAGTTAATAAGGCACACAAAATTGATGATTATTGCATTTCCTAAAGCAATTTGTGTGAATAATGTTACTATACTTAACAAAAATAGTATACCGTGTTGTTTCTCAATTATTTTTTAGTTAATACTGTGTAAATTTACTTTGCAGAATTCCATAATTATAGATAATAAATACTAATAATAAACTTAGACATTTATTATGCTCGACCAGTTTCCATGTATAGCAGAATATCATTATCATGATAAAATAAATTATTACATTTACTAAAATTTCTTTTAATTTATTAACCATAACCTTGAATGAATATATTTTTTATCAGAAATTAGTATAAATGAGTTCAAGGAAAAAGTTCAAAATTCCACAATTTTAAATATATTCAATATTATTTTAAGTCTTGAATTAAAAAATACATATAAATAGTAATAAAAGTTTGATTTGAATGAGGTTACGTTTGAAGTTCATGCGCCTGCAGCAGAATATTCAATTAATTTTTGGCTATACTGACATGAATATTTTGGTGCTAGGTAGCACATTCCAGAATACATTTATTTCGGTAGTTCGGTAGTGTCCTTTCGTTGGGATCAAGGTTGCACGTTAATGTGCACTTTTTAAGAAAAGTTGACTGTTAGCGCTTCATCCGTCCGTCCCTTTAACTATGCCTAAACGGTTTAGATATCAAAATGGATGTTTTAAACCAAACGAGTAAGACATAGACCAAATGTTTGGGTATCAAAGTGGCCCTTGTAATTAGTGAATATTTTATTATTTCACTTATCTCTTTATTATTTAATACCAACAATAAAGACATTTGTAAATAATTTGTTCATGAGTGGCTAAACCAAAATAGAAATCTTCACATATTTCGGTTGTTTCAAATTTTTTAACTATTGTGTACATGAAAACGTTTATAGGAAATCTAATAAGCATTAATCAGCTACAATCGTATGTATCGTTTCGTTAAAAAATACTTTTTTGGGATTTTCTCAAAACAGAGAAGTGTTTTGTTTTTCTGATTTTAGATTTGAAATCTGTAAAAAAACTTCGCTAACTTTATCGCCTATATCTATAAAAATAATAAAGTTAGCAATGGTACCCAGTTATGTTGAATGAATCAGGCTATTTAGATGTAGCTACCTGACTTATGACTCGCATAGGGTTCTTTTGTCGGCTAAGCGGGTCTTCGATAAAGTGTTCATATAGAGGCTGATGTTTGTTTTCCTGCTAAAGGGTAGAACTCTACTACAAAGGATTGGTTCATATCTTGTCTAAGTTGAGAGTGTTTCTCAGGTAAAGGGAGCTCTTATCTCAAATAATAGAAACACCACTAAAAGGGTCGTCCTTGGTTAAGGTAAGAGATTACTTCGTATCTGCAGGGTGTGTTCCCTAAGCTAAGGCATGGCCAGGTTCAGAACTTGACTAATGTGATGGTTTACATCTATACTAAAATATGTAGGTGTATGTCTCTATAGATCAAGGTCAAGAAAACCCGTTGGTCAGGTCAGGTCAGATCGATGTCAAGTCAGGGTCAGGTCAAGTTAAAGCCGGGTTAAGGTCAGGTCAAGGTCATGTCAACGTCAGGGTCATTTGAAGGTGAACTACACATCTATCTAAGGCAAAAAAATCTACAAGGTGAACTTAATCTAGAACTAACCCACGACGTATGCGCAATCTCTTCAAGGTCCCAGCCAAGGAACAAATCCCATATGTATGACTAATTGATCTCTTCAAGCTCAGCCAAGAAACAGACTAGGATCGAACTCTTGGGAAGAAAATTGTAAACAAAATGTATGATTGATGTCTACACAGCTTGCAAGTTATAACTTGTCGGATAGAAATCGATTGACGTATATGGCGTCATAGATAGACAAACAGCAACTCGCAATTGTTTACCCACGAGCAAAGACTGATAACGGAAGAAATGATCTGAAATGAGGGATATCTAAGCTAATCGCATTTCTGCTAAAAGAATAGGGATAGAACAATAGTTTCGGTCTACAAACAGAACATGTATTTGTACACTGCACATTCTGTCAGTTGTTCCCTGTACACCCTGTACAATCTGTTTGTACACCCTGTACAAGCCGTTAGCTGTCTTTTGTACAGTGTGTACAACGTGTTACCTATTTCAAGTATACCTGTGGCTCAGTAATCTTTTGAATGCCTTAGTCAAGAAACAAATTATCTAAAAATTAATCATGGACATAAGACTTTTCCGTCTTTCCAAGTTTATCTGAAAATAAAATAAGTTTTTGGAAACAAGATTATCTAGAGGTTCTCGTAAATTCATGACTCAGGAATGTCCAAGAAACAAACCTACGATGCGTTGAGGATGCGGAAAAATGGATTCTCTCAATGGCCAATTACAATACTCTGTATTTGAGCTGAATATTGTATATAATAAATTTCTTTGGAGTTTTCGCCAAATTGTAAGACATAATATGATTATTATTTCTTGTGTCCTTATTACTATATCTGTTTTAACACTATAATAATTGAACAGTTTTACTTCCCAAGTACCTTTTTACTAAGTTAGCGTTTTTTTAATGAATATATTTAATTGGCTTGTACAAACTCTTACTCAAATGTACAGACTCGGTTTTATGAAGAATTTTTAAAGGAAGTCCTTTATCACTAGCGCTTTTCCTGTTCGTCCGTCCGTCCGTGCCGCCCTCCCACCAGTCCATCCGTCCGTTTCTGTGATTATTGCTAAATGGCTGCGGATGTTAAAATACTGTTTTCATTAAGTTTGACCAACATTAAGCTAGAAAAATTAATATAAAATTTTAAGGTATTTTATGTACACGTTAAAAAATGTACCTCCAATACTGTCAGAAAAACAGGGCATGAACAATTTCCTATTACATCGTTTCTATAGAAGTAAAAGTTAATTCCTTCTATAGTGCACACACGTAAGAAAACCGAATAACAAATTTAAAGATAAGGCCGTAAGGTGGATGGACTTTTGCGCACAGTTAAAAAAAAAGCGAATTATAACTTTGCTTCCCTACTATGTCGCTTCCAAAACACTTACAAAATATTCTTTTCTTTTTTCTTACCCTTACCAAAGAATTTAAAAAAGAATAGTGTAAACCACTTTAAACCTAAAGGCAAAATGACGAAAGAGTCGTGTGTCTATTCACAATACAGTTTGGCCTCTTGACCACATATCGACTTTTGGTTTTCACTGTACAATAGCTTATATACTCTATTTATACAACATACAGCAACTTTGTAAAATTAGTAGAAACAAGCAGTGAAAGATTCGAATGGTACCCAAAATCTATATTCATGCACAACATTTCCTGAAGGCGTGGCAAAATGCAATCCCTAGTTGACCAAGATCTAAACATCATAGTCCACGAGTGTTGGTTAGCAATGAGGCTGAATGTTGCCAAAGATATAAATTTAAAGACCAATTTCGTTGGAGTTGCAAATAGATTGTTCCTTTGACCAATCTGAATTCTGTGGTCCATGAGCGTGATTCAAAATTTAAAATTCAAAATTATACATAAATATGATATTAGTCATTCGATATAAATAGATGAAAAAACGTTTAGACTATTAAATAGTTTTAAAGGAAGTATAAACAAGCGTTTTACATAAATGAAACATTTTAAATTCAATTCGTAAAATGTAAAATGTAACGAGCCGCTACTGATAAATCTTGATGTAAGTATTAGTTGAAATGTTAAATATAGAAGCAGCATTTGCCAATGAGGATATTACTAAATTTGATAAAAGTTATAGCAGTGCAGAAATTGCTTAAAAAAATTTACCCATTAGTTTTGCAAATAACGTACTCCTAATATATTTTTGAGAAAAATTTGGCAAAAAGATACTACTCGATGAAGTTGTAAAATTATAATAAAAAAGCACGAAAAAAATATGTGTGTAAATACAAATTTTACATCCATATTAGATTTTAAGAACTATTTATGGATTCATAACAATTTTGTTATTGATTTATTTGAAAATACGCACGAAAAGGCAGTTTTTAGATATTTAAGGAATTTTTAGGAAAGGAAAGTTTAGTCTTCAATTAATAACAACGCGAGAACATTGTTAAACAAATTACTGTAGCCGTCTTGAAAAATGGCAGAATAACATTAAATAAATGTGTAATTTATTAAAATTAAAAGTTCGCGTTACCAAATAATAAATGAGATGGTTCTTTAAAATCTATTTGTCATTGTGAATGTATTTAGAAAAGTGAATGGTCATATAAGATGTTTGAGCATATTTACTAAATACATTGTTATACATTTATTTCCCAATTGAGTGAACAATTAAAAATTTGTGTGCTACACTCAACACGCATTACCAGAAATATATGGTAATTATGCAGTCTTTCAAATAGTTGAGAGAATTAGTTAAAAGGTTGATTTCAACGATAAAATTTCGCAATTTAACTCCGAAGTATTGGTTTATTTGTGTATAAATCCTTAATAAATAAAGTTAAATAAACAAAACGTATTAACACTCTTAATGTAAATTAAAATAACCAAAACGGTCAATTACTTCCTAAGTTTTACAAATCAAAAGTATACATAGGTCTGTGACGGTTATTATGTAGTTGAAGTGTTCTAAATTATTAAAATAGTGATTTTTAACAATTGAAAAACCTGTAGGTTTTAGATATGTTCCATGGTACATAAAGCACCCACATTTTTCAAATAATCGTTACCTTATCGTTGACTGGTGACGATGTTTTTGTTATGTGTTAAAAATTTTATCGTGTATATGTGTAACTTTAATTAATGACTCACGTTAGTTTGTCTTGATAAAGGAATAAAGAATTCCGAAAGCTCGACTCAGCAACAAAGGGTTTTACTTTCCTGGCCTTGTCTACTTTGACTGCAACCTCAATTAATACTTATATATATATATATATATATATATATATATATATATATATTTCTATAAGTAAATTTTTGAGTATTGGAACTCGGCCATTGAACTTTGTTTATATTTTTAGTTTAAAACGTATAGATAGCTGCTTTATAGGTATCATACAAAAATTACAGTCGTATTGAACGAAAAAGGTTATTAAATAAATTTGTAATAATTGTAATGTTTAGTTTTAACGTTATTTACTTTTACTGATGGGTTCAATCAAATTAGATCAGTGTTAATAATTTGAATATTTTATTTATATTAAGTTTGGAAATGTGAGAATCCCGATATCGAATTAGCGCTTTTATTCAAGCATTACGGTCGAACATACAACTATGTCGTTTTTACACATGTTATGTGAAGAAGAAGAAGAAATTGTTGTGTATAACCTCGCAGGTGGTGAACTAAAACCTATACTGTACGTTAAAACGTAGGTTCAATTTAAGGACATGCTTCAGAAGAAGATGCCAAAGTACATCGGCATGTGTTTACATAAATGGTAAATATCGACTTAAAATCATTTACACAGCGGTACCTAATTTTTTTTTACTTATGTCGTTTTTAAAATGTTACAAACTTAACTAAATGAAATTGAATACTTCTCATTTATTTAAAATTTGCATAAATAAGTTTATTATGAGTATATAAACAATTAAGTTCTTAAAAGTACTTCAACAATTAAAAAAACAATTTCTGATTAGCCCGAATACCTACATAAAATATTAATATACAATTTATATAACATCGTCCTACTGTCCAGTTGCTTACGGTTTATTCCGTATCCCTAATTTTAAATTTCAATTTTACACAAAAACGGCAAACTTTACTTTGCAAAATTCAAAACCTTTAATTTTAAAATATGCATAAATACATTCATGACGATATAAACTTACAAGTTCCTAAAAGTAGCTAAACAATTAAAAACCAAGTTATAATTCGTTTAGGTCATTTTTGTACTTAAACAAAATTTAAAACGTCCGGAAACGTTTTAAACGAACATTGTCAGGAGTTAATTTTGAATGTTTACGAATACTTCTGCCGAGAGAGAGATAACCTTGGCATTTTCGCCAATGCTGAGGCAGTATTCCAAAGAAAATCTAGCGCTTTGAAAGTTTATGCTAAAACAATTAAAAATATTCTTTGAGGAAACGGACGGGCGATCCATTACCAACAACAATTAAGAGATCCCGTAAAAAATTCAAAAATGAAGGATTAAAACATATAATAAGAGATATTATATATGACTATGTCCCAAAAAGGAGCATGTCACAATGCAACCCGTTAAAATGATATTGCATAATAAAGGATTAATGGAAGCATCTATAAGAAATATGGTAAATAGCATCGGGTTTAAATATAAAAAGGACTGCAACCGCAGAGCACTTTTCGAAAAGAGAGATGTGGTATTTGCACGAGTACAACTTTTAAAAAAATATGTCCAAAATATGCAAAGAGAATCTCCTCTTCCCATCGTGGTTCTAGATGAAATTTGGATATTTAATCAAGGGTCAGTAAAACGGTTTTGCAAGTTGATACTCCAAAGTCTGTGAAAAATATGCAAATGTTCTTCCATTAGGGAAAGATATATATCATACATGCCGGTAATTCAAATTATTTCATTGAGAATGTAAGTTTAGTAGTCGCTGCAAAATCAAAGTCAGATGCAACAGTCTTCGAGAAGTGGTTAAAGTAGCAGCCGTTACCAAACGAACCATCTATAATCGTGATGGATAATGCATCATATTATTCCCGTCTTGCGGAACGGATACCATCTTCCAGTTGGGAGAAAGTTGATTTACAGAACTGGCTAAGAAATAAAAATATACCTTTTTGTAGATCTGTTGAATCTTACCAAGCAACATAAAGGTGAAAAATGCTACGTAGTTAATAACATTATTCTGAAACGTGGCCATTCTATTCTCAGATTACCACCATATCATTGTCAATTCTATGCCATTGAAAACATTCGGGGAATTTGCAAATCATTTTATGATAAAAACATTGGTAGAGATGGATATTCTGATGATAAAGTATTGGAAGTGTGGAGAAAGTCTTTGAAACAATGTGGTGCTGATATTTGGAAACAAACAATTTTGCATACTCAAAAACTTATTTTGAATGGGTGGTCACGTGAAAACTGTTAGATGTAAAGTGGAACCGTTCATAATTTCTGTTGGAGGAAGTGATGCAGAAGACAGTGACTGGAATTATGATGACAGTGATTAGGAAAACTGCTAATTATTTTGTGTACAATTATAGTTAAAAATTTTTTTTGAAGGCCAAAAAACTGTAAAGTAAAGTTCGTCTTTTTGTGTAAAATTGAGATTTAAAACGCTTTTCGAAACCAAAAAAACCTTCAAATTTCAATTTTCTTAACTAGAATACTTTTTTTTTGTGTACAATTATAGTTAAAGGTTACAAAATTTAAGCGGCTTGTTGAGGGTAGCTAATTAAGGAATAAACCGTACGCAATTACGAGGGATGTGTATTTGTTGTTCCTAGCATAGATGGCTTTGAAATATGTTGCACCTAGTAACCGCACTTGTTTTGTTATTTAATTGACAAACAAACTGCCAAATTTGGTTAGTCGAGCTCTGATAGTGTACAAGTTGAAAGTTGTGGTTGCACGAAGATTTTGGGAAATGGAAAGCTTCATGCTGCCATCAAGTACCTACAAAAGAAAGGTTTAACACCTAAAGAAATTCATACAGATATGGTTGGCGTGCTTGGAGATTCTGCTCCTTCCTATCAAGTAGTAAAAAAAATGGTCTCGAGCGTTCAAATGTGGCAGAACAACCTGCGAATATGTAAAGGATGCTGGTCGGCTGCATTTTGCGTGTACTCAAGAAAACATTGATCTTGTGAATGACATGATCAGAACGGATCTTGGATTGATGACAAGACGGTAGCAGGGATAACAGGCCTTTCAAATGGTACGTTTGGAACCATAATAAATGACTATTTAGGACTTCATACGGTGTCAGCAAGATGGGTACCCCGAATGTTAACGCCCGAACAATAGCGTTTGAGAGTCACTTCTTCAATAACCAATTTAGCCTTCTTTAACCGTAATCCTAAATGTTTCCTCGATCGCTATGGTACGGTTGATGAAACTTGGGTTCATCACTCCGATCCCGACAAACAACAAAGTAATGGACATCCAGGATCTCCCTCTCCACGCAAATTTCGTATACAGGCTTCAGCGGGCAAGATAATGGCTACAGTTTTTTGGGATGCCGAGGAATTTTTTGGAACGTGACCACACAATTACTGGTCAATATTATGCAGAATTCGTTACAAAACTTCGTTATTGGATTAAAGAAAAAAGAAGAAGAAAACTGTTACGCGGAATTCTCTTTCATCAAGACAACGCCCCAGTTCATAAGAGCCTTTCTATGAATGCAATTCATGACCCCGGATTTGAAGTTATGGAGCATCCACCCTACTCCTTTGACTTAGCTCCCAGTGATTTTTATTATTTCCAAAGCTAGAAGAGAGTCTTCGGGGAACAAAATTTGAGAGCGATGACGCTGTTATGACAGCAGTGCAGGACTTCTTATGTCATCAAGACTCAGAATTTTTCAAGAAATGTGTTGCTATGCTTGAACATAGGTGGGATAATTATCTCTAATGTTGTATTCTGTGCTATGGATATTAAGTACTGCACATCCCCCGTAGATAGTAAAAGGTTTTGTATAATTACATATTAATATTTTATGTAGGTATTCGGGCTCATTAGAAATTATGTTTTAATTGTTTAAATGCTTTTAGGAACTTAATTGTTTATATCGTCGTAATGAATTTATTTGTGCATATTTTAAATAAATGAGAATTATTCAATTTAGTTTAGTTAACTTTGTAACATTTTAAAAACGATACAAGAAAAAAAAATTGAAGTACCGCTGCGTAAATGATTTTAAGTCCATATTTTCCATTTATGTACGACATGCCGATGCACATTTGCATCTTCTTCTAACGCATGTACTTAAATTGAACCTACGTTTTAACGTATAGTGTAGGTTTTAGTTTACTAGCCGCGCGGTTATACGCAACAAATTTCTTTCCATCTTCGCCATGTTCGATCGTAGCGCTTAAATAAAAGCGCTAATCTGATATCGGAATTCTCTCATAATTTCAACTGTATCAAATTAATAAAATTAATAGAGTTCAATTTTAATTAAAATTTTCTATAGGGAAACGGATGTTATAAATATACATCAAAAGGTGAACGTACAAAGTTATAAATTTATTTCAAAATGAAATAAATAAAAACGTTTTGACAGTAAAATATATAATATTGATGATCTTTTATGGGTTCATTTATTAAAATCACAATTAATTTTAGATAGTTATAAGTTAAGAAGGGTTATAATGTAATCCAAATTAAAAACATCATAACCTAGTGTGGACAAAATTTTAATTTGAAAAAAAATTGTGTATAATTACATCAAATATTTCAATACTGGACATAAGTATTGAGCTTGCTATAAATAACAATCCTATTTATTTATTTTACTTTTCGTTTTTCAAATTAACACAATTATTGGTTTCAATAAATTATAATTACGTTTCAAATTAGAATTACTAAAGTGGTGGCTCGAGGTGGTCGATTTTTTACAATAGGTACACCACTGCCTTGTTAGGAAAGTAATACTACAGAAAGTGGTGCCAAATGTAGAGGCGAGTAATTAGTTAAGGTTGTTACCCTACACTCAACTGTTATAAAATAAGTTATAAAGAGTTTTAACTTTTTTTCACACCTAAACTTATCTACCAACAAAACTATATGGACATGTTTATTGATTAAACAGCGTCCTAAGCTGTTGTCTCTTTTGTCTAATGGAAAAGCCGGCACTGTCACCACAAAGACTTTATTGTATCAAAACAAATTGTGGATTACTATAACAGAGTAGTCACAATCTTATTTAACTACGGCGTTTTGAGTGTGAAATAATATCGCTTTAAATAATTTTTTGCAGTGCATGAATTTTCTAGCTGTGTAAACTGTTAAAAAGAATTTATTAGATTTAGATTTATTTCCCAGATACGAGCGTATACGATAGCTTAGTGTAAGCGATAGACCATGATAGGTGTTTTTCTAGAAATGTTGGACAAATTAATAGAAACATTTACTAAAATATCAAGATTTTTTAAACCGTCGATTCAAATACGCCACCCGCTTGTAGCTCGTATGATGGCAAAGCGGTACAGATGTTACGTATACTATTGTATCTAAACTAATCAAACAAAAATTGACGTTCTTTGCCAACTCATTGATAAATAAACGATTTACCTGACGCAAACAATTTTACTCTGCTCTGAACAAAAACGTAAAGTTATTAGGCTTGGTGTCTATAATCCAAGGAGGTCCTGCCCTAAATAATTCGTTGGTTGAAATATTTCCGTGTATCAAGGGAGCGCTCCGACTATACTTGCTCCAGGGCGCCGAATATGTAGCTACGCCACTATGCTTTACAGAACGTTAAAGGAGTATAGAAACCGTGTTTTAGAAAGCGCCTATTGTGAGAGATTAAAATTAAATATCAGTACCTTTTAAAGCGATTTTTATTAATTTAATCCGTATTTCGTTGATTACAGTAATATTATATTAGTTCATTTTTTAATTATATTTGATAATTTTTGTTTTACATATTGCTTTTTATCTATTTGAGAAAATATTTAGTTTGCAGTTTTATTATTATAAAGGCCCTTTTCTTAATCACTAAGAGTGTAGTTTGTGAGCAAAAGTTGACAAAACAAATATGAATACCTACATTACTGCTACGATAACGATGTCATCAATTCTCGAAGGACCGATCCATATCGGTCTTAGTTCCCTTAGGATTCCGTACCCGAATCAATTACTGTTTTGAGTAATTAGAATATGAACTGATGTTTACCCCTGGTGCAAATGTGGCTTTATAAGAAATATAGCGTTATAACATTAACCACTCAACAAATTGCAATGCAATCAACCCAAAAGTAACAATAAAAAATTTATGTTATTTCTATCTGACTTTTAATTTCATTTAACGTAGGGTTAGTGAGAAATACCCTTATAATCAGTAAGGAAAACATACTACGTTACAGTTGACCTTTAATACAATCCAAATTTACTATATAGACAAGGTTTAAAGGAAATTTGGAGCTTTCATTATAGAATAGGTAACGATTAAACACTTAGTAGTTTAAATACTTATATTTAATTCAAAAATAGTATATATATATATATATATATATATATATATATATATATATATATATATATATAGAGAGAGAGAGAGAGAGAGAGAGAGAGAGAGAGCGGATTTTATGCACTATAAAATGCCGAAATATGTGCATATATATATATATGCACTTAAAAACCTTAAAATATGCATCAAAAATGCATTATTAATTCAAAATATGCAAAATGCGCATAAATATTGAATCTTCTATTTACCTGTGTTAATTCCAAATTATAACATTAATATATAAAAAAAGTATATATGCTTGTAATTTTTTAATAGGAAAAAGATAAATACAAACTTATTATTTTAACATTCAAAATTATGTGTTATTTAAAAACTACATATTTACTTATACACTACACATTTATAAAAACTGCACCCTGTCATTACTACTTACAAAGCAATTATTATTTTAACATTATTTTAAAATTGTGTTATTTAAAAATTACATATTTACCTACACGCTATAGATTTATAAAGATTACACCCTCTCATTACTATTTGCAAAACAATTTATAACTAAATATTTTTCCAAGTTTTCGGGCAGAAAATTTTGGCGTCTGTCCGATAGTATGTTTTTGTACAAAGAAAAACTTCTTTCTACATCCACAGAAGTTATGGGTGCATATTTTAATGCGGCTAATATGGCCAAATCTAAATTTATAACAAGATCATGGGAATTTTCCTCAAGTTTCAGAACTTTATTATTAACTTTTAGTAACAACTGATATCCACTGTTTTTTTGTAAAATTTCATTTAATTTATCAGAAATAGTTTTACCAATATTTCTTAAAACAGCAGAAATCAGCTGTTGAAATTTATTAATTATTTGCATAGATTCATTTAATGGCAATGCTTCCGTTTCTAATTTAGCAATGGTTGAACTTACAAAATAGTAATTTGCTTTTATAAATGCCAGCTCATTGCGCAATTGTGTTTTCTTTAAAATGGATTGAGCTTTTTGAACGTAAGTACTTGAATTATCAGAAATTTGTAAAACTAACTCCTTTATTTTTTCCAAATGATCTGCATAAAAAAGAGCTGCATTTAACCAAGTACCCCAACGCGTAATCACAGACTCTGGTGGTAGAGGAATATTAGGTAACTTTTCTTTGTACAATTGAATTCGTAACGGAGCTTTTAAAAACACTTTCTTTATACTACTTATTAAACTATTTACTAATGGAAATTGATTACGAATTGTTTCTGCTACTCTATTAATACCATGTGCGAGACATGTTACATGTATTAAATTTTCATAAAATAATTTTAATTGCTGTCCAGCTTTTACCATATACGGTGCTGCATCAGCAGCATTAAAACTATATTATCTGTTGCAACAATATCAGGAATAAAAAATTGCATGAAAGCTTCGTTTATAAAGCGAACTATTGTTGCATGATTGGTTTTCTCAATAACTTTGGAAGCGATTAAATATGATATACTAGACTGCGCCTCACTTAAATAACCAATGATTAAATTTGCAACATATCGCCCGCAACAATCTGTAGTTTCATCTACTATAAAATAAAGATATTTATTTTTGTAATTTTCTTTATATGCCCCATAGTTTCAAGATATAAATCATTAATATACCTTTTTCGAAGCGTGCTTTCATCTGGCACTTGCTTTTTACTAATTTTTCTAAAATGACCTAAAACTAGGATTTTGCAATTTCTTTAATGGAATATTGGCTTTAACAAGTGCACTACACAATTCGAAATTAAATTCCTCTTGTGCATTTCTTTTGGCCGTTTCTTGAAACAACGACTGGCGCAAAGGTGTCTGACAAACTTTGTTTTCTTAAATGTTTCTAATTTTCTTTTATGAAGAGAGGTTTCAATGTGCTGTGTAACTTGAAATTTCCTTTCGCACATGATCTAAGGAAAAATTAATTTTAAAATAAGTATCTAATTGCGTTTAAATACTGATAAAACGGTGAATTCAATAACCTACATCAATTAATAAGGGTTTAATTTCCGAAATCAATTAAAAATATGTAATGGTACTTACTATTTTTCCACAGGCTATGCAAAACACTTTTCATCATCCAGACGTAGCTCGGATATATTTTTATCCATACTTGAACTAAACTATTTTTAACTTTCGGCATCTTGAAGTTCACTTAACAAAGCCGTACCATTCAGTTACGTCTTCGCCCAAAGTATGTTTAAAATTTTGCATTTTGTCCGTTACTCTCAAATTATTTTCAAGAAGGATTAACTAACTAAACACTTACCTTGAAAAAGTCCAAATAACTTTAACCCTTGATTGAGGAATTCCTCAATCAATGCTTTAACTATCTACTTAATCTACATAATCCGGAAGTATTAACGTTGCACTTAACTGCAGGTAATAATCTTTCTTTAAACCTGTCTTATTCATATAAAAATACATTTCTTAGTTAGACACAATAACAAAATTTAAAATAAGTTAGAATAATGCATTTTACAGCGAATTTGGAAGATATAGAAAAAATGCGAAATATATGTTAATTATGAATAAAAAGGCAAAACATGCATAAAATTGCAATATATGCAGTATTTGGCGAAATATGCAAAAATTAATTAATGTCACATGATTGCATTTAGTGCAATTCGTCTAAAAACAAAACGATATTCTTCAACTATAAAAAATAAGCGATATGCATTTTGCATAAAATCTCGCTCTATATATATATATATATATATATATATATATATATATATATATATATATATATATATATATATATATATATATATTATATATATATATATATATACATTTATAGACATAAAATTTTGAATTACATATGAAGTCAAGCCATGTGTACGGTAAACGTTGAACAAGATGAAGTGGTTTGGTTCTTTATCACCGCATTTTTGTGTTCATCTTCCTCGTATTGATTCTTGGGTTGGTTTGACCGATGTACGTCTGGTCGCAATCGACACTTGGTATCTCCTACAGTCCTTAATTTTTCAATAGAAGCTGCTTTAAGGTTTGTTTTTCAAAAACCGTTCGCTAGTAATGCTCTCTCCAGTTTATCCAATTATTCTTTTCTGTTCTCCTTGTTTGCTAATCTTTCTGATCTCGTCATCAGAGTTTATTATCACTGATTGTAACTATGAAGGATGGTGATGAGATTTAGCGTTCAGGTATCTGTCCCTATAAGCTGCTTTGCTGTGAACAGTATATCCTAGTTGTCTGTTCTCTTAACCCGGAAAATTTTGGACATATCGACAATTCTTCCTTTGGAATAATGGACGACTGAATTTCTTGGTCGATACTGCTTGCTTTTATTTTCATTCTAGTGGTTTTCTCTAGATAAGTCGTCGGATCGATATTGAGTCTTCTGGTAGACCGAATCATCTAATAACCCATTTATTTTCCTGTTTTAATCTTCCAAATCCATAACTACAGTTGCATTGCCCTTGTCTGCAGGTAGCACTATTATATTGTTGTTTTCTTCCAATGCTTTGAGTGCCTGTAATTGCTTCGCTGTTACGTTTCTTTTTGTCGGTTTTGTTGTTCTTAATGTTCTGGATACATCTTGGCGAATAATTTCTACTGCGCCTTCTGTTAGTGTGGAGATTGATGCTTCTACTCCACTATTATCTCTTCCGTTGGAATTCTTGACGGTGCTATCGCATAGTTAAAACCTTTGCTTAGAATACTTTGCGTTACTTCAGTCAATTGGTAGATACTTTGTATACTATTTTATCCAAATTTCGCTGTTTCGTTTTTGATGTAGTCGGTTTTTGTTGGTTCTTCAAGCATTCAAGCTTGTTTATCTGCTTTGTCTGTAGTCTGCCTCGGTTCTAAATTCCGTCCCTGAATAAAATTATTGTTCAATATACAATACACCGCATAAATATTCAACTATATCAACGACTTGATAATATAATCTATAACACTATACCTTATACTCCAAATTCAACTTAAAAAAAATTGTTAATGTTTTTAAGAATTACAGAATACGTTTTGCATATTATATTAAACTATTAATTCACTTTTTAGTAAAATTTAACTTCTACTCTAAATCAATCAGAAATAGTATACTCTATACCCTGTATTAATTGTGATAAAATTTACACAGGTTAAACTTGTCCGATATTAAAAAATAGGTTAACGCAATATAAAAGTGACTGTAAGTTTTCCGCTTTAGCTTTACATTCTCAGGATTTAAATCATTAACCAAATTTTAATAATATAAAATTATTAGAAAAAAAATCACATTACAAAAAGGAATTATTTTTGGAAATGTTTCATATTCAAAACATACCAGTTGCGTTAAGCTATAAAAGTAATATGGATAATCTTAGCGTTAACTATTTTTATCTTTTAGAAATTTAATTTCCATTATAATTTATTGAGGATTCAAAAATAATTTAGTACTATGAGATTTGTGCATAACATTCATTAAGATAGCTGTTTATCACTTCCGTCTACAAATGTCGTATTTATACCTCTGTGATAGCTGTAATTTTTATTTTTAATGCAGCTAAATCATAAGTTAGACCACTGTAAGACTGTTAGCTTTTATTTATCCTTAGTACTCGTTTACTGTAGTTTCTGCCTGAAAAAGCGAAATATTAGGGATATAGACAAGAAGTTTATTTAAAGTAAAGGAATTTCCAATATCTCTAATAATTTTTAACTTATTTAATTGACTGTGAAGTAAAATTTAGTGCATATACTCTGTGACCCAACTTGGTAGAAATCTTTAACTAGTCAAATGTAGTAATTCATTAAAATTTCATTTAAAATAATCCAGTAGCGACGGAAAATTTGACGTTATACTTGTTGTAACAATCGAAATTATCGGACGTATTTCTTGAGAGATTAAGTCGATTTCGGTATTGTTTTTGGTTGCAATTCTTTTGATTTTGTGTTTTTCTTTGCATTTTGAGGCTGCGATTATGCCTAGAGTGCGTCAACGTGAAAATGATCGACAACTGAGTGAATTCGACAGAGGTCTCATTATTGGCTTACGTGAAGGTGGTTTTTCATTCAAAAAAATTGCTAATCGTCTTAACTGTAATCAATCCTCAGTAGTACGTTGCTTTTGGCTTGCAGTCCTATCGACCACATCTTGTGCTTTCGCTGACGGCTCGTCATCGACAGCACCGTTTGGAGTGATGCACCTTGCGACTGGATTGGGACGTGGAATGGCGTAGGGTGGTCTTCAGTGACGAATCCCGATTCTGCTTGGGAATGCACGATGGTCGCATGAGAGTCAGACGTAGACGTGCAGAACGTCACAATGTGCAGTGTTCTGTTGAGCGGCATGTGCATCACATTGTGGGGGTTATGGTATGGAGTGCTATTGTTTATGGAAGCAGGTCTCAGTTGGTATTCATCCGAGGCAATATGAATGCCCACCGATATGTTGATGAATTGGCTCCATAAGCTGGAGGACCCGATTTTCCAACATGATAATGCCCGTCCCCACATTGCAAAGCATTCTATGGAGCGCTTCGAAGAGGCTAACGTCAATATCTTCCCGTGGCCACCCATATCTCCCGACTTTTCGCCCATCGAACATGTGTGGGCTTGATGGGTAGAAGTCTCATGCAACTAGCCAATCCTCCACAGGCACTAGAAGCTCTCCGGCATGAATTACAGATTGCCTGGGATGCAATACCTCAAGAAGAAATCGACTATCTGTTGGAATCCATGCCAAGAAGGGTGCGGGAGTGTGAAACTAATAGGGGTGGTCCAACGCATTATTAATAAGAAATGCCTTTATCTTTTGTTTAATTTGTTTGAAATTTTAATCAATTACTACATTTGACTAGTTAAACATTTCTGTTTGGTCCAAAAATTATATATATATATATATATATATATATATATATATACATACATACAGTGCGTTCAATATAATCGGACGCACTCAATAACTCTTCTGTATTGCGTTTCACAAGAAAGTGTTTAAATAGTTTTTTATTCATTTACAAATACTCTATTAAGTGCTTGGTTTAGATAATTTTTTAAGCTTCCGGTTTGACCGGAAGCTCACATAATTTTATTTTTTTAAATCACACTGTATATATATTTTTGCATTTTTGCATTGCTTATTTTTTTCTCAATACATACGTATAAAATTCTTATAGCGTTTTATAAAAAAAAAATTAGAGAAAAATGCCATCGAAAGTTTTTCAATTTTATTATACGATTAGAAGAATCAAACAAAACCGTAGGCAGCGTACGTCAACAAAATCGCATCACAATTGTTTTTTCGTTTATTGCAATTGACAATCAGATAAAAGTTTAATTTGATTTCAATCGAAATAATTGTTTAAAATGAATAACAGTGAAAAAGTTGACCTGTTGTTAATTTTCGGTGAATGTAAACGTAATTCTCGACGAGCGGTAGAATTATACGCACAGAGATATCCCAATAGATACCATCCTTCCGAAAGTTACATACGAAAAATTGAACAATCGCTTAGAATGCGTGGAACATTACCAGGAGTAAATTATCAGAATTTAGAACAACAAAGAAATGTTTTGACCGAAGATATTGAAGTACAAATATTGGGTTATTTTAGAGTAAATCCACGGTCATCTATTAGACATGTAGCGCAAGAAGTAGGTGTATCAGTTGGCTCAATTCACAGGACATTAAAAAAATTCAAAATGCTGCCTTATAAAGTCGATTTGGTTCAACACTTGCGGCCTCAAGGCTGATCGGAGATTAACTTTGATTGCATGGATAGTTGAGCAATGTGATCACAATCCATTATTTTTAGATCATATTTTATGGACAGATGAATCCAAGTTTACAAATAATGGAGTTATTAATAAACAAAACAATCGTTACTGGTCTGACGAAAATCCTCATTGGTCAATGTAAACTAACCATCAAACCGTATGGGGTACTAATGTTTGGTGCGGTTTAATTGGAAACCAATTACTAGGGCCTTATTTCTATGATGGTAATCTAAACGCCAATAGGTATCTTGAATTTTTAGATAACGTGCTACCAACAATGTTCGATGAGTTTCCTCTGCTTCTGCGACAACAATTGTGTTTCCAGCAAGATGGAGCTCCAGCTCACAACGCGTTGATAATAAAATAATATCTTAACCAAACTTTCAATGAACGATGGATAGGAACTAACGGCCCGGTAGAATGGCCTGCGAGATCACCGGATCTTACACCGTTAGACTTTTTCCTGTGGGGTCATTTAAAAACAGTGGTGTATGCCGATCCACCTTTAAATGTTATATACTTAAAGAATAAAATTACAGCTGCATGTGTTAATTTAACTACGCAGCATATCAAAAAAGCAACTAACCATGAACTCAGGCGACGATTAGAAGCATGTCTAGAACAGAATGGTGGCAACTTTGAACAATTTATTCGCTAATTATAACTGATTTTGTTTAATTTTTCTAATCATATAATAAAATTGAAAAACTTTCGATGGCATTTTTCTCTAATTTTGTTTTATAAAACCCTACAAGAATTTTATACGTATGTATTGAGAAAAAAATAGGCAATGCAAAAATATATATATCAGTGTTGATTTAAAAACCTAAAATTATGTGCGCTTCCGGTCAAACCGGAAAATTAAAAATGATCTAAACCAAGCACTTAATAAAGTATTTGTAAATGAATAAAAACTATTTAAACACTTTCTTGTGAAACGCAATACAAAGAGTTATTGAGTGCGTCCGATTATATTGAACGCACTGTATATATATATATATATATATATATATATATATATATATATATATATATATATATATATATATATACAATATATATATATATATATATATATATATGTATATGTATATATATATATATATATATATATATATATATTCTATATTTCGCAACTTTTTGGTTGCTTTATTTACCAAGGCTCTAGAATTGTATTATACTTAAAATTTAAAAATCACGAACAAAAAAGGTACATAATCTTACACATAAGTGAATTTATAAATATTATATTGTACATACACTAATACAGCACAAAAACTAAAACATAGATTAACCCTAAAACATATATTAACCCAGCACAAAAGTAGCTGTAAGTTGAAAAACCGAAATCTTGTGCTTTAGCAGTTCACTTTTATGAATTGGACCATAGGTTAAATTGTGAAAATACAAACATTTTAGCTAAAGACAGCAATCTCAAAAGATGAACGTTTTTAGAAATGTGTAATATTCGCAATAACAATTCTATGTATTTTAAAAGTGACACAGTAAATTTAAATGTTAGTTATAATTCTTTGTTAAACTTCTATAATAAGTTTCCGACGTAATATTTAGATAGCCTGATATATTTAAATAATAACTTTAATTGACTTTCTCAGATAGTAAATTTAATATTATCTATTAGGCATAAAAAATCTTTGCTATGAATTCTGTTAAGAGTTTAGATCTAGTCTGTATTTGAGATATGTGATACTAATTATTGTAATTTACGTTGTGACATTAACTTATTATGTCAGTTGTAAGTTTTCTTTGTTTATAACTTCACTTATATGTAAGTTTATATATTATCCTCGCCAGGAGTGTTTACCGCTACGTCATCAAATACAATCGTATGGTGTAATATGAAAACATGAGTCACAATTATTTTCGTTTTAATAGATTCTGATTAGAAAATATGCCCCGATGGCAGCATTTAAAGCTGCAGAATTCCAAAATACAATTACTTATTTATTGTGATTTATTTTGTAAAAATAAGAGAACGTTGATTATCGTAATGATAAAGGTTGAAAAACAATATCCTGTAAATGGAGGTTATGAAGTATTAGTCAAATGAGAATTAAATTCATGTGCATATAGAACAAATTGATTTCGCATTTATAGGTTTACTCTTTCTACTACACGCTAGGTTCTAGGATTCAAGAAATTCCAATCGATAGCTTATTATATTTTTTAAATTGAATAGTTCTTCAATACTATGAACATCGAATGTGCAAGAACAGCAATTATAGTTTTTTATCATAACAGTTTTTAAAATCCTGTTACATGTTATAATCAATTCCCAATTGTAATAAATACCAAGATTGGTAGGTAGAGATTCACAATGCTGATCATAGATTATATATTCTTCGTTTCAATTTAACCAAGCAATATGATATCGGAAAAATTGTGATCCTGCATATGAATTGAATGAATGAATTTCCATTTCCATTCCTTCATGTCTAACACCACCTTATTGCTTTGGTCGCAGTTGCCATACCCTAGTGTATTCTACATGTTTCGCATGATGAGCATCGTTCGACAGTTTATAATAAACACAATCGATTAAGTATTCTTTGGCTGCTTGTTTGTACACTCCTGATAAATCATCTTTCTGGTGGAATGATGGCCAGTCCGTGTTAGAAGAATAATATTCATCTTGTTTCTCTTTATTTTTATTACTGCTACTACTACCATCACCAACAACTCAATATTAAATTATTATTGATACTGTTACTTCAATTATGTGGGGAATCCATATATAAGGATGAACTTCTGAGTTTTGATCGTTCCAGAAATGATTTTATTGCTGCCTGCATTATACTTAGATAACGACTTTACTTGCTTACAATTGCACTACGACTAAACAATGTTTAAGAAATGGTTCTAGTTAAAGCATGCGTAATTTACATGTGGTAAGTTGTAGCACTACTATTAAAAACAAAATGTTATGTTTATTGTTTCTTCATCTGCACCTAAACTAATTATAAACACATCCTTCGTGATTAACAACGTTTTAAATTCTTCAATGCGGGTTTCTTCTTTCAAATACGCTGAGGTATACGTTCACCATACTTAGTAGTAATTACGGCCGCATTCATCACTTTTTAGATATCTCGAGGTCATACACATTTTTAAAGGGTTTGAAATAGATGCTTTGAATTAACCCTGCTAATTCCATGTTTAATAGTTACAAGTTGCTAACTGACTGAACTCACCACATCACGCTGCGGTTTATATAAGAGAAATGTGTCCTTGACTTGACTATCTGGCAGGACATGTTTCAACTTGTCAAATACTCACCTTGACCTACCTTTAGTTTAAACAATTATTTGACGTTGACTTAATTTAGTCAATACAAGAACTATTTAACCTTAACCTACATTTTAGCATAGACAACAACCTGTCCTTTAAATGGTCACCACCAGGCGGCGAGTGACCTTAAACTCATCTAAAACCAACCCTATATGACTACTTGTATTATCTTTCATAAAACTGCTGCTTCTCTTGCAAAAATTAGTTCTCTTTCAAAACAAGGTTTACGCTTCTATCTGAATTTGACGCTATTATGGAAGAGCGCCTCCATATAATGCTAAAAAAGGAATAGACTAAACCTCACAATCACAGGAAAAATATACAACACGAGATAATGGCTCTGCACCATCAAAGTGTAAAGTAGTTTCAAAATGGAGTGGCACACGACCCTTCATGCGCATATGATTCAAACGCGTCGAATATGCTACTATTCAACTTATAAATGTAGTCATTCGCTTTATTTACTTCACGTTGTATTCGTACGTTGCCGCTTGAATTTATTGCTTCTGTTTTATACAAAATCTGTCTTTTTCAAGACACTTTTTATTATTTCATCGTTATTTGTTGTCCAAACTGCCAAGTAAACGTTTTGAACATGAGTGGAGTAGTCGTTCACAGTCAAGCTCGTGAAATTATTTATAAATTGTATGAATTTATGAAGCGAGAAAAAGAATCAAAAGATTTTATTATCCCTGTCGATCGTGTGTATGAAAGATTAGCAGAATCAGCAGGCATATCCAGAAGAACAATTAAACGCATTACACAGGGAGGCAGATCGAAACCTGAAGGAAGTACATTTGGTTCACCTCGTAAAACAATAAACAAACCAGCACCTAGATCAACCATCGACAAGTTTGATGAAGAAGTTGTTAGAAGAATAATTTACAATTTTGTGTATATCCAAAAGCAAAAAACCAACAATGCAAAATGTGTTCGCAGCTGTCCAAGGAGAAGGGATACATTTAAGAGGAAAATTAAGCAGCTTTCGATCGATTGTGAAAAGATGGGTTTCAAATGGCAAAAGACTAAAGACAACAGGGAGGTCTTGGTGGAAACTTCCGCAATAAGAGCGAATAGAACCACATTTTTAATAAAAATGAAAAGCATAGAGAAGAGGGCAGAAATATCATTTATAGTGACCAATCATACTTGCACAGTTCACATATGAGTTCGCATGGATGGTATGACAGCAGTGACAAGGGAGTGAAAGCACCTGTTTCAAAAGGACAATGTCTAAGAATGTTACATTGTGGTGGTGCTAAAGGATTTGTACCAAATATATTGTTGATGTTTAAATTGGGATTAAAGTCAGGAGATTAGCATGACGGCATGAATACTAAGAATTATATTAAGAGGTTGACCGAAAAACTTATTCCCAATCTCGAGCCTAATTATGCGTTAGTGGTTGATAACGCATCTTACCACAACATATGTACCGTGCCTAATTCAACATGTGCCTGGAAAAACGCGAAATGCAGAAGTGGTTAAACGAACGTGAGATTGCATTTGAAGAAAGTGAGACAAAACCCGAACTCTACGCGAAAATTAAACTTCATCGACCAGTTCATAAAAATTAGTTAATCGATAATTTGATGGCTGAACACGGTCATTCTGTGGTAAGGTTGCCACGCTACCATCCAGAGCTAAATCCAATTGAAAAGATACGGGCTCAGGTTAAAAATTATGTAGGGCGTAATAATATTACGTTTAAATTTGAAGATGTGTAGAAATTAGCAGAGAATAAATTTAAATCAATTGGTCCTGAAAAATGGGAAGCTATGTGGAAACATACAGAAAAGATTGAACAAGAATATTTAGAAAAAGAAGGTTTTATTGATGAAGTCGAAGAGCTGATTTTTACTGTAAATACAGGTGAAAGTGACGAAGACATTGATTAAGTACACCAGTAGTGACAAAGACAGCGACTGTGAATTAGATTCTAACTAATTAAACTTCTGTAGTTATTTATTTTTGTATGTTAATAAAATTACATTTTAAAATGTTTCATCAATTCGTGATTTATTTTACATATTGGTATTAGAATTTGAAATACTTCTACAAAAATATTTTCCGATCAAACAGGGAGGGTCTCATTAAGTTGCACATTGCTGTGAAACGTAGTAGTTACTTCAACGTTTGCGTTCTGTCCTCCTATTAGAAGTATTTCAAGTTATAATATTATAATCACATTGAGAAGCTTCATTCAAGTTTTGATAGTATACATTTACACCTACAGACTATTACTTAATCTAAGAATTATCGAACAAATAATTTTTCACATTTTCTAGTCAGCACAATAAACTAATAGTGTGAACTGAGTGAATACTTGTCGTATTTGTAATAACACTTTCTGACACATATTTTAATGTAATGAGGCTAATTGATTGATTCTTGTTGTTGGTTCTTAAAAATATAAATATTTAGACCTGCAGTCAACGACGAGTTTTAAGAATTTACCTATTCGATGATTGCCAAGATTAACAAGCAAAGATCTTATCAGAAGTTATTCTTATTTTCTGTCTATCTGTTGGGTGTAATTAAAAGTTTATAAAACGTTGAACTTCATTTTTGCAAATCGTTGATAAAAACAGCTGATGTTGAACAGGTTAGGTTATTAAAAATTATTATTAATTTTATTTGATACATAAATAAAGTTTACCTCGAGTAGGATTTGAACCTACGACCTGTACTTTGCTAGAGTACCGCGCTAACCAACTGCGCCATCAAGGTTCAAGCCCCAATCGATGTAAATTTTGTCTTCATGTATGTAGAACTGATGTAAATTATAAATATAATGAGATTACAATCAAATTACTTATATTAATGGAATGTGAGCCTGTAATATCGCAAGGATTCACACATACCAAAGCAACTTGACTAATATTAAATTATTATAAGTTTTTGTTATGAACGAATAAGTTATTATAACTTATTCGCTTATAAAAAAAACTTATAATAAGGTTAGGTTATGTATACTAACTAAAAAAAATATTTGGCGAGTCGGTACGTGGAATGTTAGAGGTATACATGGTAAAGAATTTGAAATTGCGAATGTAGTGTACGAAAGACACCTTGATATTCTGTGTGTATCGGAGACAAAGCGCAAAGGAAAGGATGCTGTGGAGATGGAGGATGGCAGCCTGGCACTATGGTCAGGAGTTGAGACGGAAGTGCATGGCGCAAAAGGAGTTGGGATGATCATAAGTGAAAGAGCGAAAAGATGTGTTAAACAGTACGCATTGGTATCTCCCCATGTAATATGGGTTAGAATGAAAGTGAAGTTTCGAAGAATTTTTCTTCTTCCATGCTATGCACCGGTGAATGGAGAAAGAGACCAGGAGCGTGAGAACTTCTGGAATGAAGTAGAGAACGTGTTGAACGTATGTAAGCCAAACGAAAGAGTGATTATATTGGGGGATATGAACGGATGGGTGGGTGTACAGAGAGAACATAGTGAACGCGTTCTAGGAAAGTTCGGAGACCAAAGAATCAATGAGAACGGTGAACACCTGCTGAGCATCTGTGTGGAGAGAAGCCTGTTTGTATCCAATACGTGGTTTAAACATAAAAATGTGCATATGTATACATGGAAAAGAGGTGAATCTAAAAGTATGATAGACTTGATAATGTATGATGAACGGCTTAGAAACCTGGTGAAAGACACAAAAGTAATGCGCGGAGCGGAGTGTAGATCGGACCACTTTTTGGTTGTATCGAGAGTGTGTTTAGCGCAAAAGTGGGTGTGGAGAAGGAAAGCAAACGTAGTGCGAACGTCCAGAATTAGGGTTGACAAACTAGTAGATAATGTTGCGAGAATTAAATACGCAGATGCTGTGAATAAAGAGTTGAATGTGAGTGAAACAGTGTGGAACGAACAAATAAAAGACACTGACGTTGAAAGTGCATGGTTAAGCTTGAAAAACTCTGTTGTCAATTGTGCCGTGCGAATATGTGGAAGAGTGATTGTAGGTAGACAGAAAAAATGTGCTTGGTGGAATGAGTCGGTAAAAAAGGGAGTAAGTAAGAAAAAAGATGCGTACATGGCAATGATTGCTGCAAAAAATGAGACTGAGAAGAAACGATTGTATGAGGTGTACAGGTTAAGAAACAAAGAAGCGAAGGTGGCAGTGAGAATAAGTAAAGATGAAGTGATGGCTGTGGAAGGAGAGAAAATGCACAATGATTTTGAGGGAAACAAAAAACTCTCCTGGAAATGGCTCAAAAATACAAAACGTGGACCAAAACAGAACGCTGCAGGAGTGATGAATGATAGAAACGAAATAGTATGGGACGATTGTAAAGTGAGGAACTGCTGGCTAGAATATTTCGGAAAGCTGTACAGTAGTGAGGAAAGTAAGACTGAAGGGTTAAATAAGGAGAATATAGCAGAAATGATGAATGAAACTGAGAAGGATATTGGAATAAATGAGGTAGAGAAAACAGTAGGAAGGTTGAAAAACGGCAAGGGAGCAGGCGTAGATGAAATCACTGGTGAAATGCTCAAGTATGGTGGTGCAAAGCTTATACGAAGATTGCGTGAATTATTCAATGTATGCCTTATGTGTGGAAAAGTGCCGAGTGATTGGAAGAGAGCGATCATCGTACCATTGTATAAGGGTAAGGGGAATAAGAATGATTGTAAGAACTACAGACGAATAAGCTTGCTCAGCATACCTGGTAAAGTATTTGGAAGAATACTGATTGATAGAGTACGAGAAACTACACAATCTAAGATGTGGGATGTGCAAGGTGGTTTCATGCCAGGGAGAGGATGTGTCGATCAGATGGTTGCTCTCCAGAAGGTGATCGAAAAGTGTTTAAAGGTAAAAAGGAAGTTGTACTGTGCGTTTGTAGATCTGGAGAAAGCATATGACAGAGTGAATAGAGAGAAGCTGTGGGAAATATTAAATGAGTATGGCGTAAATAAAGGTCTAATAAATGGAATAAGGGCAGGATACAATGGCAGTTGGGCATGTGTTAGGGTGAGAGGAGGTGTGAGTGAATACTTTAATATTGAGCAAGGAGTGCGACAAGGCTGTGTGATGTCACCGTGGTTGTTCAATGTATACATGGATAAATGTCTTAGACAAGCATGTAACGATACAAATGGTGTAATGATTGGTGACGTAAATGTACGACTCCTGGTGTATGCAGATGACAGTCTTATTAACTGACAGAGCGGATGAGCTGCAAACCGCTCTGAGGAAGTTTGATACAGTCTGTGGGACCATGGACCTAAAGGTAAACGTGAACAAAACTAAGATTGTGGTGTGCAATCGAGAAGGTGGAAAGGAGAATAGAGTATTTACTCTGCAAGATGAAATTGTGGAGCAAGTGGACGAGCTGGTATATCTTGGTAGAATGTTTACTGCAGATGGTACAATTGAGAGCGAGATTGGACGAAGGGTCAATGCTGGAAGGAAAGTGATTGGAAGTATGTGGACGATAATGAGAAATAAAAGCATGAGCCTAGCTGCCAAACGAGCAATCTATAATGGCGTATTTCGTCCCGTCAGTACTGCATGGAAGTGAGACATGGGTATGTCAAAAAAGCACGAAAGAAAAATAAATGCCGTGGGTATGAGATTCCTGAGAAGCGCATGTGGTAAAACGAGAAGGGACTAGATAAAAAATGAATGCATAATGAGGGAGTGTGGTGAGGAAAAGACGATGATGGATAGATATAGAAGTTGTACATTACGTTGGTTTGGTCACATTGAGAGAATGAACAACGCAAGATTAACGAAACAAATATATGTGGGTGAGGTTAGGGGAAAGGCCGGGGCTGGTAGGCCGCGTAAAACTTGGCTGAATGTAATAGAATCTATGATAAAGGAAAGAAAGACAAGGAGTTTTAAAAACAAAAGAGCATGTCGGAGACTATGTATGAATCTTGCGGAAGCTAGGGAGGTATGCGGAGATAGGAAAGCATGGAGAAAGATTGTGAATGAAAAATAAATAAGAGGCAAGGATTGTTTTACCTACCCCGCAAGGGAATGGCGTGAAGGTTAAGTTATAAATGATCATTCAATAAAAATGTATTCAGTTACGATATCAATCGTTAAAAAAATCGATAATTAATCAACTTATTCATTTGCCGTATATTTTTAGGATGGCATTTTTGTTACCGAAATTTCCCGATTATAACACCGTTTAAGTTTTTCAAATTGTAGAAAATCGGGCCGCGCATCTCGAGTGCCACGACGTTTTGTAACTACTCTACAATGTCACATTATTGATGAAATTGATTAATTTTAAAGTACAGTCTTGACATGAGTAAGGTACACAAAAGGACTTTTGTAACCTAATATGTTTGCATCAATAAATTTAACGCCGATGTTGAAATTAAAATTAATGAAAGCTTTTAGGCAAAGAACATCATTCGCTAGCATTGTATAGTAGCGATTCTCTCAATTTCTGTCAATGATATGGCAAAATCATCCTTGGAAGCCGCTAATTTCTTCAACATAGTCCAAGAAATATATTTATTCTTTCAGCAATTTAAGATTTTGTGTTAATTGGTTATTTGGTATAAAATACTAAATTGCATTAATCCAAAAACAAGTTGATAGAAACAAAAAAATTTGATCTTTTACAAAACTGCAAAACATCTTCGATCGGATTCATCCTTTGATGAAATTACTATTGCTACAAAGTAACTTGCCACCGAAATTATTGTGGAAGCTAATTTTAGATAAACAACAACACGACATCGCGTAGAAGAAGAAAAAGGAACTTCTCATACGACACACAATCGATCAATTATTAGATGCTAGATTTAAACAACTTAATAATCATAGTATACACTATATTTAAGATTTAAGTACCATGTCCAAAGAAATGCTACTAAAACACTGTAAGAACTTAGAACGTATTTTAACAAATACTAATTGTGTTGAGATAAATGGATAGAATGAGCAGCTGAAATTTCAGCAGTATCTGCTCTTTCCGCAAAAAGAAAGCCTCGGCTATGTATTGAGCTTAATAACAAAGGAAACTTTTTCCAAACCTTACTATTGCTGCTAACGATACTAATATCAATAGCAAGTGGCTAAAAGAGTTTTTCTAAGTTAAGATTAATTAAGAACTTTTTACGTTGGACTACTACACAAAATCGTCCTAACGGTTTGGCCATTTTGGTAATTGAGCATGAAATTGCTTATCAAGAATATTTAAAAGATGTAAAAAGTTTGCAGAACTGAGAGTGAGAAAAATTTTTTTTTGTGATTTAACGTAATTGATGCTGCCTTGTTTTATTTCCAAAAGAATGGCATTTTTAATTAATTTCTGTTTTGTACTACATGATCGTCAATATTATGTTGTATTACATGTTCCTTTCTAAATATATGCTTTTATCTAAATTTAAATACATCTAAATATATATATATATATATATATATATATATATATATATATATATATATATATATATATATATATATATACACTCAACAAGCGGTAATTTGTCTTTTTATCCGGGGCGCGCAATAACCGTTAGAGAGGGGGCTGTGTATGGTGTAATATCCACGCGAGTTTCCTTTCTACACAGTTGAGATTTAAAGTAATTAGCGACTTTCACATCCAATACTTCGAAGAAAGAAATTGTTTGCACATATTTTTATACTAAGCATGAATTAAATGTTGCCGTAAATTATTATCATCACCTTTAATTATATAGAAAACATTCAGCTAGTTACTGAAATAGCTGTTACTCAATTAATTTTTTTAGATTGAGCGATATTATCCAATGGTTCAGTTTGATAGTGAATGAAAACTGTGTTGAATTAAAAGTGGTACACACTTATAGATAAATTGTATAATAAAAAAACTCCCTAAAACGATAGAGGACTATCGGTCACTTGTAATATTTTATCTCCTGTCAACTGAAGCATAAAACAGTATAGATAAAATGGAGAGTAGTGTCCTCTTGAGACATAAACCACTCTTTAACTGAGGATCGCTATCAACACAGCATTTGAAGGCATATCTCTTGATATGAACTTGAGTTAAAAACATCTCGTTCCCCTTTCTATAGTTCAATTATCAACAGATTTTTCGTAGGTATGCAGCATCGATCTTCCTAAAACTTTTACAAGGGCGAACAGAAATTAAGTAATCACTCATCTTGAATGTTCATTTTATATTCATGTAGATATAGGTACTCACACCACGTTAATTTCATATTTCAATCCAGTTTATAATATAAGGTATTTCAAGTTTATTATTGGATAATGGATATTACCTATAAACACGAATAATTATGCACATAAATGCATGAATAACATACACGTAACTATAGTTTCTGAATCGATATCACTTTTTCAAAATGGTTCATAAACATAAAGAATGAATGCCCTTGTTTCGTTTATACGTATTTAATGGAATATTAAATGTTTACGGCACCACCAATAAGCATTGAGTATTAACAATAGTACACCTGTTTCTTTCTGTTTCAAATTAGCACTAAAGTAGTGAACAAACTTCTAATAACATATTGGCCACGCATTTAAATACTTATTAAACAACCACCACAGAATTTTATAGACTGTAGATTGTCATAAATAACATTTATTTGTTTACTATGTATGTACAGAAAAAATGTAGAATAGTACTAAAACGTATCTTGAAAGCTACTTAAATTATCACGTTTTCAAAGAAACTAAAATCACATAATCAAAATCAACGGGAGTAAACCTGCATTATAGACAACCCGCATATCGTGGTTGTACTCATTATATCAAACATCTCAGTAAAATTCTACGACCAAAAATCTTTCTTGGAAAATATCCCATAATGAATAAATAATTAATTGAACAATACTTTTAAAATTACAACTCAAAAATTATTAAAATGGAATTCTATTGCAAAAATTCAATTCTTACTGAAAAAGGTTATGAATTTAGCTCTTTTAGCAACGTTTTTTGATCAAAAATTTTAAATGGCCTTAGACGAATACTAATATGAAGTAAATTAGTCATGTTTGTAAAATATTTCATTTTTTAAGAATGTTCAATAATGCCTTGCAACAGTTTAGGAAAGTACAGTTATTTATACAGAATTTCATTGCGGGTTCTAAATAAGAACGTATGTTGGGATCGCCAAACTTACCCCATCAGAACCGACTGCGTTTGAAGACATTGAAGTTATAGCTTTACGAATACCTTCTTGTCACATTTTTAAAATAAATCCGTGGTATATTATATCTTATTATTGGATTAATTATAAAGTATCTGGTCCGAACACATATTAGTTTATACGGATGAAAAATAATAACTCAGACAACTTGTGATGCTCCTATTAGAGCAATAAGACTGCTGTTTTTTATTAAGTGGTTTTTTTTTGTTACAATTTTACTAGATTTATTAGATCTTGTTTTATGAAATATTTCTACTACTTCAATAAGCAATTATTTTTCACAAAATGTCTGATGTTAGAGATATTCTCAATTATGAATTAATAAAATCATGAAAATTTGTAAAATAATATGTAACCATCAATTTTTTTATAAAAACGAAAATTTATGATTCGTTGACTTTCGCTTGCCTTCTTCACAACATTGTTGCTGTCAGACCGCCCGTCAAGGTCGATCGATTTACATTACAAAGTAAAATATATGGAGATTTATTTTGAGGAGCAAAACTACACCAAACGTTCATTTCTTATGTTTTTAGTTTTATTTGGTTCGCGAATAAGTAATGCCTGTCATGAATAGAAAACTGAATTATTATTTAGATAAACATATATCTATTTCACTCAGATATCCCTGTAGTCCTATATGCAGGGCACCTGATTTTAAATTCGGTCCTTGCCATATTAATTTTACCTCAGTGCTGCCATCTGTGAGTGGAAAGGTAATGTTTTAAAGGAGGAACGTGTAACAGATTTGATTCATGACAGTTGACCTGGTGTAACATTCAATGTATTTCAATTTTTTTTAATACAAATTTTATAGAGTACTCAGAAAGGTTCACATATTCAAGTAGTGTTGCTGCCTTCTATGATTGGTCTATACATTTTATATAATCTGCTCCTATTTGCGGGCGTACTACATATAGGACGTCAGGCAAATAGCATATAATACTATAAGTGCTAACCTCATAAGTTATAAATATGTAATTATAACGTATTTTAGAGGATTAGTGTTTATTTTTTTATTACAGAGGCTTAATACTCACTGAAGCTCTTCGACTTTTGGAAAATGACACCCTTCCATATCCAGAAACCCACATTGTTATTCAATGCGTGTGGTATTGTTACGGATGAGGATTTTAGAGATGAAGATTAAGTTCATCCAAATAATTTGCCAGCTACTCAACGAAGAGCTCCAGCCGAACGAATCTTTAGCAAACAACATCGCCAAGGTTTAGCATATGATTAAGACGATGAAAATTTCCTGGTAAAATTATTTCCTAAACGAAATAATAATAAACCACAAAAATTACATCCTGCAAGTGATGGCGGTTTGAGGCTTCTGCAGCTGTAAAATGACCAAGGGATATCACACCTAACTTGGGACAGGTACCTGCTTTGGACTTTTTCGAGAAGTTTGCTGATGATCAATTGATAAGTACTTCTGTGGATGAGTCAAACAAGTAAGGTAACTTTTATCCAAAGTATTTTTTTAGGTGTGCAGCATAGAAGGACAAAACAGGTTTTATCACTGTTCGCGAAATGAAATATTTCTTAGGAGTGTAGATACTTAGTGGTTGTATTTCATTACCTAGGCGCCGCATTTATTGGGAACGTAAGAAAGGCCCCCTTAATGAATTAATAGCAAACGCAATATCACGAGACTGCTTCCAATTTATAATGAGTCACATTCATTTGTCAGATAATAGTAACTTAGACCCAAATGATAAATTTCTCTCGCACAGAACGAAAGGTTGTCAACGTTGGACAACCATATGAGAAAACTGTACAATCAGAATATGGGAAGAGTAGATCGTTGTGACGAGAACATTAGCCTATATTGAGGGTCAATAAAAGGCAAGAAGTTGTAGTACCATTGATTGCTCAAGACATTGACATCGCTCTTGAAAATGCATGTTAAATGCATAAACGCAATGGTGGAAGTATGGGCCATTTATTATTCAAAAGACAAATCGCCATTGCATTACTACAACATAATAAAAAGTTGTCAAATAGAGTCAGCGAGGGAAGACCAGCGCAAAATAAAAATAGTGGCATTTATGATGATAGGTTAGATTCAAGATAAGCAAACAAAGTGTCGACATTACCAAACCAAGACTACCACCAGATGTGAAATGTTGGTTTTAAATGTGAAATGTTTCATTGCTTATCATACATTGTAAACTTTATAAATATATTTTGAATGAAATAACTTTCTGTCTAATTTAAAATTCCTGATATACCTAATGTCCTAAATGTAGGACAGTACCTAATAGGCACTATGGGTATTTTCATGACATATATCCTTGATTATCATCTTTATATACTTATAAATAATTAATTTTATGAAGACACACCAAAAAGATCTCTTTGGTTCAATTTCGGGCATATCTGGGATAAATTTTAATTTATCTCAAATGGAAGGCCGCAGTTGCAATAGGTGAAAATTTTGTTATTCTAGCAGGAACTAACTATTCCACGCTAATCTCCGATCGCTTTTTGTTTTCAAGTTACAGGCTCTTGAAGCTTTTTTTATCAATTGAAAAGGCTTTAATGAAATATTTAATTAAACAATATTTAAAAAAGTTTAAGGTATTTATCTCTACAGGTGTTCGATTTGGCGACCTTGTTGTGAAATACACATTTCCAATCTTCATGTTGATGATTGACGGCATCTTTGAGATATGTTGGGATTATTACGAAATGTATCAGCAGACTCTACAATTCTGTTCCATTATTGCTCTTCACTATTTATTTCTACCGGTTGCACTTCATTTTTCATAAACCCCCAAAATAAAAAATCGATGGGATTAAGATCGGACTACGAGGTGGGCATGGTATCGGTCGCTCACTACCAATCCGCCTGTTTCCAAATCTTTAGTGCTAAAGTGCTCTTACCCTTTGAGGAAAGTGAACTGGCTGTCATGCATGCAGTACATTGTTCTAAAAAATTCCAATGCAACATATTCTAATAAAGTAGAGAAATGTAATAAATAGGTACAATTAGGACACTTTGTATAAGTAAACAAAACTAATTAGACGTATACAGGCCTCGTAAATTTAAATTTCGACACTTGTAGATCTACCAATTTTACTTTTCTAACTTATTCACCATAATTTGTTTCAATAACAACTATCGACCGCATCCTGAAGAAGATGATTATTGTACCCTTGAATTTTATACAACGCTTGCATGCACCAGACTTTAAACAAAACAACATTTAACGCAGCTGGGCAACGATATTGATAAAGTTTTAAAAACCAAAATGATACACCATGACAAATGGAAACAGTAGAACCAAGATCTTCAAAAATATCTACACTTTTCCAATCAGGTACGTCAAACTGATGGTATAACCATCAGCGGTGATGAGGATATTAGAGGTTTACCGAGACGCAAAGGCCTGGCGAACGACGAAATAAAAGGTGAGATAATCCCTCATTCAAACACTATCAATCTGGTTCACGATACGTTAAGGCATCAACAAACTGCAAATTCGCAGGACTGGTAACAATTTGAGACGTACATTAAGCAAATAAATATACCACGAGAGTTTATTGGAAATACTCGTGATGCTGCTGCATCTCCTAACGTTGAACGGACACTTACAACTCTAGGTGAGAATTACGATGTAGATAGTGAATCGCAGGAAACATCGAGAAGATCCTCTCGAAGAAGAAAACGTTCACTAGATTGGGATACGTGGCGAACATAACATGGGTACTGTATACTATGATCCCTCGCATCCGGCAGGGTTTTCAGGTATAACACCTTTAGCTAACGCTGTAAAAGATAAATATGGTGAATTGAAACATTAGCTGCAGGCCTAGGAAATACCCAGGCAATATTGTAAGCAAGCGGATCTTTGTAATACGCGGACTTTAAGTAAACACAATAGTGGTCACAATTACATACTAACGGTTATTGATGTGTTTAGCAAGAGGGCATGGGCGAGAGCTCTTAAAACGAAGATAGCCGCATCTATAATCGAAGCATTCACCGGTATTTTTAAGCAGTGTGGCAATACATCGGCAAATCTACAGACGGATAAAGGCAAAGAGTTTGTAGCGGCCAGTGTACAAAACTTTTTCAAGAAATAAAATATCAATTTCTATGTAACAAATAACCCCGATGTAAAAGCATCTGTAGTTGAAAGATTTAATAAAACATTGAAAACAAGGACGTGGCGTTAGTTCACCTACAAAAATTCCTACAGGTATATTGATGTACTCCAAAACTTGCGACTGCTTATAACAATAGCCCTCATTCAAGTATAAAGATGGCCCCTGCGGCTGTAAATGATGAAAATATTATGAAAGTGTGGATTAACATGTATTCGAAAGGCTTAGGTACAGCACGTCAGCCTAATTATAAGGTCGGTGAGCATGTCAGAATCGCCAGAAGTAAGTACACCTTTAAGAAGGGATATGCAACGAATTGGAGTAAGAAAGTTTTTACAATTAGTAAAGTGATAAAAAGAAGACCTCCAGTTTACCGAATAATCGATCTTAATAACGATCCTGTCGTGGGTAGCTTTTACGAGAAGAAATTGCAAGTTGTTGCGGTTGATAAAGACACCCTATTCAAAGACGATAAGATTTTAGCAAAAAAGGGTCTTAGGCGACATAAACAATACCTGGTCAAGTGGCGTGGATACAGTGACAAATTTAATAGCTGGGTGTTAGCTTCGCTGGTGGGAGATATATAAAATGGGGTTTTATCTTACCTTATTGAGGAATAGTTCTATGACGTATTTTCTTGGTAATATGACGTTAAGTTTTATTACGCAGCTGCCAAAACGAATAAGGTTAACGGGTTTATGGGTTGTAGGTATATCGGAAATTTAGTACCCTTGTTCTTTTGTCACTGGAAGTTCGACAGACAATTTAATTTATTATAGAATCGAACCACCTGCAGGAGAAGAGGACGTGCTAGAAGCGATATTAAAAAAGGCTGCAACACATTTTTAACAAGACAGTGGGAAAATCAGTTACATTGAAATACGATTGGTGTGTGTTACGTTTCGCTTTGGGAATTACGCAACATAGAAGAAATCACCAACGAGCTAAATAATCACGAGCTAATAGGTAAATTGTTAACAATGGAATACATAAGCTAACATCCGTATCAAAACATAGCTATGGAACCAATACTACCGCACCCCGCTAGTACATGGATTGGTTTACCAACGCAGATATTTGTTTATTGCTACATCGTTGAACCACAAATTGTGGGTGATGTTTTATCTCTACTTATGTGTATAATAAACATTACTGAGGAAAACTATGCTTACGGGAATCATAGAGATGTGGTTTTTTCGCCTACACACTACATGCCAGTTATGACACGAGAATTTAAAAAATGGAGATTAATATAATAACAAATACGGGTGCAGCAATGCCATTCGAGGTTGAGACGTCGTATCTGAAACTATACTTTAAGAAAGTACAATAATGGTCTATCCTTACCAACAATATTACATGAATCAGGCCGGTAAAGGTATCGGTTCCATTTACGGAGGCGCACCATATCAGCGTGGGAATGGTATAGGAAGCTGGTTAGGTGGTATATTTAGAAGTATACTACCGTTATATAAGTCTGGTGCAAAGGCTATTGGAAGAGAAGCTCTAAGAACAGGGACCAATATCCTCGGTAACATCATGGAGGAACGGCCTATTAAGGAATCAAGAAAAATTTCACGAGGCGGGTAGAAATCTTAAACGTAGAGCCGACGAGAAAATCGATAAAATGATGGTGGGTTCGGGCTATAAAAGAGTACGTCTGTCCGATAATAACCAGTCTACCGAGAGCTGCTAAGAAGAAGAAACCTACTTACGACGATATATTTTCAAAATAATGGCTTTTCTGCATGCACAATCGTGTGAATGCATGAAGTCCGAATTGGATTTGTTCGCCCTACCGTCAACGTAAACGTATCGAGAGTGGTGAATGGATATTTTACAAGCCCTTATCAGCTCTGAGTGTTGTATATTACAGTTAAAGTTCTAAAGCAAGACGATACAGAGCATACTGACGCTGATGTTGTAGCACCGGTAAACAATCGGATGCATTCGCTTTTCTCACAAGCGAAGGTTTACTTAAATCAGAAGATGGTGTCGCAACCAAACAACCCGTATACTCACCGTTCATATATCGAGACGCTGCTAAATTATGGAAAGGAGGCCAAGAGCTCACATCTGTGTTGTACCCTATGACACAATGATACAACCGGACAGATGAATACGATAGGACACGCAAATAACGGTTTCTCAAAACGTCAACTTGCAGCGACTAGCAAACAGATTGAGATCATTGGTCACGTGCACTCGGATTTGTTTAATGACGAAAAGTTTCTCATAAGCGGTGTTGAGATAAAGGCTAAATTTTGTACGATCAAGAGATACCTTTAGTCTAATGGCTGCACACTCAAATTACAAGACGAAAATTATGGAGGCTAATTTACTGGTGAGAGATATGAGGATCAATCCCACCATTCTAATTGCACACGCTAAAGCTTTAGAAACAATCGCAGCAAAATACCCTGTTTCAAGGACAGGCGTAAAAGTGTTAACTATATCTGCGGGCATACAGCGAAAATCATTGGATAATGAGGCAGTTACCTAAACGATACATCGTAGGGTTTGTAGCAAATAAAATCTTTAAAGGCCTTACAACCAGACCTTATTCTCCGTTACTGGTATTCATTTTTTGAATCAGTGCAACGATATATTGAAAAGCGATTACCCCAAGAGCCACTGTTTAATCACCTTTGTCCTAGCTCCTGACTCCAAACGCTAGCACACACTGACATTTACTTAGAAACGGTTCTCTATGGCTGGAAGTCTACTTTGAAGGTCTCGCCGAAACTGTTAACTGTTTGGTGTATGTCTAATTCTATAATGTGAACGAGATCGATAAACATCGGAATGTCATTGTGGATTTTACCAGTTAAAAGGGTGATCACAATCGTCAGTGTAGAGTTTAGAGTTATTGACAACGAATTTATACCGAAAGAAATTGCCGTGGTTACCGATCATAGAGGTTTATTGCTGATGCTGATAAGACCACCTCGTAATTATTTTATATTAAAACCCAAGACAGATAAGGTATTTAGAGAATAAATATCGTGGAGTGAGATGGCGGTCGGAGTATGTACGGTTTCCAAGAGGAGTTAACAAGAGCGTTGCAGCCGTTTAACAAAATTCACGTTATGGGTAGTAAAAAACAGCAGTGTTTAATAATTTTTAACAAACCAATACTAAACATGGACGAGATTGGTTCTCCGTCGATTAAAAAATTGAAAAAGGAAGCAAAGGCGTATAGTTCTTTAAACCATAATATCAAAGCGCCTATGTGAGCTCTGGAAAACGAATTATTATTGCAAGATTGGACCCGTACCAACTCCAAAGATGTATGCGAAAAAGGTGTGGTCAGGATAGGATCGGAAGGAACGGACTTAGGGTTCTGAGGGGGAAAAATACTACCCCAGCATTCGCCTAAGTAGCCGCACATGGTGTGCATATACGCAGTGACCATGCCGCTACATGTGTATGAGGAAAACCCCCTGAAAAAACCTCATACAAGGTAGACGGTAACGGGAATCGAACCCATTACCTCCTGAATGCTAAGCAGGTCGTGTCACCACTACGCTACCAGCTGGGTGATGTATGCGATACAAGTGTCGAGATGTTCAAAATCGATCCCCAGCCACAGGAAAGTGTTTCGGTTTGTATGTGCTTCTAATCAGTTACCGAGGCACGCAACTAGACCGTGTGCGATTATCGTAAACACGGATCCAACAAACAAACCAGGTCAGCATTGGACAACGATCTACATTTACGAGAATGATAACGGGGAGTGTTTTGATTCCTTTGAACGACCCCCGGTAGGATACCATTTATGTTTCCTGGAGAAGAATTCTAAGTGTTTCCTTTACAACAAAACCACGCTGCAGGATGTGTGTGGCCTTTATACAATAATGTTTTTGTATTTTAGATTAATTTAGAATAATTTATCAATGTTCGATTTTGTAAATAACTTTTTCACTTCATGTTTAATTATGTATAATGAAATAATCAAGTTACTGTATAATGCTTGTTTACCTACAATTCTACTCTGATAAATAAAATAGAATTTTAGTACTTTATTGATTTTAATTGCGGGTTATGGTGCCTATAATGTGCGATTCTAGCTTGAAACTTGATTCAACTAGGTGAACCGGTTTTGAGATTAGTTTAATAAATAAAATCATGTTTAACTTCGTGGTGCTTGGTACTTGAGATTGATCTTCTTGAGATTGATCTGATTGATTGATTAATTGATTTGATTGAGATTGATTTGCTTAATTGATTTGATTTGTTTAATAGAGATTGATCTGATTCATTGATTTGATTGAGATTGATTTGCTTAATTGATTTGATTGATTGACTTGATCGATATTCATTAATTTGATCCACAACTTTTAACTATTTGCTTTGATCGAGATTGATTTGATTGAGATTAATCTGATCCAGATTGATCTGGTCATCTGGAAGGGGAGTGGCCTACAGGCCCTTTTGATCGAGATAGATTTGATTGAGATTAATCTGATTGAGATCGATCTGATTGATTGATTTATTGATTTGATTAATTGATTGAGAGCCTTAGGCCTCCAATCAGAGCACAGAGGCTAGGCGGAGTCTTAGGAACAATCAGAAACCGGTGGGCGTGTCCTACTCTGATGCGCTCCAACCAATCAGATGTGGTCACGTGTGGGAAGGGGAGTGGTAACGCGACTACCCCCACGGAAGGAGCGGGCCCATGTGATGAAAGGGGCGAGGTCCCCATCACTTTTAATTAATTATGACGTAGTGTCCCTGAAGCCCTCTTCTTCGACTGTTATATCATGAGAACAATTCTTCAAAACGATCACCTGTTATAGCAGATTCCATTTTCGTTTTTTTTATTGCAGTAACTTGTGTGGGTATATGTGGACATTGAAATGTAAGCAGTTACCAAGAGATCAAAAAAGAGCACCCAAATCTATCATGACGCAATGACTTCAACGAATTTAACAAACAATTCCACGACCGGATAAGCGCTGTACTTTGAAGTTGTCCAATTCCTCAACTTCCAGAGCTATGTTCACCATCCATAAAGGTATTCTCCATTTCATTTTGGATATAATTTATGTTTACAATTATACGGTAAGTTATCTTCATTTGAATGTTATCCAATTCCTGTTTCTCCATCAGTTTCGTAAAATGGCGAAACGGCAGAATATGGATGCAAATAACGGAACTACTATATTTGATTACCCTTATATCATAATCATAATTAAATTGTTTTTTAAATGTTTTCTATATACTTTCGAATAGTATTTTTATGTAGAACTTTAAAATCTCTAGGTAATTAGTATTTACAGCAAAAATATATTTAAAAATCTCTTTTTAAGTCTGTATTAAAAATATTAGGAATTAATCGTAACTTTGTTTATAAACGTACACCTATGCTTAATTACATTAATTAGCTTTCCTATTGTTAGACCAATAAATCAAACTTTATTATTAGTAATTAAATTATTTTAAGCACCAGAAATCTAAATCTCTCAGAAAAATTGGCAACACTGCCTACTTATTCCTTATCGCTTAACCCTCGCCCGGCCAAAATAATTTCAGTTGCCCAAAAGACCGAAATGGGTCTCTAATGACCCGATTCATATTTTGTTATTAAAAGCTTGCATGTGACAAAATGAACATAGTTGTAAGTATTTATGGACTTCAGAACAAGGAATGAATTCGTAATAAAGAAGAAAAAAATTTTATATAATAAAAAAATGTTTTCACAAGTGTTACAAAAAATTATGTTTTACATAGTTTGCATTCTTTTTTAATAGTTACTTGTCCATGAGTTTGACACATAAATCTATTGCAACTGTCACACTTATTGGAATACTTGTTTTCATTACCTGTACAGAAAGCACACCTTCCTCGCTTATTGGCAACACTAACACCTGCTTCCTTAGATATTTTCTGAGTGGGCCGTCCGCTAACCTCTATTGCCTTTACCACAGACTTTTGGAAACCTCTTCCATCATTTTCAATTTGTTGAGCTCGGCGTTCTATATTTTTAGAAACCAGTTCTTTCCCTAAAGCTTCTATAAACAATTTTCTCTTTTTCTTGAGTGACAAGTTTTTTTCGCCCATAGCAGTTTTGCAGTTCCAAACAACGAATGCCATTATACGCAGCTATGTCGATAAAATTTGAAAACAATGAAAGTGGCCAGCGTCGGGTCGAGCGTCTACATGAGTATTGCCTAACAATTTTATCTAACACATCTACACCACTTTTGGTACCATTATACCACTTGATTATTTCGGGTTTATACTTTTCATCTTCTCCCAAAATGCTATGCTCATTATGCACTGTAGATAGCAATACAACGCATTTCTTTGGTTTGGGAAGGTATGAAACTAAAGTGACTGACTTTGTAAATAAAAACTCGGACGAAAAAATATTTCTACCTGTTAAGTTAGTCAGTGATTTTGGAAGATCCTTTTTACTTTTTCTCATGGTACCAACTATAGTCAATTTTTCATTCAAAAGTTCTTCTGCTAGGGAAATATCTGTGAAGAAGTTATCGGTAGTTATGTTTCTCCCAGAGTTTTTCCAATGTTCTGTAAGCTATCGAACAACTCTTTGGACCTGATTTTTTTCTGAAGTGTCTCCAACCTTTCCCAAGGTTTACTAGATATATAAACCTTGAAAGAACATCGTCCGCGGAAAGTGACTAGTTGCTCATCGACAGTTCCCACAACAGAAGGTTCGTAAGAAGTTTTACAACTGAATGCAAATAAATCTGCAATTTCTCGTACTGGAGCTAATTTGTCAGACTTTTTTCTATCTTCCCTGGTGGAAATGTCATCAAATCGAATGAATCTCAGTATGCTTCTAAACCTATTTCGGGACATTGCTGCTGAATATATAGGTCGACATAAGGCTTCATTTTTTTTCATGAAAAGGTTTTATCTTCTCGAGATTCTCTAAACCTTCCTATCAGTAAGAAAATGCCGATAAAAGCTTTTATGGTATCTTGGTCTACGTCCTTCCATTCGCCTACACCTTTACCTTTAGACTGATAATAATCAGCAGCTTTCTGATTTGTAAACTTGACTATAATATCAATAATATCGCTACAAATAAATAAACCGAATGCTTCTGAAATGCTTCTTATATCTTTACTGTTTTTTGTTAAACCTCTCTTCTTTATAAAAATATTATGTTGTTTTGTTTTTGATGTAGCAGGGCTTACGTATTTCCAAGAGCGTCCAGGAATATCCTCGTTTTTAGTAGACACACGATTTTCTTCTATTGTATCTTTTAAATCACTTATTTCGTCATTTTCGTCACTACAATTTTCATATTCTGCATCACTGTTATCGCTACCACTGTCCTCGTCAGATAACAAATAAAAGTCCTCTTCGTCATCGTCGCGCATCAGTTCTTCGTACAGTTGTTGATCCGTAAGGAGAATTTTATTAGAATCCATTATTTTCACCTACAATTTTATAAAGTCATTATGATCCAGAAAACAAGACAATTATACATACTTACACAATACACAAGTAAAAAGCTACTTTCAATCAATGACCAATGATTTGTAAAACATACACAATAAAATATGATATATTTTTTCTAGCACCGACAATAAGGCTATACTCTCAAACACTGTTGCTAATACAAAACTAAATATGAAACTAATTATAACGAGTGAGGGTCTCCTCCGTCCAGCTCAAAGTTCCCCACCCACAGAGCGACTAGAAAGAAAGGGACGCATAATGCCAAAACCGGTCGGAAGTGACCGGAGCGGGTTATCTGAAGTATTCAAGGACATTTGTTGACCAAATTTATTCTAAAGTTTCTTCATAACATTTTCGAGAAATACATAAGCACTTAAAAAAATGTGAAAAACAGTGAAATTATTTAGAAAAAATGTGAGTCCGGGTCACTTGAGACCCGGTTTCGGCCGTCCGAGGGTTAAGAAAACATATTTTGAAAGTAGTTCGCCCTGGAATATGATACCAATAAAGCCAGCTACCCTTTTAAATAGACATAAACAGCGCGAGAACACACTCCACAAAAAGTTAACCGCTCTACAACAGTGGAGTACTTCTTGAACGTGCTATTAAGTAAAGGAAGACAACGGGCAGGTAAACCAAACTGTGTATTGTAAAACGACACACACCGACATATACCATAAATTGCGAATCTGGCCATCATCCGGGACAGCTAACATCAGTAATTAACACTAGCTAACAAATCGAAGAAATTAACGGACTAAGGACACATTAAGAAAGAATTGGAAAAAAATCTGCTCCAATGAATGGTTTCAAACACCACTACACCACATCTTCAGAAGGTCACGCCAATTTAGAAGGAGGATTACAGAAGGCCAACCACATCTCGCTAAGGATCTCTTGCCATACGTAAAAGGCGCAACAGATAAAATAAGTAAGATGCCCAACAAAATTAATAAAAAGAATATTTGCAACATATCGTAAAGTGACTAACGTGTATCAAAATTCCAACGACGGCATCAACCTAGAAAACCAGGAAGTCTACGATATTTCAATAAGTCCTACTTAAAAGCTATCCTACATCATCCAACTGCACAGCATTAAGAGTTAGGACCAACACGTAGGATTAAACCTGTGCCAGATATGAAGACTGTGTGACAAAGTATTCTCGATGTATTAATAAAAATTTGTTTTCTCTTTAATAGTTTAAGAGGATGTAAGTGCGCAGGGATGCAATTTTGTACAAAGATATTCACACAAAGCACCTTGAGGATCGTATAAAGTGTTTTAACGACTTATTTACACGCACACACGTACGCACACACACGCGCATACACACACACATCAAGTTGAAAATTGTCTGGATGGTTTCCAATATGCTGAAAATGTGTAAATCCGTTAAAAACTCGATATTGATATTTTTCACGAAAGCAGTACTTATGGCTTTAAAAATTATAAGCTACTTCAAAGTTTTAAACATTGATTAAAATTTTTTAGTCAATTAAAAAATTTTAATCAATGTTTAAAATTTTTTTTAATCAATTCTTTAAATGTTTTCGCTTGACTTTCTAAGCATAAAGACGTACGAATCGGATTTGTGCTACGTGCTGCGTGATTTCAAGTGCGAACGATAACGCGACCGCGAGGTTGCTGCAATGCTATTATCGCGAATGGTCGGGACACTACATACCTTAGAATACAAAATACCAAGAAGGAGTTTTTGTCAATTATATGTGCGTCGGGATCGGTGTTGCATATGGCGGAATACAAGTTTCCTGTTAATAATACATAATAATCAAATAAACATATTTTAAATTATTTAATATTTAGAATATATTTTTAAGCTACGATATAACTAGTCATGCATTTATTCAAAAAAATATTTACACTTCCTGATACAATAAAGTTAAAAATATAAATTATGACATTTTTAAAGTTAAATCTTGCAGAACAATGATCGTTACGCCTATGAATTAAAACCATAACCTAAACTGAGTCTTGAATATTTCGAATAAAACTAATATTACTTTGTTAATTAATGTCGAAATAAGTAAATTATTATTATACAGGATACTTTAAAACAGTTCAAAATATTCAAAACACTTTTTCAAACACCACTTTCTTCGATCAAACCACCAAGAACGAGTCATACTTGGGTGTTCAATATGGCGACATCCGTCGCAATTTTTAAATAAGGTATATAGCTCAACGTTCCTTTCTGGTATTTTATATTCTAAGCTACATACTAAGAAATAATAGTTACTTAAAGTCGATCTCAGGCCTTCGGGTCTAGCGATTAAAAAATGTACCAACCACCATTCATCAATTCTCCATTTGAGTATTACGATATTAACACACATCAATTACCACAGCAGCAATTAGCTAATTTACTTCCACAATACCCAATGTTTCTTTCAATATACAAATATTATTCATTCACTATAATTTAAGAACATTACACTTATTTAATACTTTTTTATGTTACATATAAATTTAAAATATCCTGTAACAAAGCGAAATGTTTGGTTTCCTCTTTATATAAACGAAACGCTTACAAATTTTATACGTTTACTTTACAAGAACAACCTGTTCAAAACCAAAAGGCAGTTTTACTACTTTAGGGTGGTGCTCAATCTGATATGCAGATTTCTTGTTCGTTATCACAGTTGCTGAACAAATGGGTTGTTATCAGTAAAAGGCTATCAGACCGCAATGTGTAAAGCTTAAGCTGGCACCAAGTTCTCGGAATGTTAATACGATTCTGCCACCTCGTTTTCTTTCCCTTTATGTCTGTATTATAGGATTGCCGAACAATACATTATGCACATATTGCTCTATTTGTGAATACTAGAGTTTTATTAGTCCTTGGAGACTTACTTAACGTTTACTACATACAATATTTAGACTTTTGCTAGTAATGAAAAGTAAATAGTAATTTTTGAATTAAAACGTAAGAAGACTATTTTCATAGCATTGGGTTAAAAATTACACTCTGCAAGCCAATGTACCAAATTCATGATTTTAAATAAGCTTACAGCAAACTCGTTAGTTATTGTGACATATTTTATTGCAAATATATGTGGATATAGTATATTAGTAAAATAGTTTACATTTATACATATAGAATGTCATTTTTATTTCGTTTAACATAGAGAATATGGGACCCGTGAATGTGGCATTAAAGGAAACTGGTATAATCGGTGTTATACCACTTTCTCTCTAAACCATTTTCCAATTATAGTAGTTTCCCCAGATGCTCAATTCCTGTGTCTCTCTCAGGAAAGTGGTATAATATGTTTTATACTAGTTATCCTCTATACCACTCTGTCTCTCTGCAACCTTCTCTTTATACCACTTTTCATCTACACCTGCTAGTAGAACGGGGACACCATGGCTGCCATCTTGGATTTTGACGTCACAAGGATGCCCCACGTGGGAGACCATATTTTCAACCCTAATTATTTTTGTTTTTACACACCCACGTGGGAGACCATATTTTCCACCCCTATGGTTTCTTTTCAGAGGTCTCTTTCATCTCTAATTATTTTTGCTTTTTTACTCGCACACGCACAGGACATGTTTTTTCACCCTTATTTTACAGCCGCCCACGTGTGAGCTGGTATTTTCCACCCTTGTGGTTTCTTTTCGGGGTCAAACCTTGATAGAATTTCAATGCTGTATTGAGAGCCTTTTTGACAGTAATTTTGTACTTGCTCACGTGAGGGGTAGATGTAGGGTTGGTCTTGGACTTGGGGGGTTGGACCTGGAGCTGATCTTGGACTAGGGCAAGGTCTTGGACTTGGGCTAGGTCTTGGGGATGGTCTTGGAGCTGGGGCTGGTACTGGGGATGGTCTTGGAGCTGGTCTTGGACTTGGGCTAGGTCTTGGAGCATGGACCTGGTCTTGGACTTGGGGTTGGTCTTGGAGCTGGTCTTGGACTTGATCTAGGTCTTGGAGCTTGGACCTGGTCTTGGACTTGGGTTTGGTCTTAGGGTTATGTTTGATGGTCATCTTCAACCCTAATTAAGGTCCTTTTGGTAACATTAAGAGCAGTACAACCCCTGGAAGTTAGGCAATTGCACATGCATGCAATGTTGGAAATTGCATAATTACCCTAATAAGATATTATTATTAAAATTATCGATCCTACTGTTTTAAAATGGTCATATGCTACTGGGTACGTTCGGATGACCTTCTACCTATACGAGTAATTTATTTATACATTGTATTTCCAATAAGGAGGTTATTGTAAGACAGCACTTGTGTTAGAGATTGATCTTGCGTGAGGAATTTGAATGACAGTAAAATTTAATTATAGAACACTTGTTTTTATTGTAAATATCATAATTAAAAAAGCCTCAGTGAGTTATAAAAAAAAATTACTGACATTCAGGTTATTCTCTAATGAAACAAAAATGTTTATTAAGTTAATTAATTACATAACAGTTATTACAATATTGTTTTCTAAAACAAATATTAAAACATAGTTTTACCTGCACTGGTTGCATTGAAATATGTTTCATATCCATCCGTTCGTTAAGTTGTTGTATATTGTACATCTTAATATTTTTTAAAGAAACTTGTTACGTATAGATTAGATGCGTTTTATAGCTGTAATTAAAAATCTGTACAAGTAAATAAATAAAAAGTTAACAGCACACTTACCAGCTCTGTATTGAAAGAGCATTTTTGAGGGACTGATTGACGAGTGGTACCCGTTTTCTAATCAAACTAAAAACAACTTTCTATGTTTTTTACGTTTTATGAATAGTTGATGTAAAAACTAGCTATTGATTTCCCATAATTAATTTTTAGATTGTAAATATACAAACAACCTCATTATCTTTACCACACTTACAGCAACTCGTATTTACTTTTCTCTTAAAATAATTAATAACAAAGCGGTTTGAACAAAATGCTACACACACACACACACGCAAAATTGTTTTTATAAAAAAACCTCATTAAATGTTTGGAAAGTAATAATTACATGTTTTAAATTCCACAACAATGTGTAGTAAGAAACCACTGTTCATTGTTTACTTTTAGCTAATTACTGTGTAATTATATAATCCTGTTAAAATTTAATAGCCTAAAAAATTAATTACCAATATCGAATGGTTAACATAATTTCTTTTAAAAAACACTAAATCATAAATTTTATAAGACGATTTTTAAAAACACACATGCTGAATTAAAAAGAAAGAAAAAAACAGTAGGTATTACGCAATTCTTAATTAAAAAAGTAAGGTACTAAAAAATATCTTTATTTGTCAGAATAGAATGGTTGGGTAACAGGCGTTAAACAATAATTTGATTATCTCGTCATTTACAATTAAAGATGTACTAAAACAATTTTGTTTACTAAATCAAACATAGGTAAATTATGTAATCTAAAATATAGAAACATTAACGTATAAAGTCAGCACACATTCGAATGGTAATCTTGCAGTATTGTTTTATTGCAATGGAAGCATCTAGAATTCTTCTCTAGGAAACGTAAATGATATCCTTGCGGTGCTCGTCCAAAGGAATCAAAATATTCCCCATTGCCATTCTCGTCAATGTAGATAGTGGACCAATGCTGACCTGGTTTGTTTGCAGGATCCGTGTTTACGATAACTGCACACGGTCTAGGTGCGTGTCTCGGTAGTTGATTAGAAGCACATACAAACCGAAACACATTCTTCTTGTGGCTGGCGATCGATTTCAAGCATCTCGACACTTGTACCGCATACACCTTTGGAATTGGTATGCGTCCAGTCTTGCAGTAGTAAGGCGTTTTCCAGTGCACACATAGGCCCAGTGATGTTATGGTTTAAACAGCTATATGCTTTTGCTTCCTTTTTCAACTGTTCAATCGATGGGCAACTAGTCTCCTCCAGGTTTACTATTGGTTTGTTAAGAAACCTTAAAAACTGTTGTTTTTCACTACCCTTAACGTGAATTTTGTTAAACAGGCGCAACACTCTCATCAACTCTTCACGGAAATTGTTGTAATGTACATGACCTGACCACCATTTCAGCCCATAATAATTATCCTCCATAAATTTTATCTTTCGTGACATGGATCCTGATATAAAGTAACCTCGAGGTGGTTTTATCAGCATTAACGATAAACGACCATGATCTGTAACCACGGCAATTTCTTTCGGTATGAATTCGTTGTTAACACCACTAAACCCTTGTACGTCCAAGTATGCGTCCATCTTCTTTCGGCTGATGCTGTACACTGAAGCTTGCAGGTTAGAGCTACCACTTTTAACAGCTAAAATCCACAACGACGTTCCGATGTTTATAGATCTCGATCATGTTATCGAATTCTGCATACACCAAACAGTTAACGGTTACGGTGAGCGCTTCTTCAAACCCGACTTCCAGCCGAAGGGAGCCGTTTCTAACTAAATTCCAGTGCGTACTAGCGTTTGCAGACAAGTCAGGCGTTAGGTCAAAGGCCATTAAACAGTAGCCGTTGGGGTAATCACTTCTCGATATATCGCTACCTTTATTCAAAAAATGAATACCCGTACCAGAGAATAAGGTGTGGTACGCTCTTACAAATAAACCATTAGCTGTAAAGTCTGGTTGTAAGGCCTTCGATGGAATTTGTTGCCCGTCAATATATAACGACATCTAGTTAATATTGCAATGATGAAAATTGAACGGGTTTGAGGGGTAATCACCGTTGAAGGCTTTATTTGCTACAAACCCTACGATTCTTCGTTTAGGTAACTGACCCAGGAAAACATTATCCAACGATTTTCGCTGTATGCCTGCAGGTATAGTTAACACTTTTACGTCGGTCCTTGTAACAGGGCATTTTGCGGCAGTTGTTTCTAAAGCTTTAGCGTGCGCAATTAGAATAGTTGGATTGATTCGCATACGTCTCACCAGTAAACTATCGTCTATAATTCGCGTCTTGTAATTTGATGCGAGCGCCGTTAGGCTATAGGTATCTCTTGATCGTACAAATTTAGCCTTTAAATCAACACCACTTATGAGAAACTTTTCTTGATTAAACAAATCCGAGTGCACGTGACCAATTATCTCTATCTGTTTCCGGTAGCCGCAAGTGCTTGACGTTTTGAGAAACCCTTATTTGCGTTTCCCAGTGTATTCATCTATCCAGCTGTATCATTGTGCCATAAAGTACATCTTAGATGTGAACTCTTGGCCTCCTTTCCATAATTTAGCAGCGTTTCGATACATGAACGGTATGCGTAGGTGTTGTTTGGTTGTGACACCATCTTCTGATTTACGTAAACATCCACCAGTGAGAAAAGCGAATGCATCCAATTGTTTACCGGTACTACAACATCAGCGTCTGTAAGTGCTGTATCATCTTCCTTTAGAACTTTAGCTCTGATGTACAACATGGTCTGACTTAAATCTATGTAATCGTTTCCATTTCCAGGGACTACAAATTCTATTGGGCGTCATCACTCAGAGCTGATAAGGGTTAGTAAAATATCCATTCACCACTCTCGACACTTGTCTGCGTCGACGGTAAAGCGAACAAATCTAATTCGGACTTGACGCATTCACACGATTGGGCATGTAGAAAAGCCATTATCTAGAAAATATATCGTCGTAAGCAGGCTTCTTCTTAGCAACAGCTCTCGGTAGAGACTGGTTATTATCGAACAGACGTACTCTTTTATAACCCGAACACTCCATCATTTTATCGATTTTCTCGTCGGCTTTACGCTTAAGGTTTCTACCTGCCTCGTGAAATCTTTCTTGAAACGAATCCTTAATAGGTCGATCCCCTATGACGTCACCAAGATATTAACACCCGTTCTAAGAGCTTCTTTTGCAATAGCATTTGCGCCAGACTTAAATAACGGTATTATACTTCTAAATATACCACCTAACCAGCTTCCTATTCCATGACCGCGTTGATATGGCGCACCTCTGTAGATAGAGGTGATACCGTTACCGGCCTGATTCATGTAATATTGCTGATAAGGGCAAACCATTACTGTACTTTCTTAAAGTGTAGCTTCAGACACGACGTTCCAAACTCAAATGGCATTGCTGCACCCGTATCTGTTTTTATATTAACCTCGATGTTTTCAAATTCCCGTGTCATTACCGGTATGTAGTGTGCAGGCGAAAAAACCACATCTTTATGACCCCCGTGAGCATAGTTTTCTGAAGTAATGTTTATTATACGCATAAGCGGAGATAAAACATCGCCCACAATTTGCGGTTCAACGATGTCGCAATAAATAAACATCTGAGTTGGTAATCCTATCCATATACTGGCGAGGTGAGGGGGTATTGGTTCCATAGTTCTGATACGGACGATAACCCAATTGTAAGGCTAGACGTTGTGAGAACCCGAATAGCGAGAGCTAAGTGTTTAATTTCGTAGTGACGCGCTTAGTTAGATTATAATATTCGATTGTTAGCAATTTACTTATTAGTACATGGTTATTTAGTTCGCTGATAATTTCTTCTATGTTGGCATAATTTCCCGAAGCGAATCGTATCACGTACCAGCCATTTTCAATATAAATAATCTTCTCGTTGTCACGTTGAAAATTTTCTGCGGCCTTTTTTAATATCGTTTCTAACACGTTCTCGCCAGGTGGCTCTGTTCTATAATAAATTAAATTATCTGTTGCACTTACAGCGGCAAAAGAACATGGGTACTGAATTTCCGATATCCCTACAACCCACGACCCCGTTAATCTTATTCGCTTTGGCAGTTGCGTAATAAAACTTGACGTCATATTACCTGGAAAATACGTCATAGAGCTATTACTCAATAAGGTAAGATAAAACTCCATGTTTTATATCTCTCAACTGCGAAGCTAACACCCATCTATTACATTTGTCACAGTATCCACGCCACTTGACCAGGCATTGTTTATATTGCCCACGGCCCTTCTCTGCTAGTATCTTATCGACTTTGAATAGAGTATCTTTATCAACCGTAACAACTTGCAATTCTTCTTCGTAAAAGGTACCCTCAACAGGATCGTTATTAAGATCGATTATTCGATAAACTGGTGGTCTTCTTTTTATCACCGCACTAATTGTAAAAACTTCCTCGCTCCAATTTGTTTCATATCCCTTCTCAAAGGTGTACTTAGTTCTGGCGATTCTGAACGGCTCACCGACTTTATATTTAAGATGGCGTATTGGACCTAAACCTTTCGCGTACAGGTTATTCTACACTTCCAAAATGTTTTTATCGTTTACAGCCGCGGGGGCATCTTTATACTTGAATGAGGGCTATTGTTGTAAGCAGTCACAAATCTTTCGAGTACATCAATATACCTGCAGGAATTTTTGTAAGTGAAATAACGCCACATCTTTGTTTTCAATGTTTTATTAAATCTTTCAACTACGGATGCTTTTACATCAGGGTTATTTGTTACATAGAAATTGATATTTTGTTTCTTGAAAAAGTTTTGTACACTGCTCGCCACAAACTCTTTGCCTTTATCCGTCTTTAGATTTGCCGGGGGTATTGTCGCAATCCTTAAAAATATCCGCGAATGCTTTAATTACAGAAGAGGCTGTCTTCGTTTTAAGTGCTCTCGCCCATGCCCTCTTGATAAATACATCTATTACCGTTAGTATGTAGTTGTATCCACTATTGTGTTTACTTAAAGTTCGCATGTCACAAAGATCCGCTTGCCACAACTCGTAAAGGTTACTCACAATATATTCATTTCGTGGAAACTTTTTTCTGACTGGTTTATGTACCGTGTAAGCTTCCTGTGCCTGCAGCCAATTTTTCACTTCACCATATCTACCATTTACAGCATTAGTTAAAGGTGTTATCTAGTGAAATTCCTCTTCTTCTTTTTTGAGAGATTCTTCTCGATGTTTCCCACGTTTCACCTATAGTTCTGAGGGTCCGTTCAACGCTGGGTGATACAGAAACATCATGCCTTTGCGCATTTCCGATAAACTCTCGTGGTATATTTATCTCTTTAATGTACCTCGCAAACTGACGCCAACCGCGCGGGTTTGTAGTTTTTCGTTTTCTTAACGTCTCGTGAACCAGATCGATAATGCTGGAATGTGGTATGATCTCGCCTTTTATTGAGACAGTACCTCTTTTATCCCAAAAAACATCGCTGCTCGTATTCAGTATACGTAACAAAGCCGCGCCTTTTCTCTTATATGAAGGCGGAAGCGTTGATACTATCTCGTCGTCTGTCAGACCTTTGCGTTGCGGTAAATCTCTAATATCATCAGTAACAGCGTCACCGCTGATTGTTGTGCTGGTTGAATGACGTTACTGATTTGAAGAACTTGGTTGTACTGCTGCCATTTGTCATGGTCGGTCTTTTTGGTTGTCTAAAACTTTACCCATATCGTTACCCAGCTGCGTTAAAATGTTGTTTTGTGTAAACATCTGGTGCCTGTAAGCGCTGTATGAAGTCCATTGGTAGAATAATCATCTTCTTCAGATTGTGGTCTATGGTTATTGAAACAGATTACCTAGGATTCCGCCCAGTAATGGTCCTAACAGTAATGGTAGAAATGCACCACCTTTCTGTACAAGAAACTGTTTCTTCTTTTTTATAGATTCGCCTCTCTGTGCCAAGCGTCTTAAAATGTGTTTATGTTGAGAGAGTCGCTGCTTCTGATCAGCTGACAGAGGTACACGACCTTTTAAAATGTTAGTGCACACTCGCAAATACACTCTACTTGTTTACTATCCAAACATTTCAATAAAGCGACACGTTGACTTTTACTTAATCTGGCTAATGCATGCTGGATATCAGTGTTCTATCGCTTAAAACGTCAGCGATCGTATATGATGTAATCTCTATGACTGTGAGACTTAAACCCTTTTTTCGCTATATATACCTGGCAGATACACACTTAGATTTCGATAATGACAACCCTTTGTAAAAATATCAACCACAGAGCCGTTCGTTTCGCGCATTAGATCGTCAATTGTTATTAAGACAGGTTTTTCCCCATCAAACTGTTCCATATCAGGTAAACCCTTTTGAAATTTCACAGAGAGATCTTTGAATAAAGCCTTCCACTCACTGTAAAACCAGATATTTTTTTTAAAAGCTGTATCGCTGGCAGTTTCGATATTTTTTAGAAAATTCACGATAAAATACGATTTCTCACAACCCGACGGATCCGCAACTATCGCCGAAAAAGGGTCCTTAAACTGACCTTCCATCTTGAATCGCTAAACAATGCTAACAGATACTCTACCAGCAACCTCGTTTAAATAGACTAAATAACATCCTTCTCAATCAGAGTGCTAGGCCCAGAAACAGAATGATCTACAAGATAATTGCCAGTAATAGTTGTCACCCTACCCTAGCCCTAAGACTAACCCCAAGACCAACCCCAAGTCCAAGACCTAGCCCAAGACCAACCCCAAGACCTAACTCTAAATACACCTCTCACGTGAGCTCGTACAAAGAGGCGGTAATTAGGGTGAAAAAAGGCCTCCGAAAAGAAACCATAAAATAAGGGATGAAAATATAGTCTCTCACGTGGGGCATCCTTGTGACGTCAAAATCCAAGATGGCGGCCATGGTGCCCCCGTTCTACTCCTGCTATTACAGATTTTAGATTTTGCGAGTGAAAGTAGTATATTTTACCTTATTCCACCACAATGCCGTTCATGTATTGGTATATTACCTAGTATAGGGTATATGTTAATATTAGGAGAAAATGATATAGAGGGAAAGTAGTATAAAATATATTATATCACTGCCCCAAGAGAAACACTCAGAAATGAGGTTCCTGTATAATTCGAAACTGTTCTGAAGAGAAACTGGTATAGAAGGAATGTGAAATAATAAGAATTTTACCGATCTCCCTTATAAGAGGCTCATAAATTGTAATATCGGGGAAACTTATATAATTGGAAACTGGTCTAGAGATAATCTAGTAAAAAAGGAAGTTGGTATAGAAGGAAATATAATTCAAACTATACCACTTTCCCAAGAAAAAGACTCAGAAATTAATATCTGAGGAGACTAGTATAATTGGAAACTAATCTAGAGTGTGGTATAGCGCCGATTATACCAGTTTCATTCTGCACCACACTCGCCCTACCCGAAAATATATACTGATTTAATATTAGGCTAAAGCCTCTAAAATGATGAAAGCTGTAAGTCTAATAGGAGTACTTATGGTTAGGGCACGCCCCCTGGTTTCTGATTGGTTGCGGTCATTTTTTTTGGCGGCCGTTTTTGTTTTGGCGACCGGTTTTATTTTGACGGCCATTTTTGTTTCAACAGCCATTTTTGTTTTGGCGGCCATTGATTGGAGGCATAAGGCTCTGCATTCTGATTGATTGGTTCGTTTGTTTGCTAGTGGGGCCATTTAGTGGTGTATTTCAAAGACTAATTAATGTTTTTTGTAATAGAGGTTGAGCGTGGCTCTACCCAGTGGTATATTTTAATCAATAGATGTAGGTTCCTGTAATTGTTTCGGCGGGAAAACTCAGAAGACAACTACAGGGCTCTGAAACTTATTCTCGGGTCTTTGCCTCTTGTCGGGTCTTCGCCCCCTTGTCGGGCCCCTTAATTATTATGACGGGAGAAATTTGAAATAGTATTCTAATAAGGGGGTCCGCGTAATATCTCATAATACTGCTATACAACTTCAGAACTTGTTCTAGGATCTTCGCCCCTGGTCGGCACTTCGACCCTTGTCTGACCCGCTTGTTTACTATGGCGGGAAACGGGAAAACTAGAAATTTGAAGTAGCATTCCAATACTACTAGAGGCCCATACCAACTCATAACACAGCATTAGGCTTCCAAACCTTGTCCTGGAGTCATACCTACATTGCACGGACCCCCTTTTCGCAATTGATATATCAGAAATAAAAAGATAAAGGGTTTTAATAGTTTATTATATGCAAATAAATCACTATAAAGCTTAAATCTACTAATGTATGCCACATAATATTATTGATTTTAAAATTGGGTAACACTCATACGTTTAATTAACTAAACAATGGTCCTGAGATCGAGTTTTTAACAGCATTTTTTTGTGAACAAATCAAATAAAACATATATTAAAAGCAATAGTCATACCTTAAGACGTGCCTTCTTTCTGCTATTCTAATAACAATTATGGGTTGGAAAATTGTTTATTGAGCTATTTATACCGCGTATATACACATACAATACTACTTTTTAAAATAAACAAATAATGAGTATGCATTAAGAACATATTAAGATTCCGAAAAGATATGTATCAAAATTTACACCCGTTACGATTAATGCACAGTTTAATAATATGCTCAATTTAGGGGATATTTAAAAGAAAACAAAAGCACGTTTTGATATTAAAAGATAAGCAAGATATAGGTAAAATATACCGACAGTTTTAAATACAATATTATCGTTCAATAATAAAACATACTTAATGGGTTTTACATATACCACTAATTAGGTTGGTATACAAGAAGTGAATATGCGACTTCACACCTGATCGTAAACAATAAATAAATTTCATATATATTTACATGCAAGTATTTCCTAGAAAATATTCGTTACGTAATATGTCATTACGAAATATGGTATTGCAGTTGATACAACCGTCGACGACTGATACTGTACCACTCTGCTTTCGTATCTAAGGTTCTTTTGGCAGAAACTGATTTGAAATCAGCATCCTAGATTTGGAACTTGTTTCTGTATCCAGGATCCTCTGACAAAAAATGAAATTAAAATGTTATATTCGAACCATAAGACAATTGCTGAATCTACCTACAGGTCATTTACAGATTTTTATTTGGTATTTAAGAGAACGTGATGTCAGAGTGACAATTAGTATTGTTGCGAGATTCAAGATGGAGGGCCAGTTTAAGCTTCCCTTTTCAGCAATACTTGCGGGGCCATCGGGTAGTGGGAAATCGTGTTTTAATTGTAGATTTTCTAAATAATGTTGAAACCGTCTGTGATACAACTTTTGAAGAATTAATTTGGTTCTACAGTGAGGGTCAGCCATTATTCAAAAATCTTTCAGTGGCATTTCAGAAGAGTTTACCTGACATGGAGCAGTTTGGCGGTGAAAAACCGGTCTTAATAATAATTGACGATCTAATGGGCGAAACTAACGGTTCGGTAGTAGATATTTTTACAAAGGTCTGCCATCATAGAAACCTAAGTGTATTTTTCTTAACGCAAAACATATTTCATCAAGGACGTGGGCAGAGAGACATTTCACTCAACGCTTATTACATAATTTTGTTTAAGAATCAGCATCACAGAGCTCAGATAAATTATTTAGCAAGCCATATTCCACCTGACAACCCGACATTTTGAGAGGTTTCGTATCAGGACCCTACATCAATTCTACACGGGTATTTATTGTTCGATTTAAAACAGAACTTACCGGACGTGCTACGATGTAAAACAAATATATTCGGGGCGTACGGCACTTACCAAGTATATATAACGAAAAAAGAATTTAAGTCTCACAGTCATAAAGATTACATCATATATGATGACTGACGTTTTAAGCAAAAACACCTATATCCTTCGCGTATTAGCCAGATTAGGAAAGAGTTAACGTGATGTTTTATTGAAATGTTTGGATAGTAAGCAGGTCCAATGCATCTGCTCGTGTGCACACCTCTGTCAAGTGATCAGAAACAGCGACTCTCTCAAAATAAACACATTTTAAGACGATTCGCGCAAAGAGATGACCCTATAAAAAGGAAGATACCGTTTCTTGTACAGAAGGGCGGTGCATTTCTACCACTCCTATTAGGACTATTACTTAGGGGTATTCTGGGTAATTTGTTTCAATAAGTATGGACCACAACCTGAAGAAGATGATTATTCTACGTTGGATTATTTACATGCGCCAGAAGTTACACAAAACAACATTTTAGCGCAGTTGGGCAGCGATATGCGTACAGTTTTAAAATCCAAAATGACTGACCATGGCAAATGGCTGCAGTACAACCAAGTTCTTCAAAGGTATCTACAATTTTCCAATCACTTACGTCAACCTGCTAGCTGAACCATCAGTGGTGATATTGGTGATTTACGGAGACACAAAGGTCTGGCAGACGACGAAATTATATCAACGCTTCCTCCTACATATAAGAACGAGGGTGAGGATTTCTTGCGCATACGGAATACGGTCGGTGATGTATTGTGGGTACTGTCACAATAAAAGGTGAGATTATCCCTCATTCCAACATTATCGATCTGGTTTACAATACTTTGAGACATTGAAAAACTATAAATCCACACGGCTGGCAACCGTTCGCAGCGCACATTAAAGAGATAAATATACCACGAGAGTTTATCGGAATACTCGAAGACGTGATACTGCATCACCTAAGATTGAATTGTCCCTTACGCCTATAGCAGAGAATTGCGATGCTGATATTGAATCGCAGGAAACACCGAAAAGGGCCTCTCGAAGAATACTTTCACTAGATTTGGATACGTGGCGAGCATGACATGAATGATATATGCTATTACCCCGCACATCCGACAGGGTTTTTGGGTATATTGGGTATAATAATAACAGCTAACGCTGTAAAAGGTAAATATGACGAAATTGGCTGCAGGCACAGGAAGCTTATACGGTACACAAACGAGTCAAAAAAAAATTTCCACGCAATAGATACAAACTTTTAGGAGTTGTGGCAAGCGGATCTTTGCGATATGCGGACTTTAAGTAAACACAATGATGGATACACTTGCATACTAACGGTTATTGATGTGTTTAACAAGAGAGCCAGGGCGAAAGCTCTTAAAACGAAGACAGCCACAGCTGTAATTGAAGCATTCACAGATATTTTTAAGGAGTGTGACAGTACATCGGCAAATCGACAGACGGATAAAGGCAAAGAGTTTGTGGCGGGCAGTGTACGAAACCTTTTCAAGAAACAAAATATCAATTTCTATGTAACGAATAACTCCGATGTAAAAGCATCTGTAATTGAAAGATTTAATAAAACATTACAAGCACCTACAAAAATTCCTACAAGTATATTGGCCGCTTATAACTACAGACCTCATTTCAAGTTATTTCAAGAAAGGTTTCACGAGTAAGGCAGAAATCTTAAACGTAAAGCCGGTGAGAAAATCTGCTCTCTGCCGAGAGCTGCTAAGAATAAACCTACTTACGACGATATATTTTCAAAATAATAAGAATGGCTTTTCTACATGCACAATAGTGTCCGAATTGGATTTGTTCGTTTTACCATCGACGCAGACAAGTATCAATAGTGGTGAATGGATATTTTACAGCTAAAGTTCTAAAGCAAGACGATACAGCTCTTACTGATACGGATGTTGTAACCTTGGTAAACACTCACTTTTTTCACAAGGGGAGGTTTACTTAGATCAGCAACCAAACCAAACCAAACAACACCTATACCTACCGCTAATATATCAAGACGCTGCTAAACTTTGGAAAGAAGGCCAACACTTTACATCTAGGTTGCACCTTACGGCACAATGATACATCCGGGCAGTTGAATACACTGGCACACGAAAATAACGGTTTTTCAAAACGACAAGCACTTACAGCGACCAGAAAACAGGTTGAGATGATTGGCCATGTGTACTCGGACTTGTTTAATCAAGAAAAGTTTCTCATAAGCGGTGTTGAGCTAAAGGCTAAATTTGTACGATCGAGAGATACCTTTAGTCTAACGTCTGCACACGGTTCAAATTACAAGACGAAAATTATGGACGCTAGTTTACTGGTGAGACGTATGAGGATCAATCCCACTATTCTAATTGCGCACGCTAAAGCTTTAGGAACAACTGCAGGAAAATACAAGGACAGACGTAAAAGTGTTAACTATACCTGCGAGCATACAGCGAAAATCAATGGATAATGTTTTCCTAGGTCAGTTACCTAAACGATGCATCGTAGGGTTCGTAACAAATAAAGCCTTCAACGGTGATTACGCCTCAAAATTCGTTCAATTCCTTCGAAGGCCTTACCGCAAGACTTTACAGCTAATGGTTTATATGTAAGAGCGTATCACACCTTAGTCTCCCGTATGGGTATTCATATTTTGAATGAGGGCAACGATATATCGAGATGCAATTATTTCAACGGCTACTATTTAATGGTCTTTGTCCTAACTCTCACTAGTCTGCAAACGCTAGCACGTACTGGAGTTTGGTTAGAAACAGTTCTCTGCACCTGGAAGTCGGTTTTGAAGAAGCTCTTGCGGAATCCGTTAACTGTTTGTGTATGCCGAATTCCATAACGTGATCGAGATCGATGAACATCGGGATGTCCTCGTAGATTTTACCCATTAAAAGGAGCAACTCTAGATCACAAGCTGAAAGTGTACAGCAACAGCTGAAAGAAGATGGAAGCACACTTGGACGTGTAAGGGTTTAGATGTGTTAACAACGAATTTATACCGAAAGAAATTGCCGTGGTTACAGATTGTGGTAATTTACTGCTGATACTGGTAAAACTACTTCGAGATTATTTTATATTAAAACTCATGTCAAACCAGATAATGTATTTAGAGAATAAATATCATGTACTGAAATGACGGTCGGGTATATACCCTACAACGATTTCCAGGAGTTAAAAAGAGCGTTGCTGCCTTTTAACAATACTCACGTTAAGAGTAGTTTTAAAATTTCTTAACAAACCAATACTAAACTTGGACAAGATTGGTTGTCCGTCGATTAAAAAATGAAAAAAAGGAAGTAAAAGATTATAGTTGTTTAAACCATAACATCGAGGCGCCTGTGTGCTGCACAAAACGCATTACTATTGCAGGATTGGACGCATACGAACTCCAAAGATGTATGCGATACAAGTGTTGTGATGTTTGAAATTGATCCCCATCCACACGAACGTATGCTTCTAATCAGTTACCGCGGCAAGCACCTAGCCCGTGTGCAATTATTGTGAACACAGATCCAACAAACGAACCAGGCCAGCGTTGAACAATTATCTACATTGACGAGAACAGTAACAGGGAGTAGTTCGATTCCTTTAAACGACGTCCACTAGGATACCATTTACATTTCCTAGAGAAAAATTCTAGATGATTCCATTACAACAAAACGACGCAACAGTATTACCATTCGGATGTGCGTGGACCTTATACGATAACGTTTTTGTATTTTAGATTAAACAATTTACCAATGGTCGATTTAGTAAATAAGTTTTTCACTACATGTTTAATTATAAATGATCAAACAATCAAGTTATTATATAATGCTTGTTTTTCTACAATTCTACTGTGATAAATAAAAATAATTTTAGAACTTTAGTGGTTTGAATTACTACTTAGGGTGACTGTAACTTATGATTCTAGGTTAAAACTTGTTTCAATTAGAGGAGCCTAGATACAGAAAGAAGACGCAAGTCTGATGTTGATTTTAAAACAGTTTCTACGAACAACAAAGGGTTTAGTATCCCTAAGGGTGTCTTATGAGTTGGTATGCAGGCCCTAGTATTACAATTCTATTTTAAATTTTAAGTTTTCGCTCCATAACAATTACACAAGTCTACATCAACTGTTTTGAATATATCAGTAGACGGAGCCACGCGTACAAACAAGCAACGGGGCCACTGGAGTAGTGCTAGGACTCTGTGACAAGTTTAAGAGTCCTAACAGTGTCTTATTAGATAGTATTCGGGATCCCTTATTAAAATACTGTTTCAAATTCTCCGCCATAACATCCATAACAACCTCTATTACAGAAAACATTAATTAGTATTAAAAACACATCAGTAGATGCGTCACAAACAATCAGGGGGCCAGACAAAAGGCGAAAACGTTAGAACAAGTTCCGGATGCCTATAGTTGTGTTATAAGATAGTATGCCAGCCCCCTTATTAGAATACTATTTCAAATTTCTAGTTGTCCTGCCATAGTAAATAAGGGGACCCGGCAAGGAGTCAAGACCTGACAAGGAGCGAATACCTTAGAACGAGTTCCGGAGTCCTCTAGCTCTCCTATAGTATGAAGGCCCCTTATTAGGATACAATTTCAAAATTCTAGTTTTTCCGTCATAATAATCAAGGGGACCAGACAAGGGGGCGAAGACTCGACAAGGGGCGAAGAGCCGAGAACAAGTTCCGGAGCCCTGGGGAATCCGACCCCCTTTATTAGAAGACTATTTCAAATTTCGGGTTTTCCCGTCATAATAATTACAGGGACCTGCATCTACTTTTTAAAATATACCACTAGGTGGATCCACGATCAACCTCTATTACAGGAAACATTTATTAATCCTAGAAATACACCACTAGATGGCGCCACAAACAAACGAAACGAAACAATCAGAATGCAGAGCGTTAGGCCTCTAATCAATGGCCGCCAAACAAAAATAGCCGCCAGAACAAAACTGGCCGCCAAAACAAAAATGGACGCAAAACAAAAGTGGCCGCCACCAATCAGGAACCAGGGGGCGCAAATTACATCCATTTAAAGTTAAATTTGTACATGAACATAATCAATACGTTCTTGTTTTCCGACGAGCCAATATTCAGTAGTCATGTGGGGCCAGTTCTGGACCAATTCAAAGTCACTCGCCGTCTGATGGCGACCATTTGAAGGACAGGTTGTTGTCTATGCAAAAAAAAATTGGTCAAGGTTAAATGAATCTTGTTTGGCTAAATTGTGTCAAGCTTAGGTCGTTGTCTAAACTAGGAGCAAGTCAAGGAAACTATTTGACAAGTTGAAACATGTTCTGGTAGGGACTCAAGTCAAGGACAGATTTTCCTTTATAAACCGCAGCGTTGTGTGTTGAGGTCAGTCATTTAACAACTTCTAATTGTTAAACCTGGAATTAGCAGGGTTAAACCAAAGCACCTACTGCAAACCCTTTAAAAATGTGTGTGACCTTGAGATATTTAAAAAAGTATAAAGTAATGGATGTGGCTGTAGTTAATACAAAGTATGGTGAACGTACACTGATGGAAACAGCTGATTTTAAATATATATTACCTCAGCGGTTTTATGAGTATTTCATAGAAGAAACCCGCATTGAAGAATTTAAAACGGTGTTAATCACGAAGGATGTGTTTATAAGTAGTTTAGGTGCAGCTGGAAAAATAACAAACATAATATTTTGTTTTTAATAGTAGTTGTATAACCCCCGTATAAATTAACTAGAATCATTTTCTTAAACAGTGTTTAGTCGTAGTACAATTGTGAGCAAGTAAAGTCGTTATCTAATTATAATGGAAGCAGCAATAAAATCATTTCCGGGACGACCAAAGCTCAGATATGGATGTTTCACATAGTTGCAGTAACAAAATGAATAATAATTTAACATTGTGTTGTTGATGCCGTCAAAATAGTGATGGTAGTAGTTGTAGTAAAAATAAAACCGAAGAGAAACAAGATGAAGGTTATTCTTCTAAAACTGACTGGCCACCATTTCAAAAGAAAGATGATTTATCAGGAATGTACAAACAAGCATCTAAGGAATACTTAATCGATTGTGTTTATTATAAACTGTTGAATGATACCCATCATGAAAAACGTATAGAAAGTGGATACAGTACACACCTCAACCTTGCACCAGTAACGCGTATGGAGTGTGGCAACTGTGATCAAAGCATTAATGTGGTGTTAGACATAAAGACTTACATTTTTTTCGATTTCAAGAAATTGAAAATCAAATTGATTGGTCAAATCTAAACGAGAAGAAGATACAATCTATGATCAACATTATGAATCTCTATCTACCAATTTTGGTATTTATTACAACTGGGAATTGATTAAAGGATATGACAGAATTTAGAAAACTATTATGATGGAAAACTACAACTGTTGTTCTTGCACATTCGATGCCCATAGTGTAGAAGAACTATTCAATTTAAAGAATATAATAAGCTATCGATTGAAATTTATGGAATCTTGCAATCTGGCATGTTTCTGTGAAAAGCTTATACAAGTTGATAACTACCATCGTTTTCGTGACAAAGAATTTCATGGTAGTGATGATGACATTTATGAACATTGAAGATGGTATAAATGCTAAGTATAATATTAATTCACATAGCATGTATGCTTAATGGAAATATTGTATTGTATGGTATTATGATAATTTCGGTAATCTTCGACCACCAATCGAAGTGATTAACTACTTTCGGGGAAGTAAAATATATTATAATTACAACCAAGTTCAAGAATTTAACACAATTATGTGCGGACACATGTCTACAATTTTTATATAAATAATCAAATCTTCTCAGTTATGTCTATAGCATTCTGTTTAGAAGGTGTTGGTAACATAGTTAGTTACAAATTCCATCCACCGATAAAATTAGATTTGGGAAAAGAATATGTTATCGGACTGATTGAATTTTACGGTTGCAATAGCATTAGAAACATTTATACAGGTAACGATAGATTTTGCTTTGGAACAAATTTATCTCACTTATAAAATGAAATTAGCGATTATCCAAAATCTAAAATACCCATAAAAAAGTTTATCATTAGAGTAAACAACAGTACACTTAAGTGTGAGATAACGGTTCATTTGAGATCGATTTTAGTAAAGAAAATAGCATTGGTCGCATGCTAGGGTTTGAGTTTAAAATATTAGAACCAAACATTTAGATCCAAACATTTTACACACGTCTGACTTAGACATTCGAATACTTAATCACACTAATCTACACGTAAAGTACATCATTATAAAATAATCTTATCCAAACGGGAAAGCTGCAAAAGTACTACATGTGGTTGACGTTTTAGTTCACGTTATCGTCTAAATAAAACTCCAAGCAGTACTCAATGTTTAGAAGTAAACACCGACGTAATTAGTTATATAACAAGTAATTTGAATAATCACAATGGCGAATTCATGAACTTTGGTGAAAGCGAACGATTCATAGTACGTTTAGAACTAAAAGAACGTGAGTCTGAAAACTAATCAGGGCCAATTCCATCTTTCAAAAATGTATATAAAAGACATCATCCCTACATTAAGTCGTTACTTAGTCATCAACCTTTATTGCGGTTAACATCTGCAGAGAAATACTTTTCTAACATCAATTGGTCTAAAAGCTCTCACCGACAATGGCCGAATCATTAAACATCTTTCAAAACGTACATTTTGACGATACTATAGTTAAATCAGATATTCACACTTATCTTCCGTATTTATCTTTTAAATATTGACTTTTCGAAGAAATACGCATTTTAGTTTAAAATCAAAATCTAATTACGCCTACCTATGATAGTTTTCTGTACATAGAAGGCGAACTTGAGCACAAAAAACAAGTTGGTAAGAAATCATGCAACTTAGCCAATAATTTCCTCAACTTTCTTTTCGAAGAAATTCGTTATATGAGCTAGGTGGTCAAAGAGCCGACGTTTGCAGAAATCCAGTCATAACGTCGCACTTAAAAGATATATTGCTTGTACGGCAAGCAAGAGCAAAGCACTAAGCCATTTGGGGTGGTTATCAAACAATGAAGAACCTTTACAAGTAGAATTCGATTAGCAAAATGGAGAAGAGTCGTTTACAGTATGCATATCATTGAACTATATATTTGGAGTAATGGAGGACTGTCGTCAAGTAATTGTAAATATGCGTCAAGAGGTGATTTTAATTCGATCTAGAAGCGATACTAACTGCAAGTATGGTGAAGTTGATGCAAAAATAACCTTAAATAAAATCAATAGAAAGTACCGCACTTAACACTTAGTGACACTGCAAAACTTAATTTGTCTGAAGGAATCAATAAAAATTCTTTACTATTCCATTTCGTCAATGGGAGTTATATGAATTACTTGCTTTAAAACAAGCAACCTCGGACATATGGCCAATAAAAACATCAGCGCAACTGGAAAAATCACGTCGGATGATTGTTGCATTCCAACAAGGTAAAAGGTACACAAAGTCAGCAAGGGCTGGCAATTTTGATCACATTAACATCAGAAATCTCAAAGCACATCTAAATTCTGATTATTATCCAACCAATATATACCTGCTTATCACAATTTTTGAAACTCCGATGTAATTACTATGGTGAAGATGATAAAGATGCATTTATCAACTATTCCGAATTCAATTCATGTCCAGTATTTGTAATGGATTGCTCTAAACAAAATGAATCCTTAAAAAACTCAACAGTAGACATCAAATTGAAAATGGAATCTCTAATATGCACTCTGTATGACTAGTATATAAATGAAGATGTTTAATTCGTTTAGTTTTATTGCATCCATTAACGACGAAAGTAGTTGCTCATAAACACAAACTTCCAATTCGAAATCAACACCGAGATGAAAAGTCTAGTATTCCAGAACATGGTGATTTACTTCCTAATAGTACACGTGATACTGTATGCGGCCCTCCAATTGCGGCAAACCAACACAATGATTAGTCTTCGCACACCATCTTTCTTAGATACATCTGCCGTAAGGGAGATTAATACTGAGGAAGAAGAAGAACCTCTTAGTATCACAGGTGATTCTACAGAACGCAATGAACCTATCTCAGAAGAATTTGTCCAGCAGTACAATGAATTACCTCGTATACACGTTAAACATATTATGAGCAATCCTGAAGGTGTTATTGATCATACTTATGGAGTTCACTATGATACCAAAACAGACAAATGGACAATTGGTAATACTCCCGTTACAATTAAAGGAAACGATGTGATTATTAAAGGCGTCACGTATAAAGGGACTCCAGGTTTATATGATCTGCTTATTATGAAAAAACCCAATTTAAATCTAGTAAATTTGGAAGATAGAAAAAATTGTAAAAGTATTTGATCATTTCATAGATAGCAGGAACTGAAAAGGCGTACATGTGACTATCTGTATCTGTTTAAAAGAGCTTAGCGTTATTATGACAGTTAAATAGCGTGTAACCATAGTGGAAATTGTATAAAAAGGTTTTTGAAACATGTAAAACACTGAAGCCTGCATCTATAGGTTTATTTAAATATACTTCTACCTTATTTATTTGAACGAGAAGCATATAATTGTTAAATATTGCACAACTATGAAACTTTGGTTTTGATACGTAAGTACAAGCACCATAGCGACCATCCCATCTCGTTACTAAACGTGTGTCCTTATATTTATGTACATTTTTCATCAGTTTTCCAAAAACACTATTAATCATTCATTTATAAAATGTTTTGTCAAATTCATTTTGAGATTGCTGGCGCATGGTGGTATTTGAATCGAAATATATTTTAACCACGGTAACTGCTTAAAACGTAATAGACGGTTTACTTTTACCAACTTCAATCCATATTTTAAATATATTTACAAATTTCTGTAATAAATTACGTAATTACGTTTTGGATACAACGTAAGCAATAATTTTTTAATTTTGTCTCTGAATCAGGTACAGCTGGATTCATATGTTCTGGTGGTAGATCACCTAACTCTCATGTAACTACATGGAATAGTCTAAATCACAGTTGGTTATATAACCAATTTCTAAATCAGGATAATTTCAAAATTAGCTTCATCCACACAAAGGCCACCAAATGGTAAAAATTCTCACATGGTGGCACCATATAATTATTTACATCGTAGTACATTTAATACACACTTTCAGAAGTGGGCCCAAATTTATCTCCCATGTACTTACTGTTAACTTTAGCATAGAGATTAGAACAAGAGCCACACCACCTTTAATTGCTCTTCCAATAAACATTACCATATTAATATCTGTAAATAGTTCTAACTTTACTTGTGTAGTTTTAAGTATAGCATCGAATGCTAAACCGGAGGCCGTACAATAATGCATAGGATCAAGTTTGTAAGTACTTCAATAACTTTTCCGCAAATTTTTGAAAATATTACCTAAAAGTAGAACATCGGTTTTTGTAGAGACATCTGAGTATTTCCCTAACGATTTGTTATTAAATTTATTCCAAGTGTTAACCACATCTGCAATACTCGCATCAGTGATTCCTTCATTATTAAGATGACTAGAAAATGCGTCCTTTGGAGAGATCCTAGTCTAGCTTAATTTATTTCAAGTATCAATTTGTTCATAGGGAAACATACCTGTGTGAACTAGAGAAAATTCTTCATCATTGTTACAATTAGCTCTGGTAATAATTTTTTTACTATTTTCCAAACAGTTTGACAACTTTTCAGTTCCACTACTCATAAATCTGAAAGAGTCAATAAATCTAAACTTAATTTTAATGCTTTTTATTACTTTCGTGAAATATATATCTTTTTTTTTATAGGCAGCAGTGAAATCAAACCAGCAACAGTAGCCAATTTCCTAATGAAATGTAAATCGTAGCCTGATAAATTAAGAAATACAACTGGTAGAATGTGATAGTCTTTATTGATGTGATGCTCGCAGAAAAACTCCATTAAAATGGTTATGGTCTCTAACTTTTATATCATAATCAGTAAGTGGCTTTCCGCAAATGTGACAAACCGTCGCGCTTTCAAAGTGTTCAACCTAATTGGGGCTTGATGTATCTTAGGAATTATTTTATTGATTATTTCGGTGGTCCAATGTTCAATACTTTGAAACTCTTTAATAAACCATTGAATGCAATCATTTCCTCTATAAAGGCTAAATCGAGATGAAGAATCATTGTATGAACACTTCAACTAGTAAGAAATGCTGAAGGGTATATGTTTGGAATGAAATAGAGTATTTCTTTCAAGGCATGTTAAATTTGTACACTTTTCTAGAATACTTTCTAATTCCGCATAAAACAAATAGTACCTTTTCCTGGAGTGCAAAATTTTTGAATTGCAGAAACATTTCTACCTCGGTAGGCAGCCTAGTAGAGCATTGATTAAGTTGATAACAGTAAGTAACGTATTTTTGTAGAAGGCGATCTGAAGAAAAATGGTTCAAACATCGATAAAAAATAAATTCCTTGTGCTCCATATTCGATAGTAGTTTAGAAAAAAGGGCCGACATATTTTTGATCCACGCGAAATGATAAAAAGTATTATTTTTTTATTAATAGCATCAACAATAGTAATAGCGGCATGATAATTAGCAGAAGTTACTAAAAGATTTTTAGGTTCCCTGTCACTATTTTGATTTTCACTTAATACAAATGGTAATATACCCTTTCTTGAATGCTAATTTTAATTTTTCCAACCTTTTTACATCTAGTTAAATGACGAAACGAATTGAATCATAATTGAAAACATCTCTAAAATTAGGATAACTGTAAACTCTATCTGTGTGTACGTTAACGTAAGTTGAAAGACCATCTCTAATGGAGTGTATCTATTAATATTCACCTTTAAATGTCAAACTTTATGTACTGCCCAACCGGTGTCCTTTTCCGAAAACTTTTTTTGTGTTTACTTTTCTTTGTAACTTATAGTAACCGTTCTCGTTATAACATTCAGGTAAATTAGTTGCAATCTCAATCACATATTCTTTTATGGCAAAAAAACTTAATAACATGATTTTGAGGTTGAATGAAATTGAATGCTAAAACAACATTTACCTTTAGCATCGATCGTATTAACATTAATTTAACCTTTCGTGCAAAACATTGTATGCATTTTGTAGAAAATAGGAGGGTTCTTGGTATTTGCTATACTAACTATAATTCCTGTAAGTAACCTACCATTAAAACATGAATCTAGACAGTACCACTAATTTTCGTATACGTTTTTTAGTGACATCAACAATTCCATTACCTGTTTTCTCTGAAGTATTCTTTAACTGTTGAGGTCTTACAAGATAACCTTGAATAATGATAAATTGCTTTCGTGTGTTAATTATACGGATGTGCTTTACCAATTCATTTTTTGTGTTCAACAGTGGAATAATACTTCTTGTTAGATTAACGGTATCACTACTACTTGCATAACGTTACTCATAGTTACCTTGAAAAACTGTATCCAACTGCATCCAACAAAGAGAAAATATGAAGCACATACTTGCCAAACGAGTGAGTACGTAATAAAGGACTATTAGCAAATATTTTATATATTATAACTAATATCTAATTGCACTTCACTGCTAAATTAATAATTTAAGTAACTGTAAAGGTACTTTAGGTTTACAATTAAAATTCTCGTTACGATTGAAGTTTGTAAACTGGTATGAAACTGCTCCTTTATCTACTTATATAGACACATAAACCGCATTCTTGTATTTGACTTAAAAAATTGTAGATATAAATAGATCAAAGCCAAAGAATATATCATCGCAACTAATAATAATAATAAAATTGTTGAGGAGTTATTGACCTTAAAAACAATTGGGGTGAATTACTGAAGTGTTGAGGTCATTGATCTGAGATTGTACGTTCATTGACCTCCCCTCAAAGGTCATTGACTTACCCAAAGTTAAGGTCAGCGAACTCAGAAACTCATTCACGCCAAAAATTTACCAAAATTGAGATAAATTACTCCAAAAGCTATATTTTTGTTTATGTATATATAACATTGGTATCATATTTCATTTTTATGAGCTTTGTTCTTATTGGTTAGGCTCATTGACATTTACGCTTGTTACTTAGTATGCTTGCGGAATACCTTCGCACGCTTTATTTCATTACCTTTAGATTACGTACCAATAATATTCACAAGAACTTCAGTTTATTGTCTTTGATTGTCATACAGACGCATGCATTGCACTTGAATTATCTTTACTGGCGTTTACAGTGATATTATGTTTCTTATAAATTGTAAATTGTAAATATAATTCTCATCTTTAGTTTGTGTAACAGACCAAAATTTAAAAACTATTTTCAGTTTTTAAGTGCTGTTCATGATGTAAATGAACCAAACTAATTTTTTTAGAATAGTATTAGTAATACTATAATTCACACAGTTGAAATATTTCCTTGAGACATTCTGTTTAGCTGAAGTAAGTAAAATTATGCATAAAGGGTAACAAAATATTTGTGTCATTGAACTGCAAATGTATATCTTTACTTCTACATTAATAAAAAACAAAATATAATTTGTTATGATTTACAAAAATTGAAACTTTAGAAATGTTTAAGGTTTATTTATTACTTAGTCATAATACACTATTCACTTTTGTTGAAGCATGTTTTCTTCCAACATATTATTCGTTAATACTAAACAATAAAAATTTATATTTAACACTTATTGCTAATATACTGAAGAATAAAAATAAGCTGAAAACTACTCGAAGTAGAGTGTCGATAGCTGTTGATCAAACACCTTTGCAACGGAAGTATTTACAAGATTTAAGAACCGAGTTATCAAACAGGTTACAAAATGGTGAAAATGGCTTAACAATTAAGTATGTCAAAGGTGTCTCGAAAATAACGGTAATAAAGAACTAGTAGCTAGAAATCACTCCTTTGCTTCTGATTTACCAACTAAAACTTATCTGAACTGCTACTTTCAAAACGTACCTGAACTTAGATCTAAAGGTGATTAACTTTATTCTAATGTGTGTATGAATCAATATAATCTAACAAGTTTTTGTGGAAACTGCACTTACAAATGACATATCAAACTCTGAACTTTCTTCGACTCATTACAAAGTATTTAGATGTGATCGACGTTACAACTTACTGGTCAAAAATGGGGTGATGGTGTTCTGATCGCAGTGAAAGATGATATTGAATGTGAAATTTTAACTGTTTCTTTTATAATCGATGCTTTACCATCAATTGATGGTAAAGATCTTATCTTGAAAATCGCCTTCAGTGTGTTACATTTAACAACTTTAATTCCTCTCCTATACATGCAACTTCGGGTGTGCCGCAAGGGTCTAACCTGGGACCAGTGCTGTTTGTTCTTTTTGTAAATGATCTAACTGATATGTTGCGCTGTTGTAAGTTATTGTTTGCTGATGATCTCAAAATGTATTCATCGATAAAGGGACTGTCTAGAACTTCAAAAAAATATCAATTTATTATCAAAATGGTGCGACAACAATTTCTTAACACTGAATGTGAATAAGTGTAAAGTAATTACATACACTCGTAGAGTTAATCCAGTCATATTCAGTTATTCGATTAATTCTATTTTAATACGTGCAAATCAGTGAAAGATTTAGGTGTGATATATGACAGTAAATTTACCATCTCCGACCATATAAGTCAAGTATGCCGTTCAGCAAACCGTTCTCTGGGCTTCATCATTCGTAATAGTAAACATATTTTGAATCAAGGGCACTTCAATCGCTATACTTTTATCTAGTTCGATCTAAACTTGAATACTGCTCTTTAATTTATAATCCGGTTTATAGCATTCACAAAACTCCTTCGGAGACCCTTCAGGGCATGTTTTTAAAGTTTTTGCACTTTAAAATGTACGGGATCTATGCCGCGAGAGGCACTAATCATGCTGAACTTCTATCTACGTTGCACTTCTTGTCACTGGATTCCAGGAGAATCATGAATGGTATCACGTTTCTCGTCCTTCATCCCGGAATTCAAAAACTTTTCATTATTGTATTCCTCGCACAGACTTATCGTTTAAATCTCCTACTGTTTGTCGCAACTTTAATTGTATTAGTCGTAAATGTGATATTAACAATTCTAATCTTCCCTCTCTTCTTTCTTCCGCATTGAACATTTCAAACTAGTGTGAATAATTGTTTTATATTAATTTGACGTTTAATTGTTTCTATGAAAACAATTTTCGTTAAGATTTTTTTTTCTTTTTTATGTACATTGTTTTCTATAAGAAATTAGTTTAAGTTATACTACCTTATTTCTAGTTTCGAATTTTACTAACTGTCCTATTATTGGATTTATAAAATCTGTTGGACATTAAAGCTTATTATTATTATTATTATTATTATTATCTTGGCCAAATAGATTCTACTATTGAATTCTCTCAGGATGAGTTCACATTACCCAACCTGCCAGTTACAATAACCTTAAACAGAGAATTCGAACTGAAATGTAAGGAATTACACCAGAAATGCTATCAAGCGTAATCCAAGAATTCATCAGACGTCTTGGATATAGTCAACTAACCCAAGGAGCTCAATTCGAGCATTTGCTGTAAATACGTTGTTTGTTTATTTCTATTACCTACTATCCTTAATACTTTTATTGCAAAATAAATAATACAATAAATATGCGCATTGGTTTCTTCTATACTCGGTATATTGTAACTTAAAGTGTTACATATGACTTATGTGGTATAGTTGAACTTGAAAAATATGGGGCTTTAATTTTTTATTTAATTATATACCCTTTCAATTTCAAAATTATTCCGTCATATCTTGTAAGCTAGTGGGGGTAAATTAAAAAAAATGTAGAAAACTATATTCACTTAATTAATTATATTCACTTTATACATGTTTTTAACAAAAATAAGGCTGTAATAGTGTAATAACATTTTGAGTCGCAAAGTTCTAATGAATATAAATGTAGAAACATGAATTCATTCCAAGTATGCCGAATCGCGAGTGTTGTAATATTCAACATTTCAGTACCGAAATTGTTACGTAGCTAGATGATGTCATACTTCGTTCGTTCAGTTGGAAAATGCTATTTCAGAACAAGTGTTACATAAAAATCTTAATATTATTCAATAATGTTATTAAACAGTTTCAATAATTAAACACTTGCTCAATAGTAATATAATAGTGTAACCATTTCTTTATTTTTGTTCCAGAGTTACGCATGGACGGAGGAAACTGGATGAATATTTGGAACATCTCAACAAATTGCACGACAAAATGTTACAGGCCAAATACTGATTAGAACATCAGCCCGTAAAGGCAATGTGTGCGCACAACATAGCGCAGTGATGTGGGCGGGGTTATCACTTAGTGCTACAATTGGGCACTCGTCGCAGCTCCAAAAACTTCAAAATCGGGTAGAAATGTCAAAAGGGCGCCACCTCTTAGATACATTTATAGCGAGAAAACGCCATAAACTAGATCTTAATCTAACAGGAAACTATAATGTTCATTCAAAATAAAATACTCTCCTCCCTTAAAATCCTATTCCAAAAATATTTACGCAAAGTTCGCCTAAACTTCAATAAAACCTTAAATTTTATATAAAAGCCGCAAAATTGCTATAATAGAACTAAAACTCATTTAATATTTCAATAAACTTCCACGTCAAAATTATTGGCTGAAATAACCAAAAATAACAGATCAATGTGGTAATTAATTAGTCAATTTAAAACGAAAAATACGTCCCAACAAAACTAAACAAACACGACCAGAGTCTATAAAGTCCTAAAATTTAATAAGCAACAAAATCGGGATTGTAATTCCTAAATTTGGAAAGTACACAGCTCATTCCCAAACAAATAAACAAACTGCTTACCTTTTGACAAATCCAGATAATCGACAGCTGATCAGATGATTCCTATAAAAAAACTTCAAAAGTTGCGCCTACTCGCAAAACTATCATGTGCAAAACTATCATGTGCAAAACTAAACAGCTGATCGGTCAACCACCGATCTACTTCATAATTACGTTACGGTATATGTATTAAAACTTATCTTCAACTGCAATTTTATCAACCAGATCAAAATGACTAATTAACTCTCCTATTAGTACGTTCGGCTTGAGTTAAGTAACAAAGCAACTAAAAGGTTGTCACCGTAGGGTTATGCAAACCTACAATTTCTGTAAAACCAATAAATCACTCAATAACTGAATGCAATCCAAAACATCTAACCTTTTAAATTTTGAATAAACGTATGTAAAAATAGCGTTGTGAGAAAGGAAAAAGGTTACAATAATATCAAACAGAAATAAAACAATACCACCTGGCCATTGACACCTTCGTATAGTACAATAAAATTACACATGATTTCAATCAACCCCGGAGTGTGTTGATGCGGCAATTACACAAAAACACAGAATTCTATATATCTGTTAAGTAATCAGAAATGATAACTTGCAAGCTCATTTTCCCAAATTTATCTACCTTATATTTTTAAATAAATAACAAAAAATAAATCGAAAACCATGATAATAATTTCGTTGAACACATAAATTTGACAATCGGTAATATGTAATTTTAGTTTAGCGAAATCAAAATAAAATACAGATAATCACCATATGACATACGAATGAATACGCTTTACATACTGAATCGATATTTAGACGTTATTAAAATAAACTCAAACAGAAAGCATATTCATCCGTCTGAATAATACAAATAAACACTTTATTAAAATCGCACAAGTAAATTCGGAAAAATAGTTACCTCACAATGCACAGAATAGCCGATCGAAACTTTTCTTTTCTACAGCGGTACTGCAATCAACCCGTTGATATTTAATCGACGTAACCAATGACTCCTTCAAGTTATCTTTACGGAAACTTCATTAACGGAAAATTTTGAAAAAAACCATACGTTACGATCACTTCTTCATCTGGTTGACGTTAATATGTACACAAAACCAACTTTAATTTACAGCTACTTTACTTTTATTTACTTAAAACTTATTAAAGCGTTGTATTTACAGCAATTATCTTATTTGTTCGAGCTGCGCGATGTACGTGAAAATACCCTTTAACTAGGAACTTGTTACAGTTGATCCGCATAAACAAAATGCGATAAAAAGTTCAACAGAATAAAGGTCCAGCACTAAAAAAACACTAAAACCAAATTTTATGATCCGAAAATTATCACTATTGACAAACGAAATACAAACGATATAATAAACCGGGGGGGGGGATGTATTAAAACTTCGATAATATCCCAACCAGTCGACGCGGTACACTATTCCTAACTAATTCCACCTTGCACTCTCAAACCCTTCCGCGTACATTGCGAGGCCGCAAATAAAAAAATAATGTGAGCTTTTGTCTACATCATTTCAACCCAGACAGATCACACACACATACACACACACGCACACACGCACACGCACACACGCACACACGCACACACACACACACACACACACACACATACACGCACACACACACACACACACACACACACACAAATCCTTTAGTTTCGCCATCTTCAATTTTATAACCAATCATATTGCTCCTTACATTCAATTATCAACCGCGTTAAAAACGGAAACACCTCGGCAAAAGAAACGGAAAATTAGGTCATATTTTTTTAACCCCGCGCTTTCACGTAGAAACTGCATTGACAGATTTTCAAGTAGCCAACGGGCTTATCTCACTTTTGGTACATCCGTACTTAACTTTACTTAGGTCACATTGTAGTTCAGATCAATATTGCCTTCTTCTATAATAATAATTCTTAACTAAACACGAATCGGTATGCTTTACATCGAAATATTCCTGGCACCATCTCTCAAATGTGTCTCAATGGATGTTAACAGAAGCTTGATTCGAAAAACAACTTAGAATTTGTATCTTGCATTTGTCCAAACTCTATTGTAATTACACTCAATAACAAATTACGTTTTAATTTGAAACCTTGTGAAAATTTATATATTTACGATTTTAATTAAATTAATTCTAACAAAGAAATATATTTAAAATTCAATACCAAAAATTCTAATCCTAAATACAATATAAAGCTTTATAACATCAATAGCAAAAGATACGTCAATTTTAATTTTAAAAGACGTAATTTCCCCCTTCCATAACGAAAATTTCTAAAATTTAAAATAACGAGAATAACTATTATCTATACAAAACTATTCTAACATGACTTTGATTGCAACGCAAATATCACCTGTGAATGAAACGTAATTAAATCTTGAATTAACATTATTAGTGACAACAAATAAAGAAAAACTATACGCCCTTACAGAATTGGAATTCTAAATTTTAACTTGTAATAAAAAAAAAAACTCTAACATCCTCAAATAGCAACAAAAAAATCAATTTTATATCCATATCTTATTTTTCTCAAATTACGTTTAATTTAATCAACATGAAAATTTATTTTTTGAATTTTTAAATGCCATGTTCTAAATATGTGATCCATTAAAAAAAATTTTTTTAACAATTTCAATGCTCAATACATTAACCCTCGGCAACAAAACATTTTAAATTTCTTGACTTTTAAAACCAAAGTTTCGAAAAACGAGAAGAAAAAAGGTTATCTGACGTACTTTACTTAAAATTGTCACAACCGGTGACAAAAATCAAATTTATAATGGAGATAGAAGGTGACAACCAATTACCATTTTTGCATGAATTAGTGCAACTGAGAAACGGATGTTTGGGACACGCGGTGTACCGAACAGTAACACATCAAATAGAGAACTATACGTACAATCATATCACCATCTTACACAATTACATTCGGTCGTCAAAACTCTAGTAACCAGATGGCGACTCATCAGTCAACGAATCATTTCAGCAGAAGTCGGCACCACCACTAACTATATTTTGAAAAAAACTACGTCAAAAGAGCCTTAAAACCACAAAATCCAAGGCAGGAACAAGAAGACGAAGAGAACACCAACCAAATACTACTACCGTATGTAAAAGGCACTACAGATAAAGTAAGCAGAACACTGAAAAAACGTAAAATCAAAACTATATTTACGACCGACAGAAAGACCTATGCGTTACTTCCAGATCAAAAAACCAAAATAAATTTGAAAGGGCAGGAAACTTACGAAATTTCATGTAAGGGCTATGACCAAACACATACGAAAAATTTACGCAAAACGAGAAGAACGTTGATTGACTATGCAAGAGCACCTACTTCACTATCGTTAACCCAACACAAACGACCACATACAATAGAATAATATTAAAGACCGTTGAAATAAAAGAACGACCGCTTAACAAGGGACGGTGCGGAAACAGCGAAAATCAGAATATAGCCATTACAAACCATCCAAGAAAGTAAGTAATAAACCAGAAATTAGAAAACAAAGAGAGAGTGAAAGACAAAACAGTATATAAGCAGGGGAGCAACAGCAGACATCAGTTTAGTAAAATTACTATAAGGAGAACAATATTGTTAGAGGCTGGATAATGGCAAAGGGGACTGCCGAAACGTCGTCAAGCAAGCTCTATCCGGGACTGCACTGTATCAACACGAGATGAAGAAATATGGCAACATATCATGACGCCCTAATTTTGTGAAATAACCGTATACACTACTAACGCCGTATAAGCGTTTAAATATACAGGATTCATGAATTTTATGACGCTGCAATGGTGATATATATATATATATATATATATATATATATATATATATATATATATATATTGGTTGTTTCAATTGGCCGTATTTTCTTTTAATTCAGAGATATAAAAAATACCCAATACCGTTTTGGGAGTACAGGGGGAACCATAGTCGCCCCACTAACATGGCGATATCTCACCCCCACTTTTAAATATTAAATGGCACCCCCCACCCTTGCGATACATCATTGGAAATCTCTTAAAACATGCTTTTCATTGATACCATACAATAGCACATTAGGATAGAAAATCAAACTTTGTTTAAAAATAAACTTATCGGATATGTACTCCTAACTTATGTGGTAAATACCTAGATCTAGCAGATATTTAAATTACAAAAGTTCTATTTATTGTGTCAAGACATACATATGTGTAATACCCAAAAATTCAAATATCTTGTTGATTATTATCTTTTTAATTATAAGAGAAAGTAAGTACCCAATTTGTTAATTGATGGACGGTAATTAAAATTCTGTTTTTTCTTATCGGGAAACAGCATTTTTGGAGTTTAAAATCATCAAGAGTAAGCAGTTTCAGATAGTGTGCACTTCGAATAAGAAGCTTATTGTCCAAAACCTTTTTGGTGTTACTGAACAAAACGATGTACAAGTTAGCTGAAAGGGTAGAAATTATTTTCATTGGTAAATGGAAAACGAATCGGAAGAAAAGTACTGTATGAACTTGCCCAGATAGAAGTTTTAGGCCATTTTGCTGCAAATGCAATATCTTCACTTCGAAAAGAAGCGGCTGCTATAGCACTTGCGCCGGAAACAGTACGACGAGCAATTAAGTTGAAGAGATTCCACCCTTACAAGGTGCAATCACTTCAAAAACTGGCCGAAAATATGGTTGAGGGCTTACGAGTGGGAGGCGTTGTGGGAAAAAGTGGATCTAGTCTACTTTCGATAAGTCTAAATTGTTGTTATGTCTAATTTTTTAATTTTTATGAACATTCTCTTGACGTGAATCATATGACCACCACCTACAACAGGTAATCATAATTATTTTGGCGTGCGTACATACACCACTAAAAATTTTAATTGTAGTTACTGATAAAATATAAAACTTGCATTTTGCTAGTTTGAGTGACGCTTGATAATCGAACGAATATATAAATAATTGTATACGATAAACACAGGTTTTTTCAATAGCGCAGGGTGCGGCATTTACTATGCACTGATAATATACACGAAATGGTTAATTTCGGATAGATTAGCATCAATGAAGCGTCATTTAAAATGATATATATATATATATATATATATATATATATATATATATATATATATATATATATATATATATACAGGGTGCGGCATTTGTGCGTCGAAGTACGATATATCCGTTATTAAAGGAGATATCAAAAAAAGTTATGCACAAAAATCATAGGCAACTTCACATTATAAAATTATTTTGGTATTTACAGGGTGTTACATATTACCAGGGTGAACCAAACATACTTTTTGTTTTAAATGGGACACTCTACATATTATTTCAAATTTAGATTAAGCTCATCTCCCCCATACTTTCAATATAGGATTTCATTACGTTATACAGGTTATTTCTAAAGTTATGGTCAATTGTGCACGAAAATCGTTCTCATTTCAACGTCCTGTATACCCGAGACAGAACAACCTAACAATAATTTTTTCCAGGCATAACTGTTTGACATTGGTACAGTGTTACGGGAAAGTGCTATTGCTTTATTATTGCACCAATTGAGTATAGATCGAGCCAAAACTCGAACACATGATTTTGTCAATTTTTTTAAATTAATCACCCTGTATTTTATTTTAAAAAGTGAAAATACACTTTATGTTCTTTCATTTTTATTAAGCACACCCTATCGTTAATTTCTGAGATATTTTCAATTTAATAACCGAAAGAGATTTTTCTTTAAATTTCTAATAACAAGTTAGCCGTGATTAAGTTTATGTTATTAAATTGAAAATAACTCAGAACTCACGCACACGCACACGCACACGCACACGCACACGCGCACGCACACGCACACGCACATGCACATGCACACGCACACGCACGCACACACACCCACACACACACACACACACACACACACACACACACACACCCACACACACATGTATGTTAGTATCCACGATAACTCTAGAACGAAAATACTTACGTAATTTTGTATTTAAGCTTGTTTTCACTTGGCTTGGAGCTGATTACATTTTCGGAAAAATCCAGCGTTGGAGAGGGGGTGGTTTATTAGGCTTTTTGGTTTTTATCAAATATTTCTAAAACCGCTGCATTAATTATGTTCTATGTAATTTTTTGATGCGACACGTAATTTAGCGGCAAAAAATTCCTAAGGTAGAATTTAAGAGTTAGTTCAATTTTTTTCAATATCTGAATAACAATTAATTTTATAAGAAAAATGTATATTTTTTAAAGAAAATTTAATTTTACATAACTCTTCTTTATAAAATCTCTTAATGTAACGCAAGGTAAGTCTAAAAAATAACTAAATATGAATGAAAATGGTTAAACTGTATTATTGATATCTTATTGAATCGGGCGGCTTTAGAATTTTCTTTTAAGTTAACATGTGTTTGTCTATTAATCTCTATCTGACATGACGTTTTAAACGTCATTTTGACATAGATTATTGTTTTTGTTTTTACAATGTTGCCTGTTTTCGTTATGAACGTATGAAAGATGTTGCACAGTTACCCTAAAAAAATTATAATAAAAATTATTTCATTTCTTTTAATTTTTTTAAGTTAGCATCTAGATGGCTATTAACCTCTGTCTACCATGAAGTTTTAAACGTCTGTTTGACATAGATTATTGTTTTTGTTTTTACAATGTTGCCTATTTTCGTAATAAACTTATTATAAAAGAGGTTGCATAATTATCCTAAAAAGAGGAAGGTCGTGTGGTGTTCCACATCAGATACTTGTATTTGTGAATATATTAGGAATAACATATAAAAAGTTACCAAAAATCGAGTGTACGCTAAACTATTTATTAAACAAATTAGTTGCAAAATTCCATTTTTTATGAAATATTTTAAAAAACATTTTTTTCTGTAAAAAACTAGCTGTTTCATTCGAAAGAACAGGCAATATTACATAAAAAGAGTCTGTAAAGTTATTCTCTTAAATAATAAATGTGCCAGAGAGTTGCCAAAACACTCTTTTTAAGGTACCGTTTCGTATATTTGTTTTAATGAGTAAAATTTAAAATTCAAATAATAAGGTGTAATAATGATTTTAAAAAATGGACCTCAAAACCCCCTATAATATCAATCTTAAAAAAATTACTTTTAGAATCGTCATTTTTTAATGAATTGTTTGAAGAAGTCGGCCATATTGGATTAGCCATTTTCAATTTTTATTTTTTAAGATCATATTCTTGTTCAGCGACCTCAAAAACCCTTACAGTATTAATTTGAGCAAAATTACTAAAAAACTCGTGGAGATATTTCGAATTTACCGCCAAAAAGCGGTTTTCATTGTTTAAATAATTAAAAAACAAATAGCGTGCAAATTTTTCTGTAAGGTATTTTTTTGTTCCGAACGAATCCATGTTTTTAAGCTAATTTGACTCTCTTAATATTAATTCACATTACCATTTCTTTCTAGATTATTTGAAAATCTACAAAACTGTAAAATATAATACAAGAATCTCGACGAATTAAAATAAATTTAAAGCTAAAATGTTTTAAGTTTTGATATATAAATGCACGCCCGGTCCGCGCCGAAATCAATGTGCAGTAGGTATACTCTATGAAATCAAGACATTTACTAGAGTTGGAGACGCATCTCTCAGTGCCCCAAATTGCTCTTACAAGAGCGTATGGCGTAGTCACCCCAATTATACTCAAAATAGGTACACTTTAGATGGTTCCCCGCAACATAGTTTTGAGCGTTAGTACTGCATGCGCCTGATGTCCGGAAGGAAACGTTGATCCCATCGTTATAAAAAAACGTAAGAATAATAACTAAAATAGTGCACTGAATTACATGCGAATTTCTTTCTGTATTTATCTTGGTGACTGGGTGGGCAAGTGCCCTTGTGCCCTTCAGTACGCCAATGCCAAGATCTCGTATCTGATCGATAACTAATCGTAACTAATTTTACTTTTGTAATAAACGTAGATTAAAATAATTCTACACTGTTCGAAATTTAATATCTGCATTAGTTAAATGATTTTTAGTTCTGCATTTAAAGAGTTGTACCACTCCGGTGACGAAAACAATATTTTTGGGCTATCCCTGTACGAACTTATCTGTGAAATTGCTTGAGCAAGCAAACTTGGGAACGTAAGACTGTTTGTGGGTATGTGAAGTTTGAAATGCATTTTTTTTACTTATTTGATGGAACAATTTGTCATGAGTCTAACCTACCACGTAACATAAATATAAATGAATTAGTGAACTCGGCTAGTAACACAGTCAATCGGTCAAATGACCGATTGACTGAGTTAAGAGAAAATTATGATTTTATGAGCGAGAGCTCTGTAAAGCTTGAAACGCGAAGAAATGAAGCAATAAGAAACAAACGACAAGTACCCTGCTAACCTTATATTAAATAGATTTGACCAAACGGTTACCACAGACCAATATAAATGATTAACAATTAATAATTCATCACAGGTCAAGGCAAGTTAATTATATATGCCTTTAAACAATTCTTCCTAAACCCACCAAAAATATAGCACAATTAATAATTAATATTTCACACAGTCAAGTACGCAGGCAAATTAATTTTATATCTATATGTTGAAAATTCTTTTTGAGCAAACAAAAATTTGAAAGGTTAAAAACCTTTAAAACTGCCGTCCCTGGTTTGTTTGAAAGTACTTTCAAGGGTTAAGCTGAAAAGGAATCTTTTTGATTAACTGACTTGCCGTTGTTTCAGAAACGAAAAATTTAATTTACACAAACCCCTTATAAATAATCGATAGTAATATAGTTATGTAAAATATTTCAAAACACATACTTAAATCTAAAAGAGCAATTCAAAAGAGTTATGTTTTTTTTTCCTTTTTAGTTTTTAGCTAGTTATGTTTAGTGCGAAGCGTCCATCTACTAAAAGAGTTTTAAAATTATAACTGGATTGAAAAAAAACATGTAGCTTTGGTGAAACCAAAATTCTATATATATATATATATATATATATATATATATATATATATATATATATATATATATATATATATATATATATATATATAGTAAATATATATATATATCCGCCCAATGGCGTTATTTAGTACCTCAACAACATGTTGAAATATATAAACTATGAAAATATCTCTCGTATATTCGAAGATGACTTCGACTTAAACAGGAAAAGAGATTTTTTAAGAAAGCTCAATTTCACCGAAAATCTTGTTGTTAAAATGTTAAATACGCAATTAAAGTACAAGGAGTGTAAAAACTATATGGCGATTTATGACGAAGTAGAATTTTATAGGTTTCGGTTGAGAAAAGCAGTGGTGCAAAACATTTTAGTGATGATTGAGCCTCTAATAAGTTTGCCAACTCAGAGGTAATGATATAGTATATATCTATTTACTATTAAGAATTAAATTATATTTATTTTAGGGGTGGATATGTTACTCCGTGGTTGCAACTTTTACTAACGCTGCGGTTCTACGCATTCGGTAGCATGCAAACTACGGTAGCTGATTTCATAGGAATTTCCCAACCAACTGCTAGCCGGATAATTAAATGTGTTTCATCAGCTATTACATCTCGAAGCAGGGACTATATCAAGATGTGTTCGACGAATGCGGAAATGGAGAAGGCCGCAGAAGATGTTTATGAAGTTGCTGCATCTGCACGTACAATTTGCTCAATAGATTGAACGCTGGTTAAAATTCATTCACCCGGTGCAGAAGGCGTAGGAATATTTAGGTGTCGTGAAGGTTGCTTTGCGATAAATGTTCAAACCGTCAACGATGCAAAGCTTAGACATTGAATTATAATTACCTGGTTACTAGAACTAGCCTGCGTATTCGTGGCCCGAATTTCCAGGTTGTTCCCCTTTACAATATGTAGGTTAGGCGTTAGTTGCGCTTGGGGCCTCTATGGCGGTGTACGTCATTTCTGGGTCGATGGGAATCTAAAACGGTTTTTTTAGAATTACCAACTACAAAAATGATAGCAACAAGAACTTACTTATGTTTAAAATAATAAGTCCTTCTTAATGAGATTGCTAAAACATAATTATTTTTGTAACGCACACTAATATAAATGAGTGATACTCTTACCGCAATGGAATCCGAATCAAAGCACCTGATAAAACCTACAACTGTATTGAAATTTATTAATTGCAAAACAGCTTCTATTATGGTCTCGTAAAAATCTTTTGCAGGTCCACCACCAGTTCTATAACTGTATTCTAAATGGTCGGCAACAGCTTTTTTAGCTTTGGATTTTAAGTTATCGTACTTCGATTGCAGCTGCTAAGAAGTTCTTGCTTTTAATGTTTTCGCATTAAGAGCAATCGAAATTTTATTCCAAGCTTCTTCCTATTAAAATTATATAAGTCTCACAAATGCTAAATAATCATATACAGAACCTTCTCTTTCTTATTCACTTTATTAGTGATCTTGCATTCAATAATACCTCTGATTCATTTTTAACCGTAAATGGTGAAAATATGGAAATAAACACGAACCAAACATAAGTCTAACCTCAAATACAGTGGTACAAATTAACTAATAGTGCTTTTGACCAAAAAATTCGTATTGCCAACCTACATAAACATCCTTAAAGTCAACTTTACTAAAAGTAAATGCGCTTTGACATTATGAATACGCTTAATTTTAAAGGTGCTTTAAATCTGACTTTACAAGTCACTTGAGCGTTGATTATGAATATGGCGGTAAATCTGAATTATGTATATACTTTTTTATTGATAGAAGGAAAAACTTTCTTTGAGATCAAGATTTCGTAGCATAGATAATAGGGCTGGAATTTCTTGAAAATGTAAACTACTTTACAGTTCCCATAGTAACCGCCGTGTGATTTACCACGCCTTCTCTGTTTTGAATGTACACTTCTAATTTTAGAGAAATAGATAGAGGAGAGCCACCCACAGTGGCCATGGCTGGTACAGTGGCCACCAGTTGAATATTCTCTTTCAAAACGTACACAGCTAGCGCCCTCTCTTGTATGCGTGCTTAAGTATATTACCAGCACGCGGCGTGTCGAATACTTTCAGTTAAATGGCCGGCTTCGTCCTACCAGGAGCGACATTGAAATTCGGAGTGAAAAGTTTTTTATTAGAGTTTCTTTTCGTGTTAATCATTCAAATCTGGTGTTCCGTGTTACTTTATTGCATGCTCCTTAAGGGTGTGCTATTATAGTACGAAGTTCAGTGGCAAAAGGCTAAAGAATCTGCATTGTTTTTCTGTCAGGTTAGGTTTTATTTTTTATGTACCGTCTCTTACAGTGGTCATCCTTAACTTATATATTATAAAGTGTTCCTTATATTATGTGAATTATAAAAAAAATCTTTAAAACGTTATTATTTCACGATATTTTATGTTTTTGGTAGGTACAGCACGAATTCTATTATTATTCTATATAGTATTATTATTCTATTTTAGTAATAATGCCACGACAACCCCCAATAAAACTGGGGATTGGAAAGACAGAAGGGGAAACAATGAGGACATTAAAAATAATGGGCTGTCAAGGAAGGGTGCAGCCTTACGTTACAAAATACCGAGAACCACATTAAGAAGATATGTCAAAAAGTTCGAAAATGTCGAAGTGGAAAATATTCAAGCTGGTTTAACACCTAACTATACTGTTAATAGAATATTTACATTAGAAGAAGAATTAGAGCTATGTAAATATTTACAAATTTGTGCTAAATTACACCACGGACTAATTCCACAAAATGTTAAGACATTTGCTTTTGAGTTAGCTATTGCTAATCGTAAACGGGTTCCGAGCTCCTGGATGAAAAACAAAATGGCTGGAAAGCATTGGCTGCAGTTCTTAAGAAGAAACTCTCTATCAATTCGATCGGCTGAGGCCACATCATTAGGACGTGCAATGGGGTTCAACAAAGCGGTTGTACAGAAATTTTACAACAATTTAAAAGAAGTTTTCGAAAAATTGTAATTCCGGTCAGATAACATTTATAATGTCGACGAGACTGCCCTGACGACCGTACAGGAAACTGGTAAAGTTATTGCCATGAAAGGACATAAACAGGTAGGACAAATAACTTCAGCCGAGCGAGAAATGCTAATTACTATGTGCGGAGCAATCAATGCGAATCTAAATAATGTCCGACCTCTTCTTATTTTTCCTAGGAAATACCTTAAAGACCATATGTTGAAAGGAGCGCCTAACGGGACTATTGGAGTAGCAACGCCTTCGGGCTGGATGACAACTGAAATATTTACCCAGTGGCTGAAGCATTTCTTATCATATAGCCATCCAACCCAAGAACTTCCAGTGCTATTATTAATGGATAATCATATTAGCCATGTTTCAATAGCAGCTGTAAAACTGGCCCGAGAAAACAATGTATGTTTACTAACACTGCCGCCACATACCAGCCACAAGATTCAGCCCTTGGACCGAACTATTTATGGACCGCTAAAGTCCTATTATAATAAGGCATGTCAGTCGTGGTTGACAAATAATCCAGGCAAACGTATAACAATCTATGATGTATCCGAAATCTTAGGTCAAGTGTACAACCTTGCTTTTTCAACAAGCAACTGCGTGTCCGATTTTAAAGCAACAGGAATCTTCCCATTCAACGAAAACATCTTTATCGATGATGATCTCTTAGCGTCCACTGTAACCGATATGGCCCTGCCTGTCAGAACTGAAACAATAGCGATAGCAGGAACTAGCAGTAAATCTGCTACCGATGCGGAAATGGCTAACACCTTTTGCTCAGAAGATAGAACACCTCCCAAAACAATGATTAGTCCCGAAATGTTACGACCCCTACCAAAATCACAAATTACGGAAAATAAACATATTCGGAAAAAGAAAACTACCCAAATTTTGACAAGTACGCCAGTTTATAGTGAACTTGAAGAGGCCAGTAAACATAAATTAAGGAAGGAACGTTTGAAAAAAGCCCCACAAGCAAAAAGAAAAGTTAATTTGGCAGATACGGAGAGCAGCATATGCGACAATATTAAGAGAAAAGACAGCATCGATAACTCGAGTGATTCGACTTCCGATGAGCAGAGTTTAGATCTCACTGATTCCGATGAAATTGACTGAATAGAAGAAGCCGGGTCTAGCATTAACGAAGATTTAAGAAACATTGGTGTAGGAAGTTTCATACTAGTAAAATTTCCCACCAAAAAATAAGTTAAATTTTGCGTTGGCAGAGTAGATGCTATAGACGATAAATATCGCGAATATCGTGTCAGATTCTTACGCAAGCGCAAAGCCTATAAATTTTATTATCCAGATGTCTCAGGTCAGACAAATATACACTATGAAGATGCTGTAATGCATTTACCACCCCCAACCTCCAGTGGCGGAACTGCAAGAGTTCAGAGCCAATTTCAGTTTGCGGTTGACCTTTCCTTATTTAATTTATATTAGTTTAGTAAGCCTTTTTGCATTTGTATAATACTTGTTCCTTTTGCTTTTCAATGTCTTTACTTATATGTATATTTCCTAATTAAAGGTTTTTGTATGAAGTCTTATACTTATTACCAAGTTAAAAACAGTCTGTAATACGCTTTTCACAGAAACCACTGTACCGACCCTAAATGGCCACTGTACCAACCTTTGTTCGGAACAGTGGCCACCCTGGTATGTTTTTAAAAAAAATATTGTGAAAAAGAACCTATACTTTTTTTTAATTAAATCGGGTCATATTGTATAGCTTGATCATATATGTAGTCATAAATAATGAGAAAAGCATATATTTCTTAAACTTTTTTGAAATAAGTCGAAATAAAACAAATGGTGGCCACTGTTGGTGGCTCTCTCCTAACTATATCATTAAATATATTTAAAAAGATAAGGTATGTTTTTATAATGTTTAATTGAATATTTAAAATTTTGATGTCATATTATGAGTTATCTGGAGATATTGAAGTTACTTTTGTATGTAAATGACATATTGAAAACTTGGGTGACGCATGCACATGAGATAAATGACACACTCAACCAAATATTTTTGGTGGCGCCGCTGATAAATACTGTATTTTAATTGCTTGTCGTTTTCACGTACTCGAAGTACCTCAGTGTACCGCATAGGCTTCCTAGTGGCCGTAACACGGGCAACTATTTACTGGCTTGCAATGTAGTCTTTTTTGGATAGGGACTCTAGCTTGTATAAAGTTATGTTGCGCACGTCTAGGGTAACCGGACAGTAGTCGCTTTGCGGCGACGTAAGAATGAGGTACACAGAAGCTTGAAGCAGACATTTGAATGGGAATCAAATGATACGAAACGAGTAATTGAAGAACGGTGACATTGAAAGCACGTGGATGTCCTTAAAGGACACTGTTGTCAATTTGTGCATTGTGCTGCACAGATATGTTGAAAAGTGACCGTGGGAAAGCATCAAAAGTATGATTTAACATAAAGTAAGTGGTGCATGACAATAATTCCTGCTAAAAATGATAGTGAGGAAAAAAATAAAGTATATACATGAAAAATAAATTTGCACATGGGCAGTAAGAATGAGTAAAGAGGAATTGTTAATGCAGAACAATTTTGAGAGAAATAAGAAACATTTTGGAAGTGGGTAAGAAATACAAAACTTGGATGAAATCAGGATTCAATAGGAGTGCTGAATAGTATCAACGAGGTAGTATGGGGTGAGTACAAACAGAAAATACTGTAAAAAATATTTTGAACAGTTGTACGCAAGCAAGAGTGGACTTACTGAGAAGTTCAGCAAGACGAATGTGAAGAAGGAATAAAACTGTGGATGACATTGAGTTGAATGAGATAAAAAACGGTACAAAAGTTGAAGAATGGTAAAGCCACAGGTGTGGATAAATTCCTGGTAAAGTGCTGAAATATGGATGTGTAAAGTTTGAAAAAAGATCGTGTGTATCATTTAATACTTGTCTTAAGCGTAGAAAAGTACAGCTGTATAACGGCAAGGAAAATAAAAGGTGTTTGTAAAAGCTACAGAAGGATTAGTTTGTTGAGTGTACCTGAGAAAGTGTTTGGAAAAGTTTTTATTGATAAAGAACGTGCAATCACAGAGAGTAAGATTTTGGATGTTCAAGGCGGCTTCGCACTAGGAAGGGGATGCGTGGATCAGCAGGTGATTAAAACGTGTTTAAATGTGAAGCAGAGACTGTACTATATGTTTATAAATTTGGAAAGCATATGACCGAGTGAATTGGCAGAAACTCTGGAACATTTTAAATGAGTATGTAATGACTAAATGTAACTGGAATAGGGGCAGTATATGACGGTAGCTGAGTCTGTGTCAGGGTGAGGGGAGCTTTAGTGAATATTTTAAAATTGAGCAACGCGTTAGACAAGACTGCATGGCGTCACCGTGGCGGCTTAATTTATTCATGGATAAATATGTTAGGCAAACATCAAATGGTTTAATCGTCAGTGACGTGTTCTGGTGTATGCTGATGATACAGTTTTACTTGGCGAAAATGCGAGGGAGCTACAAACAATTCGGAGAAAGCTTGATGAAGTCTGTGAGAGTATGTATCTAAAGGTACTGATTGGCAAAACGAAGGTAGTAGTGTTTAATCGTGAGTATGAAAAAGTGGGTAGCGTGTATACCGTGCACGATGAGATTGTAAAACAAGTTGATGAAAGAAAGTGATGGCCAGTATAGGGTGAAATATGTGTCGGCCCTCGTTGGTCTGCAATTGTGATAAGACTGTCTTGATCGATAACTGTAATACTTACGTTTTACTTTGGTCATTCACCGTAATAACAATTATTTTTTTCTTTGGGTTCGTATTTGTAGAATTATACAAAAAAATGATATGCCCCGGACTATAGCTCACGCAATGAGAATCGCTTTTTCTACAGGACCTCTGGGTTATACGTAACAGTTAGCAAATAAATATTGTTCACAAATCATAAACTACTATAAAAGAAATCAAGATGGATTATTTCTACATATGTCCACTAAACGGAACACACACAATATAATTTCAGAAACTGATGTGGTAATTTCCTAATTAATTACGATGTCAGTATCTGTTAAATATTAAATCTAGAGGTTAACCTGAAAAGTGCATGAATCTTGTGGAAGCAAAGGAGTTAGTTGTGCAAAGATAGGACGGTATGGAGAAAAGTTATGCACGATAAATAAATTAAGGGGCAAAATACATTTCTGCCTACCCCGTTGTGAGAAGGTTTTGTTATCTTGTCTTTATACGACGCTAGGATTGGCGAAGATAAATTGCTATCTACTATTCTGATTGTGCTGCCTTTAAATTAGTAGCTGTTTTGTTTGGATAGCGTATATCAAATGAAATTGATTGGAAGGCTATTAATTAGTGGTGATTCCACAATTATCCTGAAGAATTAACTTCGCTTTATTTCGTATTAGTCAAGTATACTTGCTATAAGAATAGATAATTTTAATAATTATGTTAACTACTCTACACCTTGTACATAGTGTAACACTAATATTACACTTGCTTTACTTATAATACAATACTATCTGCCCAAATAACTGTAGTAACTAGTATAATTAAGCGAATATGCCATAAAATCACATTTGCATAATTATAGACTATATTATGATAAATTTAAGTTTGTCTGATAGAGTGAAGCTATGTTAATAATAACAGGTATGTATTTGTACTACTGTTTGAAAGTATATTTTAGAATCAACAAGGGTGAAAATGGGAGGCGCTAAATATAATTAATAATTGCTAAAGTCAGAGAGGCGAGTTATGATTGGTTAGATTTTGGAAATGTAAACCAGAATAGATTTCAGAGAAATGAGTTATGGGAAATACCTTACATTAGTATTAAAGTAATTCCCGGATTATAGAGGTTGTATTTATTATGAAGATTTTAAGACTAGCAATGGGGTTGAATACCTAAAGGTTTATAATTCTTTGTGAGCAAAAACATTTATAACATTCAACAAACGAACTGTATGAAGAAGATGAATTTATAATAAAAGTTTTACATTTTACAAACCTAAGAGATCAACTGGTTCGTGAGCAATAGAAACCCATTAAGTTTGTTGCTTCGGGCTACGGATAAACATAAAAGTATTAAATATTAAATTACTGAGAATGTGAAGTCCTGTGAAAATGGCCAAATAAAATAAAAATAGAACATAAATAAAGAATTATAAATAATAATTATAGTTAATGAACTTAAAAAGATAATATTTATAAAAATAAGTACAAACAGTTGCATTCTATCATTATAATTTATTATGGTTATATGGGGCATATGGATTACCTGGGTATAATATACCTTGCAGGTATAGTGGCCACTCAGCTCCTGCTGTCCTTTATTTATCCTTTCTTTTAATTCTTTAATGTATCTATTTATTAAGGTGTGGTGCACAAACTACACTATTTTTTTCATTAACAGGAAAAGTATTTTTTGAAAAGTGTCGCACTTAATAATTAATCCGGACCTAATAGTATGTGTTACTGAGTGGTCTCAATAAATATTTACCGTATACCGGGGTTGCTTTGACCCATAAGAGGTAACTTTGGCCTGTACTTTAGAAAAAGGTATTAATTTTTAGCTTTTCCCAAAAAAAAATTAAGATACCCCAAATAGTTTTGTATATTCAATAGAGCGAAGATAAGTGAAGAGAGACATGTTATTCACTAAATTTTATCGTTTCCCGCTAACTAATCTTGATTTTAGATTAACTATGAAAAATTATCTTGATAAAAAAGGTTTAATTGTGAAATTGTTTCAAAATAATATGCCAGTGCTAGATTGGGTTGCTTCTTTTCGTAGGCGCCATCCAAAATTGTCTGTACGGTCATGCAGCAGTATTAAAAGGAATCGTGCAGCTGTGTAGCTGATAATGTTTTGAATAAATTTTTTAATAATTTAGAGGTGGGTTTGCAGCTGAAGATACCTGGAACTATGACGAGAACAATCTACGGGATGGTCCTGGGACAAGTAAGGTTATTTATAGAAGGGGGCTAAAACATGTTGAACGAATTATGGGGTCAACAGAATCTTGTACCTCTATAATAATTTGTGGGAATGCTTTGGAGGAAATGCTAAACCTTTATGTTGTATATAACGCGGAGAACATGTGGAGTACGTGGACTGAAGGTGTTCTAGAGGGCTGTGGCTAGCTACAACCGGACAAGGAGTGGCTGGTTTGACATGGCAACGTTTGAAGACTGGTTTCTTGCCACCTTGCTCTACGAAAAAATTACGGCTCTTTTAAACCCATACCAGATGTGATTGTTAAAAATCGTAGAATTGTAGAGTGAGCTTAAAGCGCAAATACCGCCCCTTTGTCTTGAACTCAAACAGGTAAACATTTTTGCAATGACAATCAATTATAGAGAACTAATAAAATAACTTAATTTAAACTAGATCGAATCCGCATTCCAAAGCAAAAAAAAAGCAAATAAATAGACAAATAAACAAATACCTAGCTCTAATTTGTAATCGAAATTCTGAATGAAATACGGTTTCTTTTCTCAAACAAATAAAACGCATTTTAGTAGTTAAAAGAAAGAGAGGTCAAGTAGGTAGGGGAAACCCGAGCGTTTCTGTAAAATTTTTACAATTGAAGTGTAAATACATCTTAAATCCGACAGTAAATGAATTAAGTCAATAAATAAAGCAATTCAGTTTTTAGTAGCAAATTAAACATACTAAATTGAATAGATCCTCATAGTTTTAATTTAAATAATTAGTATCCCTCACTTCTTTACAATATTCATTTATAAATAAGAAATGTAGCTATTTAAGGAAAATTTAGTTTCACTAAAAGTCCACGTTATCGATTGAAGTCCACTACCTTCTTTTATTCTCAAATAATAAAACAAGAAACCAGGTAAATGCAAAGGGAAAGCAGGTAGGCGCGTCACCAGCAATTGTAAATTAAAAATTTTAATAATAAAAATTTAAAATAGTAAATAGCATATTATGTGAATTAAGTAAACTAAACAGAGTGCATAGTTTCAAGTAAAATAATTAACATACTTCACTTCCTTTTCAATATTCGTTTAATAAATAAGAAATATTTAAAGAAGTTTTACTATAAAAGTTTACTTTTTTCGATTGAATTCAAATACCTTCTTTTATTTTCAAAACAATAAAACAAGAAATCAGGTAAATTGTAAATTTTTATATAATAAAAATTTAAACATAAAAGATTATCGTAATTTTTAAGTTAAATAATTAGCTTTATTTCGGTGCTTTCAGTTAAATACATGTTAATACATGTTAAATGACAACTTCTAAATCAATCAAATAAGAGTAAGCGTTTGAACAGGTTTTTATACCCATCAGTTTGAATATTAATAATAAACAAAGATAATCATAATCTAACCAGTAAAAGGCTCTTTAGTAGAAATAGGTGCGAAATAACATTGAGTATTGCTACAGTATTTATGAAAAACACGGCTCTTTTAAACCCATGTGATTGTTAAAACTTTAACTTTAAAATATTATAAAGCAAACGTCCTAAGGATTGAACTCAAACAGGTAAACATTTTTGCAATAACAATGAATCATAGAGAACTAATAAAATATTTATTTAAGTTGTCACGGCTCGCGACAATAATAAAACTGATTTGATAAATAAATATTAAATGACATTGAAATAACTATAACTCGAAAAAAAAAATAAATAATAATTGAACCATTTGGTTGCTAATAAATAACAGCAAGTCCGGTGAGGGGCGCGGAACCAGGAATCACGTGTAGAGCAGTATGGTTGAAACGTGGTGTGATTGAAGGATTGGTAAGAAAAAAAAGGTACATGTATATATGTACATTTTGAGATTCATACAGTAAGTATACGATCTATTATGTCGTGACAGTAGACAAATAACTGTCCGGTAGTAGGACGATACCGTTAGTAGGGAATGCTACATCGTCCGGGGCACGATTTGGCCAGGAACCGGTCTGCTCGCTATGGTATTACTCAAGAAAACAATACAATTGCCTCGGATCGACCTGGCTACAAGGGGCGGTCAAGATCAAAACAAACGGACCCCGTTGCTGACGACTGTGCAAGGAATAAATGGCGAGTCGGTACGTGGAATGTTAGAGGTATGCATGGTAAAGAATTTGAAATTGCGAATGTAATGTACGAAAAACACCTTGATATTCTGTCTCTATCGGAGACGAAGCCCAAAGGAAAGGATGCTGTGGAGATGGAGGATGTCAGCCTGGCACTATGGTCAGGAGTTGAGACGGAACTGCATGGCGCAAAAGGAGTTGGGATGATCATAAGTGAAAGAGCGAAAAGATGTGTTAAACAGTACGAACTGGTATCTCCCCGGGTAATATGGGTTAGAATGAAAGTGGAGTTTTGAAGAATTTTTCTTATTGCATGCTATGCACCGGGGAATGGAGAAAGAGACCAGGAGCGTGAGAACTTCTGGAATAAAATAGAGAACGTGTTGAACGTATGTAAGCCAAACGAAAGAGTGATGGTAGTGGGGGATATGAACGTATGGGTGGGTGTACAGAGAGAACATAGTGAACGCGTTCTAGGAAAATTCGGAGACCAAAGAGTCAATGAGAACGGTGAACACCTGCTGAATATCTGTGTGGAGAGAAGCCTGTTTGTCTCCAATACGTGGTTTAAACATTAAAATGTGCATATGTATACATGGAAAAGAGGTGAATCTAAAAGTATGATAGACTTGATAGTGTATGATGAACGGCTTAGAAACCTGGTGAAAGACACAAAAGTAATGCGCGCATCGTAGTGTGGATCGGACCACATTTTGGTTGTATCGAGAGTGTGTTTAGGGCAAAAGTGGGTCTGGAGAAAGAAAGCAAACGTAGTGCGAACGTCCACGAACGTCCAGAATTAGGGTTGACAAACTAGTGGATAAGGGTGCGAGAATGAAATACGCAGATGCTGTGAGTAAAGAGTTGAATGTGAATGAAACAGTGTGGAACGAACAAATAAAAGACACTGACGTTGAAAGTGCATGGATAAGCTTGAAAAACTCTGTTGTCAATTGTGCCGTGCGAATATGTGGAAGAGTGACTGTAGGTAGACAGAAAAAATGTGCTTGGTGGAATGAGTCGGTAAAAAAGGCAGTATGTAAGAAAAAAGATGCGTACATGGCAATGATTGCTGCAAAGAATGAGACTGAGAAGAAGCGATTGTATGAGGTATACAGATTAAGAAACAAAGAAGCGAAGGAGGCAGTGAGAATAAGTAAAGAGGAAGTGATGGGTGTGGAAGGCGAGAAAATGCAGAATGATTTTGAGGGAAACAAAAAACTCTTCTGGAAATGAGTCAAAAATACAAAACGTGGCCCAAAACAGAACGCTGCAGCAGTGATGAATACTAGAAACGAAATGGTATCGGACGATTGTGAAGTGAGGAAATGCTGGCAAGAATATTTCGGAAAGCTGTACAGTACTGAGGAAAGTAAGACTGAAGGGTTAAATAAGGAGAATATAGAAGAAATGATGAATGAAACTGAGAAGGATGTTGGAATAAATTAGGTAGAGAAAACGGTAGGGAGGTTCAAAAACGGCAAGGGAGCAGGCGTAGATGAAATCACTAAGATTTGGGATGTGCAAGGTGGCTTCATGCCAGATAGAGGATGTGTCGATCAGATGGTTGCTCTCCAGCAGGTGATCGAATAGTATTTAAAGGTAAAAAGGAAGTTGTACTGTGCGTTTGTAGATCTGGAGAAAGCATATGACAGAGTGAATAGGGAGCAGCTGTGGGAAATATTAAATGAATATGGCGTAAATAATGGTCTAATAAATGGAATAAGGGCAGTATACAACGGTAGTCGGCCATGTATTAGGGTGAGAGGAGGTGTGAGTGAATACTTTAATATTGAGCAAGGAGTGCGACAAGGCTGTGTGATGTCACCGTGGTTGTTTAATTTATACATGGATAAATGTCTTAGACAAGCATGTACCGATACAAATGGTGTAATGGTTGGTGACGTAAATGTACGACTTCTGGTGTATGCAGATGACAGTCTTATTAAGTGACAGTGCGGATGAGTTGCAAACCGCTCTGAGGAAGTTTGATACAGTCTGTGAGAGCATGGACCTAAAGGTGGAAAGGAGAGTAGAGTATTTACTCTGCAAGATGAAATTGTGGAGCAAGTGAACGAGCTTGTATATCTCGGTAGAATGTTTACTGCAGATGGTACAATTGAGAGCGAGATTGGACGAAGGGTCAATGTTGGAAGGAAAGTGATTTGAAGTATTTAGACGATAATGAGAAATGAAAGCATGAGCCTAGCTGCGAAACGAGCAATCTATAATGGCGTATTCGTCCCGTCAGTACTGTATGGAAGTGAGACATGGGAATGTCAAAAAAAGCACGAAAGAAAAATAAATGCTGTGGGTGTGAGATTCCTGAGAAGGGCATGTGGTAAAACGAGAAGGGACAAGATAAAAAATGAATGCATAATGACGGAGTGTGGTGAGGAAAAGACGATGATGGATAGATAAAAGTTGTACATTACGTTGGTTTGGTCACATTGACAGAATGAACAACGCAAGATTAACGAAACAAATATATGTGGGTGAGGTTAGGGGAAAGGCCGGGCCTGGTAGGCCGCGTAAAACTTGGCTGAATGTAGTAGAATCTAGGAGTGCTGAATAGTCTCAACGAGGTAGTATGGGATGAGTACAAACAGAAAATACTGGTAAAAATGTTTTGAACATATGTGTGCTAGTAAGAGTGGGATTACTGAGAAGTTCGGCAAGACGAATGTGAAGAAGGAATAGAACTGAGGAAGACATTGAGTGAATGAGATGAAAAACGGTATAAAAATTGAAGAGTGGTAAAGCCACAGGTGTGGATAAATTCCTGGTAAAATGCGGAAATATGGATGTGTAAAGTTTGACGAAAGATTGTGTGTATTATTTAATACTTGTCTTAAGCGTAGAAAAGTACAGCGGTATAAGGACAAGGAAAATAAAAGGTGTTTGTAAAAACTACAGAAGGAATAGTTTGTGGAGTGTACTTGAGAAATTATTTGTAAAAATTTTATTGGTAAAGAACGTGCAATCACAGAGAATAAGATTTCAGATGTTCAAGGTGGCTTCGCACTAGGAAGGGGATACGTGGATCAGCAGCAGGTGATGAGTAAATGTAAATGGAATAATAATAATAATAAATGATTTTATTGATTATCTAGTGAATTAACCTACAAATCAATAGGCAAAGGGTCAGTTTACCAGTCGGTTCACTGTTCTTCCCTCTGAAGCCTCTAAACAAAGAGGAAAAAATGCCGTACATCTGCATGATGCATTTAAACATATCCAAAAGATGAATAAAACGTGTAAAATAACAGTATACAATAATACAATAAACTAAAAAAATATGAATAAAGACTATGGTATAATAATATAATATAATAATGTAGTGCACCATCGCTTGCTATAACTCGTAACATAATACAACGTTTGAATGCTAACAAGTTAAGAGGCATTCATTCATAATTTTTAAAGTGATTCCAGAACTTGAAGATGTTATAAGAAAAAGACCTTTTGAATAGTGATAATCGAAAAGATGGAACTTGTATCTCAAATGTAAGTGGTGGACGTCTGTGCGAAAGCTAATTTTATTATATAAATAAGGAGGTGTTTTACTTGGGTTAATCTTGTGGTGAAAACAAGATGAATGTAGATATCTCCTTTGTCTCATATTAAGCCCCTAGTCTATTTAATGTATATGTAATCCTATCATACTTTCTAATACCAAAGATAAATCGAAGACGTGAATGTTGAACCCTTTGAATTCTATCACAATCCCTAGCCAACAAACACGAATCATACACGCTATGTCACAAGAATTAAAATGTGATAAAACCAGAGAGTCACACAATAATGCTTTATGTCTCATATCCAGAATGTGGCGATTAGAGTATAAAAACCGTAGCTCATCATTCACGTATACACCAAGACTCTTCACACACTCCGATATTGGAACAGTTTGGTCTTCTATATGCAGAATAATTTTGTTTTGTATTTTCTGTATAACTTTTTTGTGTCCAAATACTACAGCCGATGTTTTATTTGCATTTATTTTAAGCGAATGGTTAGAAGAATTTTGTAATACATGAGCAAGATCTTCATTAATATTTTTGATCTACATCCCTTACTGGAAATGAATAATACATTTGGGTATCATTTGCATAAAGATGATATTTACAATGCTTTAAACTAGAAAACAAATTAAAAGTATAAACTGTGTACAATAGTGGACCCAAAATAGAACCTTGTGACACCCCTTTACATAACATTAAGGAACCCGATTCTACTCTATTGAGCACCACTTTTTGTTTTCTATTACTAAATACTCACGTATCAGTACTACTGCACTATTGTTTAATCTAATATCTCCTAGTATTGACAACAGTAAATTATGACTTATCATATCAAATGCCTTGGAATAGTCGACCATGATTAGAACTGTTAGGTTACCTTTATCTAACTCAGCAATTACGTCGTCAACTATACCGCAGGTCGCTGTAGCACAACTGTATCCTGAACGAAATCCTGATTGTGTCTTAGTTAGAACGTTATTTAAATTTAGGAAGGATCTCAGTTGACTCTCCAGTACTTTTTTAAGTATTTTATATAATGCCGGTAAGATAGTTATAGGACGTGGTAGATCTTTAAAACCGTGTACAGTATTACTTTTTGTTATTGGAACCACACGTCAAGTAGATGGGAGGATGGGGTGATCTATACAGTAATTAATTATATGCACAGTATATGGTAGCAAAAAAGGACAACACAAATGCAAAACATTGATACGATACCATCAGAGCCACACGACTTGGATTTTATTTTGTGTGAATAAGGGCAGTATATGACGGTAGCTGAGTTTATGTCAGGGTGAGGGGGACTTTAGTGAATATTTCAAAATAGAGCAAGGCGTTAGACAAGACTGCATGGTGTCACCGTGGGTGCTTAAAGTATTCATGGATAAATATGTTAGGCAAGCATGTACTAATTCAAATGGTTTAATCGTCAGTGACGTGTTCTGTTGTATGCTGATGATACAGTTTTACTTGGCGAAAATGTGAGGGAGCTACAAGCAAATCTGAGAAAGCTTGATGAAGTCTATGAGAGTATGGATCTATAGGTAACCATGGACAAAACGAAGGTAGTAGCGTTTAATCGTGAGTATGAAAAAGTGGCTAGCGTATATAGCGTGCACGATGACATTGTGAAACAAGTTGATGAGTATGTATTAGGGTATAATGTACCGGGTGTCCCAAATTCGTTGTAATTGCGGGGTATCTCGGTTGTTATAAAAGATAGAAACTTGCGGTTGTCGCGAACCTTTGCTACTTTTTTATAAAACTTAAGATGGCGTAATCAGATTTTTTGTAACTGTTTTAGTTTGGGAGATACAGGGCGATTTTGAAAAGTGTGTCGTTTTGGACCCCCTCGATATCTCGGTTATCTTTAAAGATATCAAAAAGATTTAAGCGTTATCTTATACATTTTTTTACGCCAAGTTCAGTGGCGTGCTTAATTTTTTTTTCGGGGGTACCGTTTTTAAGATATGGGCCAAACATAATTTTTAAATGGGACACCTTGTATTGTTTAAGCTCAATAAATCTCTTTTTTTTTCTCATTTCAGTGATATATATCACTTGCCACTTTTCATTTTTTTAAACATATTTTTTTAAACATTTTAAAATATAACGACATATAATTCTTAAATGGAACACCCTATATATATTTTAAGTTTAATAAATTGTATTGCAATTCTATAAAAGTCATATATTGATCCAGCACTTGCTATATTTAGTGATTATTAATGTATTGACTTTTATTTCTGTTTAATTATTAGGTATTAGTAGTGAAAAAAACGTAACAACAATAATTATACAGGTTATTATTATATGTATTTGTATTTTGTATATTAGATTTAAATAAATAAAATAATAAAATCATGTATATCTTACTTGCCCTTTACTTATATACCTAAGCTAGGTTTTTCTGGTTGTTTATAATTTGGAGGTGTTGATCGATTCCTAAGAAAAAAATAGGTGGCTATGCCAATCGAAATAAAAGATAGTTAAATCTTGTATACCTATCATAGTGTATATGTCATTATTAAATAATTACATATTTATTATCTCTAACGTTTTATTAATTTATTTTGCTATGGCAGATAATCAACCCTTTGAATATTATGAAAAGTATGATATGCTTAAATGTTATATAGCATGTAATGAAAATTCAGAAGAGGCTTCCGAATTATATTTTAATCGGTAAGATTGTTATAAAGTAAATATTATAACACCCATATTAAAGAATCATACTTTTAGATTTCCTGAGAAAAGGCAGCCAAACAAGGCAATTTTTTTACGAATTACATATAATTTATTAAATTTTGGTTCATTTATAAAACCCAGACAACATAAGTATAGTTTAAAAGAAAATCAAGAAAATGGGGAAATTAACGTTTTGGCACATGTATCCGTAAATCCTCGAACTTCCGGCAGCAAAATCGAAGATAGTGTTGGGGTTTCAAAAACTAATGCACAGCGTTTAAGAAAACATAGTTTTGTTCCTTATAAAGATCATGTAGTCCAACAACTGCTTCCAGGCGATTTTGAACGCCGCATGAATTTCTGCAACTGGTTCCTGCAAATGTGTCGCGAAAATGTTAATTTTGCAAGATAAGTAATTTGGTCTGATGAAGCGCACATAACAAGTGCAGGAATTTTTATTCGACACAACTCAAGATATTGGTCAAAAGAAAACAATTACTTAATTTTTCAACAGCAACAACAAGGTCGTTTTGGGTTCTCTGTTGCGTGCTTTGTTTTTGGAACAAAAATAAGGTATCAGTTTTTTGACGGAGGTTTGACATCTATTCGCTACCAGCAAATTTTAGAAAATATGTTGCCCGAATTACTTGAAGACGTTCCACTAGCCCACAGAAATCAAGTTTATTTTCAGCAGGATGGGGCCCCGCACATAATGCACATATTATTAGACCATTTCTAGATGAGTATTTTCCCAATCGGTGGATAGGCACACGTGGCCCTGTAAATTGGCCTCCAAGGTCACCGGACTTGTCCATTTTAGACTTTTTATGGGGCATATTCAAAACGAAATTTATTCAAGGAGGTATGATACCCTCCTTCAATTACAAAATGCTACACGAGACCCTTAGGGTTTACAAAATAAACCCTTATATATATATATATATATATATATATATATATATATATATATATATATATATATATATATATATATATATATATATATATATATTAGTGCTTTAAATAGAATATTTAAGGTTTGCCAAAATGTGTAGAAGAAAATGGGAACCATTTTGAACAATTTAGAATATAATATTGTTTTTAATATTTAAGTTTAAGTTGTTTAGTTTAATTTCGTCGTAAGATAATAAAGTTCCAACAGTTGTAAGTAAATGTGTTGTGTAAGTAGGTAGCTGTATTGATAAAATTAATTAAAAAATATATAGAATGTTTCAGTTAAGAACCATATGTCGTTATATTTTAAAATGTTTACGTCAATATGGTTAATAAAAAAAAAGTGGCAAGTGAAATGAGAAAACAAAATGGGATTTATTGAGCTTAAAAAATACAGGGTGTCCCATTTAAAAAATTATATGTTTGGCCCATATCTTAAAAACGGTACCCCCGAAAAAAAAATTGAGCACGCCACTGAACTGAACTGAAAAAAATGTATAAGATAGCGTTTAAATCTTTTTATCTTTAAAGATAACCGAGATATCGAGGGGGTCCAAAACGACACACTTTTCAAAATCGCCCTGTATCTCCCAAACAAAAACAGTTACAAAAAATTTGATTACGCCATCTTAGGTTTTATAAAAAAGTAGCAAAGGTTCGCGACAACCGCAAGTTTCTATCTTTTATAACAACCGAGATACCCCGCAATTACAACGAATTTGGGACACCCGGTACACTGCACATGGTAGAATGGATGGTGAAATTGAGCGACGTGTCAAAACAGGAAAGAAAGTGATGGCCCGTATATTGTTATATATATATATATATATATATATATATATATATATATATATATATATATATATATATAGTCGGCCCTCGTTGGTCTGCAACTGTGATAAGACCGTCTTGATCAATAACTGTAATACTTACGTTTTACTTTGGTCATTGACCGTAATAACAATTGCAATTTTAATTGAAGAAAAAGTGTAAAAATTTGAAAAAGTGGCTCAAGTAACCCCAATTTAGGGTACTCTGTACAAATTTATGTTTTGAAAATTTTTTTGACATATCTACAATGTACCTACTACCTATTTTCCTTTAGATAAAGTGCGTCCTAATTTAATTCTTGACGAATAGAGGAATTAACATATTCGGTTTAAAAATTTTAGAAATTAATGAGTTATAATGCTTTGTGGTTTGTAATTGAAAGTATTGTTACAAATTATCACTTTTTTTCATTACTTAAGATAATTAAATGCAGTATAGTTGATTCACAACAAATAAAAAAAATTCCAAAGTTACAAAGGTTCTAAAATTTGAAAGCGGAATAAGTGTTGCCATCTGCGGTATTTACTGCCTATTTGCATTTCTTCAAAAGTAGTGCTCTCTAACGATAGATTGTGTAATTGTGGTTTGAAAGCAGTTATTAGTCATAGGTTTGTTACAATCGAAAAAGTATGATTCACACAAATATTACTATACAAATTTTAATAAAATTTTGTATAACTATCAAACAGCTTATTATTATTTAATACATTATATGTTATTATCATAATTGATGTAATCATGGTTGTAACTGAAATAAGTGAATTTATCTGTTAAAAGATAATATTAAATCTGAATTATGTTATACTTTTTTATTGATAGAAGGAAAACCGTTTTTTAAGATCAAGATTAATGCCCTTTTTAGTATAGATAAACAAGGCGGGATTTTTTTTAAACTGTAAACTACTTGTACAGTTCCCATAGTAACCGCCATATGATTTACCACGCCTTCCTTGTTTTGAATTTACACTTCTAATTTTAGAGAAATAGATAATTATATCATTAAATATATTTAAAAAAGATAACAAGGTACGTTTTTACAATGTTTAATTGAATATTTAAAATTTCAATGTCCTATTATAAGTTATCTGGAAATATTGAAGTTATTTTTGTATGTAAATGACATATTGAAGTTGGGTAACGCATGCGCATGAGATAAATGACCCCCAATGTCTATGGTATTATACTGGGATCGGTTTTGTTGAAAAGTGTTCATATGACGGTGAATTATTAGACTCTTGGTGAAGTTTGAGTGTTAGTTTTAGTTAATACATGCTTACAAAATCTTTTATAAATGCATATACAAAAGAAGAATGTCGCACTCTGCGAAAAAATCCGTATTTGATGGCAGAAATGACGTTGACCCGGTACCAGCTTTGTAATGGCGTTCAACTTTACAACTGGGATTATAATCATTGAAATATGACATTTAGAGTGTTTATACACGTCCTTAATTTATTTCTAATCTCAGAGGTGTTTCTCTAAACTATAAAACGATACAATTTTAATAGAAATAAATTTGCGAGCCGTAAATGAAGTAATCATTTAGAGAAGTTAAAAAAATTCGGGCACTGTGATACAAACAAAATGTGATATTTACTATAAAACAATTTTATTTAATTCAAAAACCGAAAGACTAAGTTGGAAATATTATCAACAATTCGGCTCAATTTTGATTAACCACTTGCATTCAACTTGCTTTAAGAGTTACAGCTTAAAACAGGTAAGGCTCTTTTTGTCTCACATTATTATACATGAATGCATTTATGTTTAAACATTCATAAACACTTATCTTAGGTTATGTTCCTTCTATTTACCCACAATTATTTATATAATCCAGCAAAAGAAGTATTCTGGTTTGAATTGTAAATTATATTCCCGAAATAAATAAGTTTAATTAAGTGGATAAAATTAAGGGATTGGATTCGTGATCAAATGTCACCTTGCGTTACTAATTGTATGAAATAGGAAACCTGAATGGTGAGTTATATTACCTAAATAAGTTTTCTTGATTTGGATTATTTAATTAAATTTAAGGTTATCATCAGTATTGATATATGTAAGTTTTATTTTAGAAAACATCATTCTCTTTGCTGAATACAACGAAACTTTAAAATTAGATTTGCAAACAAACATAACAATACATCATAGATAAGACATCTTATCTATAATCATAAAAAAGGTTCAGTTAACAAGTCAAGAAGCAATAGTGAATTAAATGTATTATCTAAGCTATACATTTAATTACATAAATTTTAATACGTAAACTACGATCGTATTTATGATCATATAAACTTGTTATTAAACGAAGGGAATAAGTTAATTTAAAAGAGTATGAAGCCATATGAAATGTAGTTTCTCATATGTAGTATATCTTAACCTCGTGCTCTTTTAAAAGATTTCATTAGTATTATTTACTTGTTGATTTTGATTTCTTGTTTTAAACTTGTTAACATTAAGCTTATTCCACAGGTAGTTATATGATTAATCTGTTGATTAATTTCAATGTATTGTTACAATTTACGTTTCGTTTCATTGTGGTGGACGCATTCCTGGTTAATATTGATTCAAGGTAATTGAGAAGAATGTTTATGAATCATTGTAGTATGAAGAGATCTGCGTATAAAACATTGTGATCTAAAAATTACATACGATAACTTTATCTTTCGCAGGAAAGAACAAATTTTTACTTTGAGAACATGTTTTATGATTATGAGCAAGTTTTACTGTCGATGAGAATGATGAGCAATAAATCGTAATAATGTATACACATATTATTTATAAGATGGTTTATGTAGCCACTGCAAGAGAAAAAGTGGATCAGACTGATTTTGCTTTGCGTCATTGCCAGTATGACAATGTCCTATATCAACATCAGTTTATCGAATAACGAGAAACACCTTGGTGTAATTGAATGAGAAATGTTCTGTTCTTATTCAGTAGACAGCATAGATGCACTAGACATTATTTATAATCTGAATACACTAACATATGACCACTTATATTTTATTTATTGGAGTGGGAATAACCAAGTTATGTGAATCTACTCTAAAATGTTTTAAGTAGAAGTTATTTAGATTGTGATAAGCTCAGTTAGATGATTTAAATAATGTTGTGAATGAATGCTTGCATAGAGTTATCGTCAGTGTGGAATTTAGCTATGTGATCGACTCTAAAATGTTTTAAGTAGAAGTCATTTAGGTAATGTCATAAGCTCACTTAGATGATTGAAATGAATGCTAGTGTAGAGTTATCGTCTGTGTGGAATTTTTTTCTGCGTTGGCTTTTGAATTCTATACGTAGAAATAGATTCCTTATTAAATTTGCATATTTTAATGTTATTGGGTATGTTTAACATTAGTGACTGACAGCAAATTACATAGCAAATACCAACTTGAGCTGGCCATGCTACTTAGTGACAAATTTTGTGTTGATTTACATTACGATCGTTCAACAACATTAAATTATTTTGGGCTTAACACAACAATTCAAACCGGAAATAATATGAACTGCATTATTGTTGCTTAACACGTTGGGTGCCATGGCCAATTTTTAAAATTTCATAAACGTGACGAGTTCATTTTTTAATAGGTATTGATGTCGATGACCTGTAAATGCAATTTGAACGATTTTTCACAATTCTTTAAATACCACAAATATTTAAAAAAAATTGATGACGGGCCAATGGACCCAACCCGTTCCTGGTACAACTGGAATACCATCCCTGAACCGTTGGTCCCGTGACTCATGTTAGTTATAGTTAGCATAGAATTGTGCAAGTGGTCAGTTCGTTTGTAATTGGATACCATAGATAAGCTGTATACGTTGGTGAAAAGGCAGAATAATTTTAAATCGTAAGTTGTTCATGCAATAATAGTAGTACAGTTACAGAATTAACAATACTTTATAAATTTTTAAGCCTTATAATTTCATGAATTATGTAAGGTTATGTTTTGAAAAATATTTTATTTTTACAGATGTCGAGACGCATTCGCCCGCTTACACAATAAGAATTAAAAGGAGTTGCGGAGAATATGGATATGTCGGACAAAGAATTGGTTTGGTCATTTGAAGGTCCATTATGTAGTCCACATGAAAGTAGTAGCGATTCTGATGAAAGTACCACAAAAGTCTACACAGCACCATCAAGGTCAGGACTGTTTTTGAAACGGAAAAGAAATATATATGAGGCAGGGCCATCATCAGCCCAAAATGTTCTATCCAAGTCTGATAATTCTGAGATAGAAAATGAAGTTCCAATTAGTGATGCTGCATCTGATACTGTGGAAACAGCTGTTCAGAAAACTAAAAACATAGGTGTACTACCTGAAACGTAAAAGTGGTTACCACCTGTAGGTAATCAACGTAAAATAACACAATTTGAAGGTACTGGAGGTGTTGATTCAGATGTTGCTGGGTTACTAGCAAATTGTAGGCATATTGATGCTTGTAATAGTGTTGTTGCAGCAACTTATCAACATTGATATAACTCCACAGTCACGCCTGCATGAATGGAATTCAGTCAATGAAGCTGAAATGAAGACATTTTTAGGACTGTTATTATGGATGAGATTGGTAAAATGCCGTCTATTGGGGATTACTGGAGCCAACAATCTATATACGATGTTAGATTTGGCAAATCAAAGATGTCTCGAAATCGATTTGAGCTCATTTTGACAATGATTCATTTCTCTAACAACGAAGAATGTCCCGAAAGAGACAGATTATATAAAATACAACCATTGGTTGATATGCTCGTATACAACTTTCAAATCCTCTACACTCCTGATGAATTAATTTGTGTAGATAAAACAATGGTTCCTTTTAAAGGACGACTTGTTATGAGACAGTACAATAAACAAAAACGTCATAAGTACAGAATCAAATTATTCAAAATATGTACTGGTATGGGTTGAGCCGAACTCGATAAAACGGTTCTTGCCGATGTTGTTATGTCATTAGCGGAAGACCTGCTGAATAAGGGTAGAACAATGGTTACTGATAATTGGTACACCAGCCTAGACTTAGCTAACAGACTATTAGGTGTTAATACACATCTAATAGGAACAGTAAATTATAAAAGAATGGGATTGCCTAAGGATGTGGTAGCAAAGAACATTAAGATGAAGAAATGTACAATAGTAAATGCACATATTATATACAAACAAATCCATAATGAAGATCTGTCTATAACTGATTTCAAAAAACATCTTGTAGAGCAATTGACTAGTAATGTCAAAGATGTTCCATTAGATACACCAAATATAAAACATTAATTACAAAAAAAAAACCCGATCAAGTCATATAGTAAGACGTTTTTGTTCTAACTCTTATAAGATAATATACCAAAGAGATGGACAAAAGGCAGCTCAGAATAAAGCAAAAAAAGTAACAACGTTCTGTAGCGAATGTGTAGGAAAACCACCAATGTGCATAGCCTGTTTCAATTTGTTACATTAAAATATACTTTGTTTCAGTTTTATTTTACTTATTTGTATTTGCAAAATTTAAAAAATAAATACTTATTTTGAACCAGGGACCACAGATTTATATGAATATAAATTTCGCCGGCCATTCAAAAATTATAATTCCCCTGGACCCTGACGGCCCTCTCATACCATCAAATACATTGTAACTGTGGTTCAACTGTCCACACGATCATTTAAAATGACGTGTGTTATGACGGTCCCCAGGGACCTACGAAGACCAATTTCAAAAGTCTTTGAAGGTCCGTAGGGACCGTCAAGGCACTAAACGTGTTAAATGTGAATTATGGGTCCAAACTGGGACCATATAATTAACGATACTATGTGTTAATGAGAAGTAAGCTGATCACAGTATTATCCAATATGTAGATGTATATTGATAGTACTATTGCATATTCTTTAAATCTGAGACTTGAATTGCTTGTGCTTGTAAGAAACAAGATTGTTGTGCATTTAATATGAAATTTTGAATTACAGTTTCAAATTGTTTGATATACATATTGCTAATTGCAGAAATAGTCTTAACTATAGCTTCACTATTGAATCCAAAGAAATGCAAAACAGACGTACCATAACAATCTCACATATCAAAAGCCTTAGAAAAAATCTAAATATGTTGTCGTTAGTTGCGTCTACAATATAGTCTCCATTACATGTGACAAATAAGTAGAACCACTATACCCTAATATTGAACCACCAGCAGCTTAGAATATACCTACAGTAATGCCGCGTTAATCCGGATTAATACAAACCGGGCCGATCCGAACAAGCGAATCATTCGGTTTAGCGCATACCTTCTCAAATGTATTCAAAATACATATGTATGTAGTTAAATAGTACACACAATCTTTTTAATATATAAACAAACAGATTTGAGTTATAAAGCAAAAACATGTAAAACCTGAAAATATATCCAACATACATACATATGTCGGGAGATGTAGGTATGGTAGTACCTACCTATTGTACATAGTACAGTGTGTTCCATTTTCGATGATATTTTAGGGTATCTCACTTACGAGTAAAGATAGAGTTGAGGTTTCACAATACTGTGCTACTTTTTTTGTGAGAAGAACGCTGGTATAAACAAAACTTTCATAGCCAGCTACATTTCTGAGATACAGGGCGAAATTGAAAATATTGCATTTTGGGACCCCCCTTGTAACTCCGGTGGTAAAAATTGATTCTTATATAGTTTTTTACGTAGTCGTATTTTTGCTGTAAGCTGTCAATATTTAGCTGTAAATAAAACTTATGGTTTTTTTAACAGGACACCCTGTATATTTTTCTTGCGTTTGATTTGAAATTTTGTAAACTTTACAAAAATATATAATACACGATGTGTATTTTAAATAATAAACCTAAAATCTATTATTTCACAAAATCTGCGTAATAACATAATGTGTATTACATAGCATTAGAATTACTAGGTCGCGAGTTAATTATATTAGGATATTACAAACATAGAAATTTTAAAAAAGCTAAATCAATTTTAAGGCAGAATAAAACTGAAAAGCTTAACATAATATTAACTCGATAGTAACCCCTTAATAGATTTTCACCTTAAAAGAACTGCTCAAAATGGTTGCCATTTTCCCGAACGCTTTGTTGACATACAGTGGTTATTCTTTCTAAAGGATTTAAAATAATTATGGAACGTCTTTGCAAGTTTTGAAATGCCGCATTGGTGGCATCAAGTCGTTCATCTATTGTCCGATGACGGGTACTATAAACCTTATTCTGCAAGTAGCCCCATATCTAGCATGGATAGGTCAGGTGACCGTGGAGGCCATCTAATTGGTCCATGAGTACCGATCCACTTTTGCGGGAAATAATTGTCTAAAAAAAGGTTGAACAATTACAGCATTATGTGCGGGCGTGCCATCCTGTTGGAAATGTATCCTGTTAAGATGAGCTAAAGGACCATTATCTAGTAACATAGGGATAACATCTTGCAAAATTTCAAGGTATCTGTTCCCTGTAAGACTGCCTTCATAAATTCTGTATTTTATTTGTTGCCCCAAAATAAAACAAGCTACCCTAAATCCAAATCGACCCTGTTGCTCTCTTTCGAATAGCACATGATGATTTTCTTGGGACCAATGTCTAGTATTATACCTGTTGAAAATACCTGCACTCGAAAAGTAAGCCTCGTCGGACCATATTATAAATCTAGCAAAGTTATTACCAATACGAATTTGTTCCAAATACCAGTTGCAAAACAATAAACGACGTTCTGCATCCCCAGGATGCAAATGGTGAACAATTTTAATCTTGTATGGCTTGAATTTATATTTGGTCAATATCCTTTGAACCAGAGTCTTGGGAACACCAATCTCCTGCTCTAGAACTCTGCATGATTGTGAAGGCGTTGCCTCTATACATGCTAAAACGTTGACTTTACGTATCGCGATTTTCCTTACTGTACTTTTTTGGTCGGGGTTGAATAAACGATCCATGTTCTACCAATTTTTTTTTATTCGAGAAAACATTAAAGGACAAGGTTGCCTTTCTGGATATCTATAAATCCAAATGATATTTAAATAAAAAATAAATCCACATACGTCAAAAGATAAATAAGTATTCAAACAAACCTGTTGAAATACAGTTGGGAAGCCTCACGGGAGTTTTCATTGCTCTCTATAAAACAGACTAACAGGTCATATTTTTCAAAATGTTGCATCATTTTCATTTTCAGCCATTGTAACGAATACAATATTACGCAAAGAATGTAAATTTTACAACTGACAGGTCTTGACAAGCGCTTAGCAAATGATCATTTAATTGTTCCAATAATCATGGCCTACTAATTCTAATGCTATATAATACACACTATGTTATTACGTAGATTTTGTGAAATCATAGATTTTAGGTTTATTATTTAAAATAAAGATCATGTATTATATATTTTTGTAAAGCTTACAAAATTTCCAATCAAACACAAGAAAAATATACAGGGTGTTCCGTTAAAAAAATCAGAAGTTTTATTTATAGCTAAAAATTGACAGCGTACAGCAAAAATACGACTACGCGACTGGATTCTACGTAAAAAACTGTATAAGAACCCATTTTTATCCTTTGCCATACATTAAAGGATAACGGAGATACAAAGGGGGTCCCAAAATGCAATATTTTCAATTTTGCCCTGTATCTCAGAAATGTAGCGGGCTATGAAAGTTTTGTTTATACCAGCGTTCTTCTCACAAAAAAGTAGCACGGTATTGTGAAAACCGCAACTCTATATCTTTACTCGTAAGTGAGATACCCCGAAATATCATCGAAAATGGGACACACTGTAAATATCTTATTTTCTAAATAAGTTTTCAATTGTTGTTTGCCTTTTAGGTGTCAAGCTTAACATTAACACTGCTTTTTCGCACACGGGCTTTAATGTTAGGATTTCATTTAGTGGCAAATTGTTGTTTTCTGCCCATTGTATGCGTGCTAAATGCTTTACCACTATTTCCGTTTTAACTTTTTCGGGAGTAGCAATGAGTTGATCTTCCTCACCATCACTGCTAACAATAACTGCATTTTCTTCAACTTGGCAGTCTGTATCTTCAACCCATTCGTGAACATCACTTTCAGTAAAAACTGCTTCATTATTAATGTTAGTCAACAGGTTTGCCGTGATTTTGAGGTTCTCGTTATTTTTCTGAATTTCTTTCTGTATTTCAGATAATGGTATCAAATCTGCGTCATAGAAGCAATCATTAGAAAGGATTTTGATTCCAATAGTTTGCGATTGATTTAGTAGTAGACACTTGTTCCCATGCGTTCTGTAACATTAAAATTGCCTCCCTGATGCTGATATACTTCACGAGGGGGTAACCACTAGGAAAAAAAATGTGACAAGATTGCGAAAGTTTGGGATTGCGGGTAGATTTCCAAGGATTGCGGGGGATTTCTAAAGATTGCAGGAAAACGTTAATGATTGCAGAGGAATGCGGTAAAATTTCTGAGATTGCGGGGAGTGCGAGATTGCAGAATAGATTTTTAGTGACTGCGAGGAAATTGCAGCGATTGCGGGATTTTTAAAAACTGTATTATTTAGGTAAGATCACAGAAAGTACTTGCCACTTTAGGTAATTAGGCCGAAATAGTAATTACTGTGGATTTATGGGCATTAATATCAAGAGTTGAAGAAGGTGCTTACTACTTTAGTAGCCAGGATGTTAAAGTAACTGCCGAGTTTAATAAGGCACACTCCGATGCACATAAGATAAGCCAGCTACAAAAATTCAACTTCCGAGTTATATACCTATATTGCGGCCTATGACCCTTTAAATCAGTTAGGTCTTCCATCCTTGTTGTATCTGCGTTTCTACGTCTTCTGAGACATCCGTTCTTTTTAATATGATATCGCTATGCATACAAAGTATCCCGAGGGGTATCCGGAAATGCTACTTGAACTGGAAACCCCATATAATATCTGAGATGGGACACCCACCGCTCGACCCACCCTATACCTAAATATTAACCATGATAATTGGTAGCTGCATATAATTATATAATATAATTATTCGTAGGTAAACAAACTAAAGCAATGTTAAAAAGAAATACATTGTATTTAAATACAACAAGCAAAATAAATATTCTTTCATAAAAAAAAAGTAAACGAAAAATATAATAAAACTTATAAATCTAAAATTAATCAAAAACCATTTAATTTAAATATATTTTAAACTGCTTCTCTATTTCCAATTTTTGATGTCTTTTTAAATAAAATGGGACATTACCCACAAGTCATATTGGTCCATAAAAAAATTTACTTGAAACAATTTCATTATCCTCATTATTTTTTGGCCACACATAGCTGCCTAAGGCAGATTTAAAAAATTTTATTCTGTAGTTGTAAGGATTTATTTTCTCCATCACGCTACCAATGTACCAAGACCTCAGGTAACACAGCATAATACTTTTCAATACAGATATCTATTTCCTGTTCGGAATCTTCTTGATTGTCTGTCGATCTCACTTCATCAAAACTTTCATATTATTTTGAGTACGACTTCTGACTTGGAATCGCTTGACCCAACGGTCTTGGTTTTCAATTTTTTAACCCCTTTGGCTGCTTTGTTTACTTTTTTTTGTTGTTGTTAGTGTGCACTTCTCTTTTTGACCTTTAAGCTTTCTGAGGAGGATCCTCCCGGTGCGCCTCCCATACTTCGACACCGAAGAAGGCGGTCACTGGAAAGTCGGATCAAGTTAGTGGAGGAAAATAACCAATACAGAGTTGATTTTTTGACGACCATATCTTTATCAACTCTAATACAGAGAACAGATTGATCTGTTTTTACCACTGAAATCTCGAATCTTGAGATTCCTTAGATCTTCTACAGTCTCAAAGAGGTGGATTTCCCGTTGCACTTCTTGATCTTCTTCGTGCATTAAAATATCTTTCTCCGCACATGTATCTTCGACGTTTTCTGTTAAACGTGTATCAAGCGTAACCGATTCAATAGATACATCTTGAAGTGCCAACTCTTTTAGTTCTTCTGTAAGGGCCATACCCAAATCCTTAAAGTCTCTAACAGTATCATCTTTTGCTTAATTTAAGACAATCCGTAGACCATCCGTTGTAGGGAAAATGTCTCCGTGAAAATTATTATTTGTCCCAAGTCTAATGTTTTTTTCATATGGAAAAATGAAAGTGTCACCTAAATATGAATGTTTGGATAAATGTAATATCTGATAACATGCAAGAATGTAAACATTAAGAAGAAGGGTTACGGAATAACGAATTTACGTTTGAAATTTCACTGGTTTACATGCGACTCGGGTACGACGATATCAACCTCGGACTCTACATTAAACTGTCACTAAAAAAGACGGGAATATGTATTTTTTCTGAAAACGCTCTTCCCGAGGCTCTTTCTCTCAAGAGCGAACCATTACATACCTAGTCACTAATTATTGTGTTGATAGTCTGTGTTCTATGCCTTCTTTGTCGGAGGTCAAGCATAGTAGAGCAAGTCTGAAAAATTTCTCACATGGCTGTCTACTACATAACCATGGACAAAAACGTTCGGATGAAGTTGTGTACCTCTCAATCATTATCAATAAACCGTGCGCGTTCAGTTCTACGCACGTATACGAATTAAGAGTTATCCAATTCTTAGAAAGAGTGCAATATTTTTGATCCTTGATCCACGCTCTCCACAATCTCAAAAAAAATGTTCCATGCCATATTATGTATATTCTTCTTCCAATCATAAGTGACCAGTCAAGTACTGAATGTTGATGACATTTTGTCAATTGCTTCGAAATTCATTTTGTCTATACCTGAAAAATAAATAATAATCTTTAGTGTTTTGTTTTTATTAAATTGTTTTTCTTGGCACTTTATTTTCTAATGAATAAATTATAATTAATCGCTTTCCATAAAAATGGTAAAAATTACAACATTGACGTAATTTTTTTGCAGATTATAAATGGCTTTTTTAAAAAGTACTTAATTAGTGCGCATTTATATAATGTATTTTCAAAATTTACCCATATCTACCACAATGGAGAGTTAAGTCAAGACAATACAGGTTACTTCAGGTTATTAATATATGTAACTTTTGTTATTATTATATTATTTGACTGATGTATAGTTAAAAATACAATAAATTACACTATATGAAGTAATATTCACCACCGAAGGAATGTACTATACAATAATTATCGAAGGAATAGATTATATATCAATTGCTTGGACCAACCTCGGGACCGTCAGAGAAAGGCTCGGAGAAAGGTTCTGTAAAACATCTTCTCTTATCGAAGATTTATGGTGTTAAATTCATGGTTAAATAAGCATAATTTGGGGGTATGCAAATAAGAGTTAGTTATTTGACAATGATTGAATGTAGAACACACAGAGTGTCTGATTAAAGTTAGTTTAAACTGAATGCTCTTATTACATTTTATCTTACACTTACCTATTTATTATTGTACATATCACATTCACACCATTTCAATTTAACTATTACACAATAAAAATAATCGTAAACAATTTTATTTTATGTTTTATACACTCAGTAAACAATAATAACAAGGAACGTTTAGTCCGAATACGTGTATAGGGAAATCCCCCAACTACTTCGTACCTACACAGATACACCAATCCATTGGTGAAAATTCAACATATTCACCACAGCATTAATAAATCCGCGCATATGAATGCGCATGTTATTATTTGAACACGTATTGCGACAGAATTACGTTGATTGCGAAGAGATTGCTGTGGGATTACAGAAAGAATTTATGGATTCCGGAAAGTCTGCGAAGGGATTTCTGCGATTTCAGATGATTTTGTGACAAGATTGCGGGAAGTGGTTACGCCCTCGATTCTTCAAGCACTTGCTTATGTCGCTTTTTGAAGAAGAAATTACGTTAGCTAAAAGGCTCTTTCTGTAGAATAGCTTAGTGAGTCTAATAGCGTTTTGATCTAAAGGTTGTATCAATGCAGTGCAGTTGGGTGGAACAAATACTACTGAAATTTCTTCATTTTCATTTGTCAATTCATTGTCGTTAACGCGATGTCATGAGGCATTATCAACCAGTAATATGACTCTTGCAGGAATATTTTGACTTTTATAGAAAGTTTTCACTTTTTTAACGAAAGAATTCTGGAACCAATCTTTGAAAAGTTGAGAAGTCATCCAGGAATTAGCTGTAGCTTTATATTCGACGGGAATGATTTGATTCTTGAGAGCTTTGAGGGTTTTGCGATAACAGCCAGTTTTAGCTTATGGGTTCCTAAGAATTATAGTTACTCTTTGCATGATTTTCTTCCAGGTGCTTTTGAGAATGAAACACTGTACAATGTTCTAGCCTTTTCAGATAGCAAAGTTTCAGAAATTGGGGCGTGTCTTTCTCGTTGTTGCAGAAACCAACGATTAAGTCTTTTTTCCATCTCTGGGTATATGGCTTTCTTTAAAGTTGTACGTTTTGCTGATGTGCCATAAAACCTTCTACAAAAATAAACAAACGACATTGTATACTTAAAAGCAGAGTAGTGAAATGTTATGAACTTACTTACTTCTCTATATTCTTACGGCTTTTCTTTAAAAATCTGAATTAGTAGAGATACCTACGCCGTATTCTGCAGCTAATTTTTTACCACTGGAACCTTGTGTAAGTTTGTCCAATATCTCGATTTTCTGTTGTAAACGTAAGGTTGTATGTTTGCGTTTTGGAGCCATTTTATTACAACTTGTCCGTATAAATGCAGAAACTAAACTGGAGTGCAGTGTTATGCTCGGACAAGTTGAAACTTGCGATCCGAATTAACAAACCCTTTGAAATCCGGATTACAAGACACACAATGCTTTCAAATATACGATCCGAATTAAGGAGCCATCCGGATTATTGGGGCGTTCGGATTAACGCGGCATTACTGTATCTCAAAATTTGAGTTTGCATTGCTCTTTTTGAATATAAAAACGTAATTTTGACTCTCACTTGATTTTAATTGGACGTTATTAACTCATAACATGATGTCACAAGTTTGGGCATTATCAAACAGTGTACTCACTGATTTTGAAAAAATAATTTTAATGGAGTACTTGTCACTTGTAAATCGGTATTAATATTATTTATTGCTTAGAGATTTTTAGAATGTGGAAGAAAAGTAGTTGAAACCCCTCTTAACTAAATATTCATTAATTATTTTGCAACTTTACTTGCTGTACATTATTTTATAAATAGCTTTTGATCGTAACTATAATTTTGCTCCAAATTGAAAACAAACGCCTTTGAAAATCCAGCTTCACATTTTTTTTTATTTAATGTAGTATGGTCCAGACCAGACTAAGCTTAGGCTAACCTACTAAAGCACTCAGGAACACATAGGGATATGCATAGAGAGTTTTGAAGTGCCAAGAGATGCTGATATAAGTAAGGGGAAAATAAGAACTGGGAAGATTAGTTCAGAGTTTATAAGCAATATAGAAGACTGGGTTATACCCATTTGGTATGACGTTGAAATTTATACCTGATGATATGAATAAACAAACCGAGTCTTCCTAGCAAAGGTGGTGTCAAAGAATGTAATTCAGCAGCACAATAGCCATTGTAATACGAACAGTACAAAAAAAGAATTGACATGATTCTTCTATACTTAAGGGACTGTGTGTCAGAAGTTAAGGACAGCTCCTTTATAGGCCTAATCCCTCGTTTTGAATTCTATTACAATATCCACAGTGTATTAGGGAGAACCAACCCAGAGATTAGATTTATATTATAGATGAGGTTGAATTTGCGTATTTCACAAGCAGCCGCTTTAGTATCTAACATGGTCAACTCAAGATTTGAAGATAAAGACATTCCTACCACGGTAATAGTGTGCAAAAACTTAACATCTGAGGCATTCATACTTACAACACGAATTGACCGGATCTTTTCTGATGGACACAAGGTAAGACTGAATTTCGTTAGCATTAAATTTAACTAAATTATTTTCCCTTTCAAGGATACAATGAATGTTTCTGTGGATTGACTTAGCCATTTTATCTTCAATATTTCAATCTGCGATAAGAGCCCATCAACTACTACATGTATTCGTCTTTTATCAAGAAAACTGTAAACCTAATTAACCCAAATGAGGTGACTTTGGCAAGTAGACACTTATGCTAAGCTTGTTCCAATGCTTTTGAACTATCTGAAACGATTCCACCTCTTTCACCAGATCTTTCTAATGTATTGTTCCAAACTTGGGTCACACATATGGAAAATCACTTGTTGAACGACTTTGCCTGACACCATATTGATGGACACTAAGGAGTTTATTAGATTCAAGGAAACAAAGCTGGTTGCTGATTGATGGTATTTTCTACGACTTTAAACAAAATCATAGTAATGGCAATTGATCGGTAGTAAGATGGATCTATCTCATTACCTTTATCTTTTGGATAGGTGAAGCATTTGCTAACTTTCATGATTAAGGAAATTCCCCAGAAGACATAGACATCAAATAAAGTTTGGGGAACATTTCTTAAGACAATGATAGTAATATTTGTTGCCCCAAAAAAACATCCACTTACAGGACAATTTATATAAATTTAAAAATTTAAGAATTAAACATCATGATGTCTCAATTATAGTATTTAACCTAATAATTAAAAAAAAAGTGTGTAACATAAAAAAAGTTAGCTAAGGAAATCTATTCAAAAATGTGCTTTATTTGTAAAACTGATCGATAATTAAGGTTAACATGTTCAGATATCTTGTTAAAAATGATACACATCTGAAAAATCGGTGATTTTAACAGTGAAATTAGATTATGCGGTTTTACAATAGAATATCGTACTAGTACGAGAAGGACGTGGGGCACAACATTGAGAATATTTAACTACAATCTATTTTATTATGCACCAAGTTGTGAAGAAACTTTGGTGAAAGTTTGCTGCCTACTAATGTCTAATGTGACTACATCAAATCTTGACGTGAGATTCACATGATTGCAACCTAGTGGTGGATATATACCATCACATTTGATTGATAAAAATTTTCTTGGGACGGATTCCAAGTGGTGTTTTTGATCATTGTAATAAGGTAACCAAACAATCGCACAATATTCTAAGTTAGACGGACAAAGATAAATTATAATAATTTTATACAGAAATATTAATAAAATTTTTAATGTTACGAATTATGAATCCTAACATTTTCATTGCTGAGTTACAAATATTGTTTATATGAGCCATAAACTAACGTGACACCTACGTCCACAACAGTTAAAGCATGATCACAAAAACTGCTGCTACATACATAATCCTAAATTATTGGTTTTATGTTTTAGAGTATGTAACTACCTTACATTTAAAGATATTATCTTTAAAATACAAAATTATCTTGAGTTTGTTTGAACATAATAAATGCCTACACCAAGCAAGAAATTGTTAATAAATATAAGAAATAAGTTATCCAAGGTTATACTCTTAAGGGACACCTGACGTCGCAATGATAGTGTCAGAATTATAATTGTTGTATGATAAATAATGAAGGTGGAGGTGTCGTTCTCGCAGTCAAAGATAAGTTTAAGTGTACATCTGTAGATTTGGATGTGGGTCTGGAAAATTTAACACTTAAAATAAATATGCAGGGTACAAATTTATTAGTAAATTGCGTTTATTTTCCACCACTGTCATTTAACAATAGTTACATTTCTTATTTTAATGTCATAGAGAACAACAATGCATTTTATCAAACCGACATTTCAATCTACCCAACATTAACGGTGTCAATTATAATCTGGGAGGAGATAATGAAACATGTAGAAATCTAAAAAGTGTTATTAATCTATTTGACATGAAACTATGCAATAACATAGTTAATAACCAACTTACTACCTTAGACTTAGTAATTAGTAATGCAAATGTACAAGTAAACTGTAGTGATGATGTATTACTTACTATCGACCCCTAGGACCCTCCTGTAGTGATATTAAAGGCGTTTGTTCAAAGCAATATAAATAACGATTATGAATGGACAAGCGGTAGTCAAAACTATAATTTCAAAGAGGCAGATTTTCTGTTATTGTATCAATTACTACACATCGCTGAATGTAATATTTTAGAATCGTGCTAATGTAAATGAATCATTTGAAATGTTTTACACTATTCTATATGCATTCTTAGATCAAGCTGTACCTAAATTTAGAAATAATAAATTAAAAATCATTTCCAATTTGGTTTACGAAAGAAATTATATTTGAAATTAAACAAAAATTATTTCATCACAAGAATTAACTGATGAAGATCCAGATCGACGAATTGAGTTTTGTGAACGAATGAAGGACTTCATTGACCATGGTCACATGCAGTTGTAATGGATCGTCTTTTCTGATGAATGTACTTTCTCTTTGAGTGGTGCAGTGAATCATCACAATTGTCGTTATTGGTCTGACCACAACCCCCATTGGATGCGGGAAACTCACACGCAACATCCACAAAAATTAAACGTATGGGCTGGGATTATTGGAGATCGACTGGTAGGGCCATTTTTTCTGAATGGTAATCTTGGTGGGCAGTTATATCTTTCTATGCTCACGGATGATCTGCTCCCACATTTAAGGGGTCCATTTCCAAATAACAATCTAAATGACTTGGATGGAAGAATTTGGTTTCAGCAAGATGGCGCTCCACCGCACTACGCATTGCCAGTACGGAACTATTTAAATCAAATTTTTCCAAACAGATGGATTGGTCGAAGAGGTGCCACCACGATCCCCGGTCTTAATCCCCTTGACTTTTTTTTATGGGGGTATTTGAAGAGTAAGGTTTATGCTACATTACCAACCGACCTTCAGGATCTGAGGGACAGAATTACTGCAGAACTCAGAAATATTCCACAAGACATGTCTCAAAACGTGAGAAATGGTTTTTATCACCGATTGGGTCTTTGTCGAGAAACAAATGGACACCATTTTGAACATCTTTAAAGTTATGAGTGTACCCCATAAGAAAAATTTTTTTTGCAGAGAAGTCGTTAAATCGTAGTTTAGTTTAAGAAGGTTCTCAAATGAAACTTCTTTTGCTAAGAGAAGGCGTTTATTTGTTTATTATTTTTGATTTTGATTTTTTTGTTTAACAAAATCATGTTCAAAATTTTGAGAAAATAAATACTGCGTTGTATTCCTCTCAATACAAGCTTTCACATGGTGTATCACTTGATCTACCCTTACACTTGAAAAAAAAAGTTAGGGGTGGCTTCACCTCCGGGGGTGGATGTATGGAGAAACTGTAACCCCCAGATTGAGAGCTGGAAATAATTATAAAGAAGTCCTATCATGATTTTTCTGCCGGACTTCACCTCTTTGAGCTACAGAATTTATTCCACTTAGAGTATCCACCCTGTATAATTACTTCAAACAGATGTTGACTGTGTTATGGCTTGGAGTAAACTGTATTTTAATATAAACAAATGTAAAAGCATGACGTATACAATGAAGAAAGTATATACCGAAGCAAACTAATGTATGAATAATCAAAAATTACGACGTGTTAACTCAATCAAAGGTTTAGGAGTTCAATTTACGAATAACTTAAGATGGGATGAGCACGTAAATAAAGTTGGGAATACAGCATTAAATGTTTAGGGTTCATAATACTGCAGAATTTCAAAATCTCCTTACTGTAAAAATTCTCTAACATTTTGGTAAGATCAAAATTGGAGTACAGTAGTAAAGTTTGTAATTCTGGGTTAATAATACATCAAAGTAAAGTTGACAGTCGAAAACAAATTTCTAAAATATTTGTATTTCTAAAAATATGGTACTTACCCTCAATACGATAAATATCGCGTAGTTCGACAGGAACATAACATTCTGCCGCTAAAATATAGAAGAGAGGTGGCTGACGTTTGTTTTATGCATAAATTGATGAATAATAAAACTGACTATCCAAATTTGTTATCTATTGTCAGCCTGTATATTCCAGCACACAGAACTGGACCAAAAAATATATTCTGTGTACCAACGTGTCGAACTAATTACAGACTGAACTCATCTATGATAAGGTTAGCAATAACCACCAATGCTTATATTCACCAGTGTGACAACAATATATTTAACATAAATCCTAAATTGTTTAAAAAAAAAGTTAATATGCATTATTATGACAAAGTTTAGTTGATCTATGTGCAGCTATTCTCCATGAAGCATGAACCAGTAGTAAAATCGTTTATTTACTGTATTATGAATATGTGCTTATGTTCAATCTTTTAAGTTGTATAAAAGGAACAGGCTAATTACCAACAATGTAAAAGTATAAATAAATAAATAAAAAAGAAACCACTGAATTGTGAACACTAATGTTTTTTAACTTTGTGACAATTATGGAGTGAGTAAACTGGTCAAATGCTATGGCGAAATATGTGTGGATAACATTAACTTCACCACGGTTTTCTAAAATTTCCGTAATCCCTGAGTACAACATGTTAAATTAGTGACTGTGTAACGATTAGTCATAAAATCATGTTGAGCTTGCAATATGTATTTGGTTACATGAGTCTGGGCCTATCATCTAATTAGAATTAAATCTACTGGTGATGGATTCTAGTAGTTTGTATCGAAAATGATTGGTTTCATGGTGTATGGAGAAGAATTGATAGTGGCACATATTTTCCAGAGTGTTTGATACAAATACATCTACAAAAGGATTGGCTTTATCGTCAATCAGCTACTACAGATCCGTCAAAAGATGACATAGGTGGTAATGGAGATATACCAAAGTTTTAACTAATTTTGGCTTAAAACCAAAATTATGTACATGTAGCTAGTTCATTGAATTTTCGTTGTTCGTTAGCTTCAGTTATTTCACTTTTGCAAGTATTTCTAGCAGCAACATGATCTGAATGACCCGATCCGTTTATTGGATTTCCATCTGTTATAAGATTATTTTTAAAGGGTTGGATACCAGAATGTCCTACACGATTTTGTTTTTTGGGAACGTATGTCCATGAGGCCTCAGATACGAGCAATGTCCAAAAACAAGGACCACTTAAAACAATATTCACACCATGGGAACGTTGCAAAGAAATCTCATAACGGACTTAAATCACCACAATGGGCAGTAGAAGTTATTTCTGTTAGACAATGGTCAGATAGACCTAGTGGGAAAGAACTGATATTTTATAAACTAGTGGATTTGATGTAAGAAAGAGGCCTAGAAAATGTAGAGGAGGTTATCATCAGTTGCGTCTATGATACCATTGATTGCACATGATAAAATTGTAGAACAACTATACCCTTTCCTGAACCCTCATTGAACAAATAGCAACATGCTATGAGTGAGGTACACTTCTTGGTTTAAGTTTCAATTTTTTTTTATAATATCTTAGACATAACTGGTAAAATATTATTTGGTCAGAGGTATTGAACGAAGTCTTAAGTAACAATATATTTCATAAATTAGGAAGATAACTAGTTATGAGTTAGTATTGTTACACTACTTCAAGTTAACTGCCTAATTTTAAAAATAATATGGAAGTCTTTGGTGTGTTAGCATTCTACCTATATTAAGAATACGTCAAGAACCGATAAGAAACCACCTATCCGGGAATATTCCTTTCAAGAATTACTTTATATAGGAGGGTGGGCATCAAAGAATCTTATACAGTAAAAATATATTGTAACAATTATAGTATGCAAGGAATGCTAACCCATGTCATTAACAAGAATGATGTGTATTTTGCCAAAATGTATCAAACATTGTTCCTCAGGGCTTGATATTTGGGCCTTTTATTTATTACATATATATATATATATATATATATATATATATATATATATATATATATATATATATATATATATACATATATATTATCACATAATAAACTTTATTACTGTTAACTGTTGTGTTTGCGTGTTTAGGTTAATAGTAAACACTGGGTTCAAGATATTAGATTCTAATTAAGCAAAATAAAGACCTAAACGTGGTACAGTATTGGTTTCTTATCTAACTAACTTAATAATTTTTACGTACATTTTACAAGGGTACGTACTGCTTCCCACCAGTGACGTGTACATTACATCTTCTCCCCTCTTAATACTATAAATTCTTACAAATCTAATTTGTTAGGTGCTTACCTGACACGAGTACTTCGTCTCAGGAAACCCTGTGCATCATTAGCTGTACTGGACTCTACTTTAGGTACCTTCGGTGTGACTGTTTCAATTGCTGGGACTTCAATGATTTCATTATCTTTGTTACTAGCATCTGTATATGTTTCAATTACTTCGGAGACACCATTGTGTTTTGTTGGTAGGTATGGTACTACCGTTGGGGCAATAGTCCTTTTGTCTACATTTTTATCTGGTTGTCGTCTTTGTAAACTATTCACATGCTCATACATTATGGTACCATCTACACTAACAAGGTATGTAACTTCACTCACATTTTTTACAATGATTCCCTCTTTCCATTGAGTATCTGAGTATGGTCCCAACCTTCCTACCAACACGTTTTCACCCACTGATAACAATGGGGGTGTTACGTAATCACCTTTAATATTAACTAACACTCTAACCCCCTCCTTAGGTTTAATCAGAGCGAGCAATGTTCCTGGTGTAGTCCGAAATATAAACTGATTCGGACTAATACTCGTAACAGAACTCGGCGTGTTTCTATAACTAAACAGGAAATTTACAATTAGGTGGTGATTTTAGCACATTAATTCCATTTACATAAAACTTTATAAAACTACTTGAATTAGAAGGCGGGCCGTTATCACTCACAATCGTTTCTAGCAGTCCCATAACTGCAAACGTAATTTTCAATTTTATCTATAGTCTGTGTCACATCCATACCCTTTGACATACAATGGACATCAATCCATTTGGATTTTGTATCTACAATCAATAAGAATGTAACACCCCTTGTATAGAAAAAGTCTACATGAATTCTCTCAAAAACTCTTTAAGTTCCTGGCCATGACACCAAAAATTTTTCAGAGTTGTTTTTAGTCGTTTGACATATTTCACAGGTACTTATTAATAATTCAACATCGTTTTGAAGGCCCGGCCACCAACACACTGACCGTATTAACATCTTTGATCTCACCATTCCAATATGATCTCTATGCTATATATTAAATCTAGAATTTGACTTTGTAGTGCCTTTGGAATAATTACTCGAATACCTATCATAAGACATGTTTTTACAACCGACAATTCATTTCTTCTTATGAAGTAAGATTTAAATTCTGGTTCAACCTTTTTAGGCCACCCTGTTTTAACAAAGTCTGCCACTTTAATTATGACCGGGTCTTTTACTGTGACTTTAGCTATATCTACATACGTCAATGGTAATTCTTCTGTTAAATTAAATGAGTTAATGTCACTTTCTACATTTGTAGGTTCAGGTAAAGGTAATCGAGACAACATATTTGCTTGGCCTTTTTTATATTGGATTTTATAATCATATGCCGATAAGATAATACTCCAACAACCTACTCTTGCTGCGGACATCACAGATACGTTACGGTTTGGATTCAAAATCATTTGCAAAGGTTGATGATCTGACACTAACGTGATTGACCGTCCATAAATATATTTATGAAATTTCGTCACCTTAAATATAATTGCTAATGCCTCCCTCTCTAATTGAGAATAATTTTTCTCAGCCTTGGATAATTTACCAGAAGCAAACTGAATAGGTTTATCTATCGCGTCAACCCTATGACAGTACGCCACCTACGCCATATGAACTCGCGTCACAAGAAATTATAATTGGCTTGTGTGGATCATAATGTACTAATATTTGATTTTTAGTCAACATTTCCTTACTTTTCCGAAAAGCCTTTAAGCAATCCTCATTAAACTCAAATATAACGTATTTTTCCAGTAACCGGTATAAAGGTTTCATTTCCGTTGATAACATTGGTACAAACCGACTATAATAGTTAATTAAACCCAGATGCGCCCTTAATTGCGTTAAATTCTGCGGCTTAGGAGCTTTACTTATTGCCTTTAACTTCTCATCCGTCGGATGAATCCCCTCACAATCTATGTTGTGGCCCAAATAATCAACTTGCGTTCTAAACCACTGACATTTTTGCAAATTAACTTTAACATTAAATTCCTCCAGCCTTATTAATACTGTTTCGACCGACTGTTCCATTTCAGCCATTGTTTAACTGGAAATGAATATGTCATCCAGATAACAATTTACGTTTGAGAGTTCCCCCAAAATCTGGTCCATTATATTTTGGAATATAGCAGGTGCTGACGCTATTCCATATGTCAGCCTTGTGTATTGGAACATGCCAATATGCGTATTAATTGTCAAGTATGTCTAAATCAGAATGTACCTTCAGTTGTTGATACGCTCCTGATAGATCAAGCACTGAAAAATACTCCCCCCCCCCCGCCAAAGACGCGGCGAAATATCTTCTTGCGTTGGCAAGAGATACTGGTCCACATTCAAGGCTTTGTTTACGGTTACCCGGAAATCCATACAAATACGTACATCCCCATTTTTCTTACAACAATGGGTGAAGCCCATTCGCTATGTTTTACTGGTTCAGTGATACCCATTTCTTTCAATTGCTTTAATTTCTTTTCAACCACCGGTTTTAGAGAGTAAGGAACTGAATATGGTTTCTTTACAACGGGTATTACATTTTCTTTCACATTGAATTTTACTTCAAAATGTTTAATCGAGTGACACAGATTTGATTTTAAAAAAACACTACTAAACATTGTCTTCAACGTACTTAAAAAATCACTTGTGTCTTTAATCTGATGTGCACAAAAATTACTTTTCCAGATATACACTTTTTAAAAGATACGTTTCAAAAGCGATTCTTCCTAGTTTCATATTAAATTTCACAGTAATTCATTGTTTTCGGCAAAACAAACATATACAAACCAAGACTACATCCAGACTAATATGTTTACAGACACTGCAGAGGCGGCCATCGAAAGGGAAGACTTCACGCTACTCAGCTGTCGGTCACACGACTTTGTGAGCAGTAGCATCAGATTCGTTATTTTATAGCCACTCCTCGTGTTAGTGGTTATTAAAGAGGTTGTTAGATGCAAGTAAGGAAAATAGTTGCTGATTGTTGGCTTTACATTGATGGCAATTGGTCGAAATTTATTTATTCAACAGAATAAATCCATACAAAAAACAAGCTCATTAAATTAGAACTTATTCGTTCATAACAAAACTTATAATAATTTAATATGAGTCTGGACGCTTTGATATGTGTGAATCGTTGCGATATTGCAGGCTCACATTCCATTTATATAAGTAATTTGACTGTAATCTCGTTATATTTAGAATTTACCTCAGTTCTACATACTTACTTACTTCCTCTTCTCCCATTGTACCTCACGGTGTTGGGGATTTGAGCCATAGTTTGAACGATTGTCTATCACTTGCAAAGGTTCGGATCTCTGCCAGTGTCTGTCCTCTTTCTCTAGCTGCTTCGTAGATGTTGTCTTCCCATTTTTGCCTGGGTCTTCCTGTATCCCTCCTTCCATCACACCTCATTTCAAATATCTTTTCAGATAGCGTTCATAACTCATACCATTGTAGTTGTTTTATTTTTATATCTTCTAGTTCGTCACGTGTACTTCTGTTGCGTATCCGGTCTCTTCTTGTTTTGCCTCGCCTTAAGTATCTCATTTCTGCAGCTGTTATTTTGAATTTTTGTTTATCTGTTATCGCCCAAGTCTCGGAAGCGTATAGAAGTGTAGGAGTGTATTTTATCTTATATAAATAATTTTTGCTTTTGTACCAATTTCTTTTTTCCCCAGAGTGCTATTTACTTGATAATATATTGTTTCCTTTGTTTATTCTGTGTTTTATTTCCATCCTTATTGACTAGCACTCCAAGATATTCATGTAATAATAATAATAGTCTTTATTATTGGCGGGAATTCAAACCAAGACAAATAAAAATTGTAATACATTTTGAATAACCTAATATATTATATTAACACTTATAGGAGATATTAGGTAAGACCACGTAAACTAAGAACAAACAAATAAGGTGGATATAAGGCAATAAATGATGATACATAATAAAATTATCAATGTTCCTGCACTAAGTTTAATATTTATAGAAATCACTTTACTGAAATATATAACTGAACTTACTAGACATTACAATGATATGTACCTTACCAAGTAAATTAGTTCTGAGAGTATTATACGCAAAAGTGAAAGGAGATCTAGAATGACGTGAGGTAACTGGAAAGTTTAAACAAGATAAGGGTAATGGACAATGGACATTTCTAACTGCAACCAAGGTTACTGGTGATCAATCTTATTAATTAAACAACTCCATTTTGGAATCTCCTTTTATTAATGTATATGTAACAACAAATTTAAACATTACATGTAGAACAACGTACATTTTTGTTAATCTAACATATCGTAACTTTAGAGCGCATTCAACTCTCTCTCTCTCGCTCCCTCCCTCTGTGAAAGTAAAACTAGTGATATTGATGTTGGTGATTGTCAGTCACAGCCGGGAACTAGCCAGAATGAAATTATCCAGTTGCAAAAGAAACAGAGAAGCGAGAACTGTGAAAAGGGTTCTTTTGTTCTGCGAACTGGACAAGATAGGAAGAAAGAATTCAACAAACAAATAGCCAAAGCCGTTTACGCAACAAATTGCAGTTTTAGAGCAATAGAACATAAGGAAATTAGAAAAGCCATAGAAATGCTAAGACCCGGTTACGTTCCTCCATCTAGATTTCAGTTATCGTCAACGCTTCTGAATGAAATATCTAAACGTTTTAAAAAGTTTTCTGGACAGTCTGTTTGCATCTCCTTAGATGGATGGTCCAATGTACATAATGAGCCGATAATCTGTGTCGGTTTGATAGCAGAGGATGGAAACAGTGTTCTCTTGGAAAGCATAGATACATCCAGTCATTCCCATAAAGCTGGCTATCTTGCTGAGTTGGCTATGAACTCAATAAATACGTGTAAAAGTGAATATAACTGTAAAGTTACCGGTATTGTGACAGATAACTCGGCCAACATGGTCAGTATGATGAAAAAACATTTCCGAGTCGTTCAGTTATCCTATAATTACATATGGTTGTTCGGCGCACTTGCTTAGTTTGATCTCCAAAGATTTAGAAGCATCACAATCACAAGTAAAAGAACAAAATACAAATTGTGAAATACTTCGGAAATACTCATTTGCCAAATGCTTGGTATAAAGAAAAAGGGGGCAAGAAATTGGTCTTACCTCAAAATGTTCGATGGAATACACTTTCAGATTGTCTTGAGATCTATGTAAATGAATGGCCGAAATTGTTATTAATATGTGAAGAGCAGAAAGAAGAAATTAAACCAGCGATTTTTAAAAAAGTTTCAGATATCTACATTAAAAGGGTGGCTGAAGATTTTGTACAGTTGCTAAAACCAATTTCTATAGGACTTAACGAATGCTAAATTTATTTTCAATTATTATAGTAAATTATAAATATTACCACTTAAAAATGCATCAAGGTTTTATTTTTTTATGAACAACAACAAATACATTTTTGTGTTCAAATTTGAACCCCCTTTTCTAAACTACATTAATCATGATTTTAATCGTAATTTTAATCAACTCATTTAAATCATCTCAACCCTGACCAGCTGAAATGTGGTTAGGAAAGCGTCCAAACCTTTCAGACAATTTGAAAGTACTGCATACATAAAAAAATTAGGTCATCTTAAAAAACTTGAAAGCAGAAGTATTAAAACAAAACTGGTTGGATTGTTGGGAAATGGTTATAGACTTTGGGATCCGGAAAATCATAAAATAGTTGTATCAAAAGACGTTGTATTTGACAAAAAAACTTTGAAAGTTGATGTTAATGAACTTGAAACGTTACAACTGGAAATAAATTTTCTACTCGATGATGATGATGAAGAATTAGAAAATCCTGAAGAAAATGTACAAGAAGTTTTGCCTGAAAATGAAGTAGTATCTGAAAATTCTCGACCTATCAGACAAAGACAACCCCCTATAAAATATAATGATTATGTTTTAATGCTTACATACACTGATGCAATTACTGGTAATAACAAAGTCAAATAGAAAAAAGCTATAGAAGAAGAAAAAATATCATTGGCTAAAAATGATGTGTTTGAACTTGTAAAACAAAAAAAAAAGTGCAAAATACAAAACTTTTGTCTAGCAAATGGGTGTTTAAAGTGAAAAGTGATGGAACACATAAAGCAAGACTAGTTATTCATGGTTGTGAACAAAGAGAAGATGAGTTCGGTGAAACATTCAATCCAGTAGTATCTGTGAGTACACTGAGATTTTTACTAGCATATAGCAAAATTAATAAAATGAAATTATCAGTTTTTGATGTAAAAACAGCATTTCTCTATGGAAATTTGGACGAAGAACTTTACTTAAAATTACCACAAGGATACGGCGACAAGTGGTCTGGACATGAAATCAAAATACGAAAATCAATTTACGGCTTGAAACAAGCTCCACCTCAATAGAATAAAAAGTTAGTAGAATTTTCAATAAAAATAATTTAAAGCAACTTTTAACTGATAAATCTGTGTTTATGAATGATGATGGTAGTCTGATTGTTGTAATTCGGGTTGACGATGTACTCGTTATTTCAAAATCTGAAGAGAAGATTAATAAATTATTAGAAAAGTTAGATGCAGAATTTGATATTAGGAAAATAAATAATCCTGTCATTTGATGGAATTGAAATAATTGAAGAAAATAGTATTACATTACACCAGTCAGATTACACAACTAAACTGTTGAAACAATATAACATGGAATTATGTAAACCTGTGAAAACACCATCTATTGTAACTAATGATAATAATGACATGGAATCTAGCGAAAAAGTTAAATTTCCCTTCAGAGAAGCAGTAGGTAGCCTGCTGTACCCTTCGACCAGAACAAGACCAAACATTACTTACGCAGTGAATATTGTATCAAGAAACCTAGAACATCCTACAGAGAAAGATGTACAAAAAATAAAATGAATATTCAGAGATTTACAAGCAACAAAAGAAAGAGGCATAAGGTATAAGTTTGAGGAAGAATGATTGCTTCAAGCGTACTCGGACGCCGACTATGCTGGAAATGAAGAAACAAGAAAAAGCGCATCACGTGATGTGATTATGTTTACCGGTGGACCTATTGTTTGGTTGACAAAAAACAAAATGTGGTATCTCTAAGTAGTGCAGAGATTGAGTATATCGCTGCAAGTGACTGTGTTAAAGGCGTGTTCATTAAATTGTTGTTCAAAGAAATAACTAACAAAGATGTTGATTATAATTTAAATATTGATAATCAAAGTACAATTAAGATGTTGCAAAATACTAATTTTAAAAGATGAAAGCATATTGACATACGATACAAATTTATTGTAGACAACATTGAAAATAAAAATATTAATGTAGTATTTTGTGCAACAGAAAAACAACTATCTGACAAAACCTAACCCAGAACAATTTACTGAAATGACCGATAAAATTATGTGTAATATTGATGTGAAATGATTTTGAGTACTTTAGGTCATTGAAAAATAGAGCTGTGTGAAGCTGGCCCCCCAAGGTGCATATTTCGTAATTAATTAATGGCATTCGATTGACCACTTATTGGCCACAAATGACCACTGACAACTTTCATTGACCATTTTGTTTAATAATGTACTATTCGAATTTTGAGACATGGTCAATTCTCGAATATGCATTTTGAGACATGGTCAAGGCTTGTATATGCATTTTCAGGATTGACCATCTTTTATTTCCTATGAATAATCATCAGAAGAACATGTAGTGCATTTTGAATAATAAAGTATTTTTTCGAATTTTAAGACATGGTCAATCCTAGAATGTAAGGTAAAAGAGTTTTAGTTCAGGAATGAAAATACTAACAAGATAACAAATCACTAAATACAATATAATACATTTGATTTTAAACCGTAACGAAACAATGCTTTTCCATTTTTTTGTATGAGGATGAGTAAGTAATGTATGTAAATAGTGTTAAGCCCCAGTTGCCCAAGACGCAAAATAACCCCAAGTTGCCCACGAGAGCATGCCCGTTTTCGGTCTGTGCACTTCAGCACCACCAGGGATCGGACACCGCTTGCAACTAACTCGAAATGACAGTAATAAGATTTTATATTATGGGAGAAAACAACGAACAACCTCTCAAATTCCAAGACCAACACCCAACGTTTTGAAGTCATATGTCACAAATTCTACGTGTTCTTATGAATGAATATTCATACGATATAGAAGATGGTCAATTCTCAAAAAGTATATTCGATGATTGACCATCTCTGATGGTCCATCAGAGATCAGAGACCTTATCTCAATATTCGAAATAGTACATTATTAAACAAAATTCAATTTTTATTCTTTTGGATGACTATGCATGGAAGTAAAAGATGGTCAATTCTCAAAACGCATATTCGATTTACCATGTCTCAAAAAGCATATTCGAGGATTGACCTTGTCTAAAAATTTGAAATAATACATTATTAATCAAAATGCACTACGTGTTCTTCTGGATGAATATTCATAGGAAATAAAAGATAGTCAATTCTCAAAAACCATATTCGAGGATTGACCATGTCTAAAAAATCATATTCGAGGATTGACCATCTCTGAAAATGCATATTCGAGGATTGACCATGTCACAATATTCGAAATAGTACATTATTATTAAACTAAATGCAATTTTTATTCTTCTGGATAGGAAATAAAAGATGGTCAATCTTTAAAAAGCATATACGAGGATTGGTCTTGTCCCAAAATGCTTATTCGAGGATTGACCATGTCTCAAAAAGCATATTCGGGTATCGACCATGTCTTAAAATAGGAAATAATACATTATTAATCAAAGTGCACTACTTATTCTTCTGGATGATTACTTATAAGAAATAAAACTTAGGTCAATCCTCAAAAAGCAAATTCTAGGATTGACCATGTCTTAAAATTGGAAATAATACATTATTATTCAAAATGCACTACTTGTTCTTCCGGATGATTATACATAGGAAATAAAAGATGGTCAATCCTCAAAATGCATATACAAGCATTGACCATGTCTCAAAATGCATATTCGAGGATTGACCATGCCTCAAAATTTAAAATAGTACATTATTAAACAAAATGCACTAATTGTTCTTCTGGATGATTATTCATAGGAAATGAAGGGTGGTCATCTTGTCAATCCTGAAAAAGCATATTCGAGGATTGACCATGCCTTATAATGAATATAAAAGTAGATTTTATTTTTTTTTTTTTTTGAAGAGTGGTCAAACAAATCGAATTCATGGTCAATCAAGGTCAAACGATGGTCATTCAGATAGAGTAATAAAAATTGGCGATTTTCGATTCGGGAGGGACAAGTGTGAAGTTGGCCCCCCCAATCTTATTTTGCAATAACTTTTTAACAGAGGGTGGTCAATGAAAATTGATGGTGGTCATTTGTGGTCAATAAGTAGTCAATCGAATGCCATTAATTAATTACGAAATATGCAACTTGGGGGCCAGCTTCACACAGCTGAAAAATAGTATAATAATAGTTAAGTTGTTTAAATAACCTAATATTAATAATACGTTTGATTGATACCTTTATTCGTTTTAATTCAATATTTTTTGTTTGAGTTTATTTGAGATAATAATCTTTTTTAATAAGTAGAAAAGGTTACTTAATTTTTTTTAATAATTTTTTTATTTTCTTGAACATTTGAAGATAATCCTCTTCTAAAACTATTTCTATTGTTTTTTAAAGTAAAAGTAAAAATTAAGGGGGAATGTTGAATGTAGGGAAATTTCATGTTACATGTGTGATATTTTGGTTCTGTAATGTGGGAAATTTTTAGTTTTAAGTAACAGTGAGTGTTTGGGGTGCATGACCAGCTGTAAATTTTTTGTGGTGATTAAAAAAATGTTCTTCTAATTAAAACTGGTTTTTAATAATTAAATAAAACCTTATGTTCGTAACAACATAAACCGTATGAGCGAAAATAATGCTCAACTAAAAAGACTTTTTCTTCAGTAGGTAACATTATTTACGAACTTGCATATTAGTATATTTGACCAAAACCAAACATCAGTGTTTATGTTCCTTGTTTAGGCGCATGGGGTAGGAAAGGACCCCATAACTTAAAAGGTGAATAACCTTTACAAATGATTAACAAAATTGGTGATTTCAGGTTCACAACTTTATTAGCTTTTAATAAACACATTTACATGTTAGGCAAACATAAATTACTGATAGTGCTTCTGTGCTGAACGCATACAATTTTTTTGCACAAAGAACACTGTTTTTTACCTTTTTTGTCCTTATTTCTTGGACACACTTCACACCGCCAACTAACAATGTAAGAAAACAGTTTGACCATTTCATACCAAAAACTTATTATTGTATGTGTGTCTATAGATTATACAGGATGTAATTATTAGCTTGAAACAAATTAAATACTAAAGACAAATGTAAACAAATTAGTTACCTTTCTTCATATCAGAATGCTATACAGAAATAAGCATGGAACAAAGAAAATTTTAATGAAAAGAACAATACAGTCCTAATCTCATTATTTATTCTACATAATACAATAATGCCTTTTCAATACATAAATTTAAACTTCATTGAAGTGAATAAAAGAATAAATTAACATTAGAAACTTAAATCTTGTATTTTTAAACAACAAAAGAATTTAATCTCCATCGAAGTGATTAATAATGAGGAAGTAATTATCATTAGAAACCTAAATGTAGGTAATACCTACATTTTTTCATATGCACAACTAGACGCATAGGGTAATTAGGCGCATGGGCTCACTTTTAACTTTTTAGATGGAATATATTAATTAATAGTAAGACCTGATAGAATGTCTTTAAAATAACTTCATGAGATTATGGTATTTACTAATTTAGAAGATTACATAAAATTACAAAGAATTTTAAAGAAGAATAAAAAAGTTGTAAACTTTTTTAGAAAGTATGGGGTCATTTCTGGCCCATGCGCCTAACCAAGGGTTAAATAACAGTGTCAATTCTTAGAGGTTTAAGCAAAAGTAGGCCTACCGTTTCAGTATTGTAAATGAATAACCATATTGTATATTGTAAGGATTATAGATGTGGGGAATGCGGGCTTGTTATGAACAATCATGAAGTGAATCTTGCTAAAATGTATCAAATTTAATTTATTAGTTCTTGATATTAAGATCTTGATGAGGCAATAAATAGCAGTAAATAGTATTACATTGTCATTTGCTAATGTACAAAATTTAGGCCTTTAGATGCATTTCGATTTGTGTTTTACTACATATATTACCAAATTAATCCTAATGTCTTGCTCTACATAAGTGACTATTCTAAGAGGGATATTTTGAATAAAGATCCAAAAAAGGTGATGTGAAATCTTACATTGTTCAACTTTAATGATTGTGATGTGCAGAGTGTCCAGAAACTCTCCTGACAAACGGAAACTACACATACTAAACATGATTTTATGTCGATTTAATCTGAATTACCTTAACACTAGCACCGCCGGCTATTGTAAATACCTAAAACTGCCCCGGTAGGTCATTTTGACCTCTGGGCAAAAAAGGTAATTTTGAGGTGCATTCTTTATATATTTTACACTTAATTGAGAAAGAAACATAAAAAAACACATTTTAGGTAAATATTCCTTTTAATTAAATAAAAATCAAATTGATTCTAATATATTTAGAATTCAGTACAGTTTTACATGCTGTATTACGCTCTACAGTTCAAACAAATAACGGTCTTTGTTACACGTCCACATTTTCCACAAACATATTTGTTACGCATTGAACAAACGTCAGCAGTTTTATTTTTGTCACATTTTTTAATTTGACTCTGATGACGTTTTTTTAGGTTTCGTTGTATCAGATGTGCTGGTACTTGCACCAGAATCTTGTTTCGAATCGAAATACTCTTTTCCTAGTTCCTCCGCTAGAGTGAAAATAAAGTCTCTTCTTTTTATTTTACTGCCTACGACTTCCTTATAAACTATCCAGGCGTTGATTGTGGCATGATCTAAAGCATTGTAATACACATGAACTGGCCATCTAGGTGAACCAGCTTTCGTAGAATATTTTATAGCCATTTGGTCCAACACATCTACTACAAATTTTGTTTCATTGTAATACAACACTGTTTTAGGTTTCTTCTTTTTGCCATCATCTATAGCCACAGTTGGAAGTAGCGTACTTAGCAATATGACATTTTTATTAACTTTACCCTGATAAATTGAGAAGGTGCTTTTATCATTTTTCATTACTGTAGTTGTTATGTTTATTAATCATAAACATTGTATTATTATTTATTAGTTTAATACACAATGGTTAAGTTACATATTAATATTAAATCTACGCAACCATTATTAACTGTTCCTAAGTACCCACTGGCAGTGTTGCCACCTTATATAACATCTCCCTTTTTTTTACAATACAAAATCATTGTATTTTTTAGGTAATTTAATTTGTCTTTGAGGGCGATCATTTCTAGTTATATTATTTGGCTCCACTGTCTCTTTAATTTCAGTTTTGTCATTATTCTCTATATCAGGCAAATATTCATATTTGTTCGATGAATGTCTAATGTGTGTGCTGTTTCGTCTGTACTCTTTACCTTCCTCATCACGTACAATATATGAGCGCGGTGTACTGGCTGGCCTATTAATTTCAGCTGGCACCCATACTTTATCCCTTTGAATTGTTACACTTTCTCCCGAACTAAACTCATTGTCTACCTTACAATTTCTATCATAGTATTTCTTGGCATTGCTCTGCTTATTCAACAATTTTTTATATACATTTACACTATTTTCAGGACTTAAAGCTAAATTCGTAACTGGTAGTTTAGTTTTTAATTTACGCCCCATTAATAATTGTGCAGGTGATAACCCAACTCCCACAATTTCAGTATTTCTGTAGTTTAACAGTGATATATCTAAATCACATCCTTTTCTCAAAAACTGTTTTGCAATTTTCACGCCACTCTCAGCCTGACCATTTGACTTGGGATAACGAGGACTACTCGTAGTTACCTTCACCCCATACTTTCTGGCAAATTCATTAATAGAAAATGAATTAAATGGCATGTTATCAGAGACTATTTCATCAGAGATTCCATGAGTAGAAAAACAATTCTTAAATTTCTTAATTAATTCCTCTGCAGTCTTATTTTGAATTTTCAATATTTCCAACCACTTATAATATAATCAAAAATTACTAAATAATTTTTATTACCGAACTCACAAATATCTGCAGCAATTTTTCCAAACGGTCTGTTAGGGATTGGATGATATATCATTGGTTCTTTTGTTTTGCTACCCTTATATCTTTCACATATTTTACATTTTTTCACATACTTTAATATATCCTCATTAATCGAACCCCAATATAAACTATCTTTAGCCCTAGCTCTAGTCTTTGTTACCCCAAAATGACCTTCATCGTGCAGCAACCTAAGCATATCTTTTCTCAATTCTGTAGGCACCACTAAACGATTTTTTACAAATATTAAATTATCCACTATATGAATATCATTACGTAACACATAGTATTGTCTTACACAGTTTTGCACTTTATTAATTTTATTTGGCCACCCTAACTGAACAAACTTTTTGATTTCATTCAGTTCAACGTCTGCTTTTGTTGCTAACTGAAACTGTCGTTTTTTCTCTTCCGATATGTTTACAATTGAATGTACATTATGAACTATCTCTAACATAGTAGGATCATCCTTTGTATTACTATTAAGATAATCTCTCGACAGCATGTCAGCCACATGTAACAATTTCCCAGGTACGAACTCTAATGTGAAGTTATACTTAATTAATTTTAACTTAATTCTTTGCAGTCTGGGTGAGACTATGTCATTTATACACTTACTATGTATTGCTATTAGAGGTTTATGATCTGTACAAATTTTTATATTTCTACCATAAATTAAGTAATGAAATTTATTTACAGCAAATGCTATTGCAAGGTATTCCTTCTCAATGTGCCCATATTTTTGTTCTGCAGCTGTAAGGCTACGCGACGCATAAGCTACCGGTCTCCCCTCTTGTAACAAACAACAACCCAGCCCACTTTTTGAAGCATCTGTATGTATTTCAATCACTTTATTATCATTAAAATTTGCTAATATTGGTGTTTCAGTCAATATCCTTTTAATTCTTTCTAAAGCATCCCTTTGAGTTTTTTCCCAAATGAACTCAGTTTCTTTTTTCAGAATTTCCCTAATTTGTGCAGTTAACTCTGACAGATGTGGTATAAAACTCCTAAAATAGTTCACCATTCCCAACAACCTCTGTATCTCTTTTTTATTTGTAGGATTCTTAAAATTTTGTATCGATTCTATTCGACTACTATCAATTATGTAACCCTCCTTAGAAAAAACATATCCTACATACTTTACCTCATTTACCTTAAACTGTAATTTATTCTTATTGAATTTAACATTCAGTTCTCTAGCCCTCTCCAGAACCTTATTTAATATTTTATCATGCTCCTCCTCATTTGAAGCAGCAATTAAAAGATCATCGAAATATATCATGACTCCATCAATGTCACCAAAATTTTGAACATTAATTTTTGAAAAATTCCGGTGCTATGCTCAACCCAAATGGCAATCTTAAAACTTATAGTAACCAAAGGAGTACTAAATGTACATAATTTATCAGATGCACTATCAAGCTCTACATGATAGAAACCATCTTTGAAATCTAACAATGTAAACCAGCTCTTACCCCTTAAATTTGTACAAATTTCTTCAATTTTGGGTATTAACCAGTACTCACGCTTTAATGCCTTATTTAATTCAGACGGGTCAAGACACACTCTTAGAGATCCATCCGGTTTTTCAACCACTACCAAATTACTAGCCCATTTAACAGTACCAATTTCTTTTGCAATGATCCCATCACTTTCTAATTTATGTAAGTGATTCAGTAATTTTCCTTTCAAAGAGTTTGGCACACGCCGAGGAGGCCTAGCAACTGGTAACACATTATCCCTAATTTGAATCATACATTTGTTTTTAAATTTTCCAACTCCTGTAAACAAATCCAAATTATTATTCACAACAGAATCCTTATCTATATATCTTTTAATTGCACCAACCTTATTTTTACAAAGTATTCCTAACTTCACACTTGTATCCAGCCCTAACAATGCTAGTGAATCATTATCATTTTTTACTACTACGAAATTATGTAATTCTTTTTTACCTCTAGCTTCGCACCATAGTTCCAGTTTACCTATTGGCTTAATTTTAAATCCACCAAATGCTTCTAAAACCACATTTGTTTTCTTTACTTCTTTACTGCATCCCATTTTTTCAATTACTCCAAATGGTATTACATTTACTTCCGCCCCCGTGTCAATCTTTAACGTAACTTCCCTGCCATTAACCCGGACAGCTTCCAGCCAACATGCAGCATCTATTCCTTTTTATTTGACTGACTACTTTAACAGTTTCTACACATAATCCACCTGTGTCTTCCTGTTCTTCCATTACATTTAATTGTTTGGTGTTCTTGTAGCAGTTTCTTCTATAATGGTTCAATTTTCCACACTTACTACACCTTTTGCCATATGCCGGACACTTATTTATTTCATGTTCACCTCCGCAGCTCCTACAATCAGTAATTTTCGCCTTTCCCGGAGTAACACTTTGTTTCTTTGTCTTATAATTGTTTTGCTTCCTTACCATATTTACTTTATCCTGTTCTTGTAACACCTTTAATTGTTCCTTTGTAATCTCACTTGACCTACAAATGTCAACACACTTTTGTAACTTTAGATCTTCAATGTATAACAGTTTTTCCTGTATCTTCTTATCTGCAATTTCTATTACAATTCTATCTTTTAAAACATCTTCCTGCTGTTCTCCATATTCACATGTCTTGATCAAATTTTTTATATCTTGTAAGAACGAATCACAGGGTTCACCTTCCTTTTGGTTTCGATTATTAAACACAAATCGTTCATACGTTACATTCCTTTTGGGAATTAGATATTCTTCAAAGGCTTTAATAACTTTATCATACTTTTCTTGATCTTCCTTTTCAATTGTCAAGTTCTGATAAATGTCCACCGCCTCTTCACCCATTACATTTAATAGTATTGCCACTTTAACTTGATCTGTTTTTTTGTTATTCCCTGTTGCAACCATGAATATTTCAAATTGCTTTTTAAACCTTTTGAAATCCTCTGCCAAATTTCCTTCAAATTTCATCGCTTCAGGCACTCGAGCCAACGAATTAAATTGTACTTCCATTTTTTGCAACACGCGCGCTTAACCACACTTTCTATATTTACTTTTATCCGCTTTATTTTAAGCAATCCCTCTTTAATTAATTTCTTTTCGCAGCGCCATGTTATGTTTATTAATCATAAACATTGTATTATTATTTATTAGTTTAATACACAATGGTTAAGTTACATATTAATATTAAATCTACGCAACCATTATTAACTGTTCCTAAGTACGCACTGGCAGTGTTGCCACCTTATATAACAGTAGTAGAATATAAGTCTGCCCTTTTATTCTTGGTACAAATTGGTAATTCCCTTCTTGCTCGGTTCATTGTTCTACTATTGTTGTGTTCTTTTTTGCCAGCATTGTTGCTAACTTTTGGCTGGTAAAAAAGTTAGTGGTAGTAAGATTTCTACCCATATTTAGGAAAGGTTCCATTAATTTTAAAACAACATATTCTGGAAGGGGATGGTTGTTAAAACGCATATCATCTTTTCGCATCAACAGCTAGCCAAAATTTTACACCAAATTTATCAGACTTATTAGCCATATATTGTGTAAATCTGCATCTAGCTTTAGTAGGAAAGAGTTATTCGTCTACTGTAATGTTTACTCCTGGACATGCAAGTTTTACAGTTACTAATAAATTTATCCCATATTTCGGACGCCAAAGCAAACTTATCACTAACTAGACGTTCTTTTCGTGTTGATCGAATATCAAATCTTAAAAATCTCATGATTTCACTAAATCGATTGCGTGACATGGTCTCACGAAAAAATTGCGGTCCCCAAGTAACAGACCATAAACTGTCAAGCTGTAATGTTCTTGCGCCGTAAGCACCACGAGCTAGCAATATTGCAAGAAAAGCGCCTAGTTCTTGAAGAGACATAACATTTCTTTGAACTATACGGCCAACATAAGGTCCACTTGATTCCACAACTTCCCATATATCTTTAGATTTGGATGATTGTTTACTCCCCACAGGTACATGCATGTAATTTTTTCGTTTTGAATGGTGTTCAATGTCATCACTAATTTCATTAGATGTACAAGGATCTGAAGTGACATTATTTACGCTGACATCGGATTCTTCACTTTGTTCACTACTTTTGTCATCAACAGGAACAGCTTCATCACTTTTACCATCTTCGGTGTGGTTATTTGCTTTTTCGGATTCGCATTCAGATAAGTTCTTCAACTCCGCAAGATAATCTAAAGCCTGTTGTTGTGTAACACCTCGGGACGACCCCATTTTTTTACTACGAAATTAACCCCGTAATAAGCACAGAAGTATTTCACCAGAATGTTCACTTGCAACTAATTTGAAATCTCAAAGTACTTGAATATATAGATCTCTATAGAAACAAGTTATAACTTGCATTTTTCATATCTCGGGCGCGTAGGTAAAAATAACGAAGATTATTCATAATTTCGGACACGACTAAAGAAGTTCTCACTTGCACTAAACTCCTAAAAATTACCACAATAATAGTAAAATACATTGTTTTATCTCAATGTTGTAATTATTTTTGTTATACAACCTCGAAACTGATTATGAATATATGAACGGTCAAAATGACGGTTCCGGCAGTTATACAAATACTACAAAAAACTCTAAAACGGCTTAATTTTCTTAATATATTTTTTTATATTCTAAAAGTACATAAAAATCTAGAAAAGTCATAATACCTCAACACCGTAACTCCAAGCACAACGTAGAAACAACATTTTAAAGACGACACGCGGTCAAATTGACCGCCGCGACAGATCTAGTGTTAATCCAAAAATACCTCCTAAGGGAGCTAGAGCCTTTTGAAGATGGCACCGTCAAGTCACTTTTTGTTAAATATCTCAAAAACACCGCTACGTAACAAGTTCAAACTTGGTACAACGAATAAGTCGATAATGGCAAACCGGACACTGAAAACACGATTTTCTTATTGCCATCAGAAGCGGTCCACTTGGGGCAACAGCTTTTTTACGAACATTTTCTATTTTCAATTTTTTGATGGATTTTACATCAAATTTAAAAACTTTACGATATATTCATTAATAAATTATGTTTAGAATAACTGACAAATCAACAAAATCTGACGTTACAACTTGTTTTGATGCAAACAGTTATTGTATTAAAAAGATAAAAATGTGTTACTTTAAATCAAAATGGTTAGTTTTTCCACTGAAGAATATGCTGATATGCATTTAGTTAATGGGGAAGTACAATGTAACTCTCTTACAGCAGACCGAAGATACGCGGAAAAATTTCCAAACATAAGGCATCCCAGTCACTCAACATTTACAGCGTTACACCAAGGAATAAGAGAAACTGGTAGACACAGTGATGTTACAGAAGAATACGAAGACGATGTTTTGATGGAAATTTAAGAGAATCCTGAGATTAGCACCAGAAGACTCGCTGTTATGTATCGAAATATTTTCAAATCTACCATATGGAACGTTATTCATCAAGGAAACTTTTATCCTTTTCATTTTCAAAGAGTTCATGCGATGTTAGATGGTGATTTGCTTGCCCGCGTGGAATTTTCAAACTGGTTTTTAATTTACATAATGCAAATCATTACGTATACATTGACGAAAATCCGCATGCAATAAAAGAGACTAAGCACCAGCAAAGATTTAGTATTAATGTCTGGAGAGGTGTAATCGATAATAAGCTGCTGGAACTTGTGGAGTTACCCGAACGTTTAACGGGACATGAGTATTTTAATTTTTTGGAAAATGTTTTACGTGATTTAATAGACGACGTTCCCCTAATGATCAGACAGAATCTATGGTTGCCCAGCTCATTTTAGTGCAGAAGTTCGTCAATTTCTTAACAATAGTTATGGTAACCAATGGATTGGAAGAGATGGTCCAGTCAATTGGCCTGCAAGATCCCCATACTTAAACCCCTGTGATTTCTGTATTTTGGGGATACTTTAAATCATTGGTTTATGCTGTTCCAATAGACACACGTGATCATTTATGTGATAGAATTGCAATGAAATTAAAAATAATCGTGGAATTTTTGCAAGAATTAGACAATCTTTACAGAAAAGAATAGATTTATGTGTTCAAGCAAATAGTCATCATGTAGAGCATACGCTATAAAAATTCCTAATTCTTCTTGTTGTTAGTTGCCCTTAACGTTATTTTTTTATGTTAGGTAAATTGTATTATACTATCTTTAGAAAATAAAACATTTGTTTTATGAATCATGATTTCCACAAAATTTTACAGCAAATTAAATAACTAATTAAAACAAGTAAAACCAGGCACTCTTTGTTGATTTATCACAGCCAACCGGGCATTAAAGACATAATTTAGTAATGAAACTGTATTTTCTGCCAGAAACACAAAAAGTTTAAATTACGAGATAGCGATTTCTACTAAGAGCACATTTTGTATGGAGAAAGCTGTTTGTCCCCCCAAGTGGACCGCTTTTGATGGCAATAAGAAAATCGTGTTCTCAGTGGCCGGTTTGTCATTATCGACTTATTCGTTGTACCAAGTTTGAACTTGTTACGTAGCGGTGTGTTTGAAACACGAAGGGCTCTAGCTTTTTGGATTAAGGTAATTTAGGTTAAATCGACATCAAATCATGTCTAGTATGTGTAGTTTCCGTTTGTCAGGAGAATTTCTGGACACACTGCATGCAATTCATGTATAAATTTAAAAAATCAAAAATAATGCAGAAAGTGAAAGATTCATGTTTAAGATTCGTACATAATATTAAGAAAAGAGAGAGAATATCGTATGATTGAAGAAACTGGCTGAATGTAGAATCGGCGAATTTCTCGTTCCTTGTCTACTTTGCATAAAACAATAACCTAGAAATGTCCCCAATATCTCTATAATAAACTAGAATTCAGAACTAATGTCCACAACATAAATACAAGACTCAACAACGTTCAAATTTAAGACAGAGAGAGAACTAATTCTTGATATCTAAGGATACTATAAAGTACCATGTAAAGGTAATAAATTATAAGCTGTTACAGTGTAGGTATGTGCTAGGTGTAAGTTGAGAAAGAGATGGCCAGGGTTTAGCTAGTCTGAATTTCACTCCTTACAACCCACATAGTTAAATCTTTACGTCATGTTAGAGATGTAGATGAATTTTGCATATGGAGTACTTTAGGCTGCATAGTGTGGAAAACTATTTCCAATAGTTGGTTTATTCCATTCTGCTTTCTCCTACTCTTTCATTGTTGGTTTGTCAAACTGAGATCTTTAGAGTGCTTTACGACAAGATTATGTTTAAGCGTATCATACATCTAAATTAAGGCGACCATTCGTCTCGTATTATACGGGAAAAAAATGCATGTACTAGAACTAAATCTGAAAGTATTGTGAGTAACATTTTACAAAAAGAATCATGTTCCATACAAAATGATGTTGGAACGTTAAATTTTGTAACAATCTATACCGATGGTTTAAATCACGGGCGCGTAAGATATTTTATAAAAGAGAAGGGCATTCAAGGAAAACTTTTGGAAGTTCAAGATCTTCCAGGTGAAACTTCAGACATTATATCCGAATGTATTATTGAAACAGTTGACAAATACGAATTAACAACAAAAGTAATGGCAATGTGTGCGGACAACACAAATTGCAATTTTGGAGGAGCAGCAAGACATGGCCAAAATAACGTCTTTGGTACAGTTCAGCAGTTACTTAAAAGACCTTTAGTTGGGGTGAACTGTACTGCTCATATCCTTCATAACTGTATTCAAACTTCAGCAGACTGCTTATCTATTGACATCGAAGCCATTATTGTGACCACCAAAGTATCTCCAAGATCACCCAGATATATTACGAATGGAAAAATATACAAATGAAGTAACGTTTCTCTCGCCATTTTAGTAACTAGGTATGTACTTTTACAAACCGAAGTAAAATACAAAATTAAATAGATTTTTTTCTGATACTATTGCTTTATAACATGGGGCGCCTAAAAACTACTATAAACAACCACTACGTTTGTCATTTAGACTATAGAGCATAAAAATAATGTATCTAATTTAATAAAAGAAATTTCTCCCTCTCCTTCCCCTTACTGAGGAGTATTTGGCACCCCTCAGACTCTTCGGATGATGCGTCCATGTCCCATATTTCCTTTTGCCATAAATGGTCATACATTTGTATTTATTTATCTTCTAAGTAGTATGTGTTATTATTATTTTTACTTGCCTCTACAACATACATTTCTAATTCACTGAAGTACAACAATCAATAACTATATTGGAACCGTCCGTATCTCAGCGTAAGTTAACTTCCGGACTTAGATAAATTTAATAATGATTAGAAAATAGTGTCAAAATATTAAGTTAAATAGTTATATGGGTAACTCAGTAGACTTTTAACGGCTTTCTAATTTGTAAAAGCGTTTGTTTAGATTTCAGAGACCACTGTTTCAATTCTTATTTTCGCATGATGTTTTATTCTTTAAAAATTCACATCATTAAACGTTTATTTATGTTTATAATTAAGATGCTAGTAATTGGCAATCATTTAAATATGCACATAGTTTGTGGTTAACAAAATCCCAAATAAGTTTATTAAACTCTTAAGAAATTGACTTAATTTTTTTTTGTAAAATGATCTTACGTAAACAATTATTTTTTTATTCCATAGTCGCGCTTTGTTCGGATTATTATATATTCTCATTTAGTAAACTTAGTAGTTTGAAAAATTTGTAAACACGTCTGATTACTGTACAATAAAACTGGTGAGTAGTTTCTAAATAGATTATTTTACGAGCATTACTGTTTCTCCATGTCTCTTAAAGATCGCAGGCACCCCCAAAATTAAAAAAATTTATGTATTCCACACTCATAGACCACGAGAACGGCGCAAATCTTGTAACAATTAAAGGAACTTATAGTTTTACCTTAAATTTTACACATTTTGCTCCCATTCTGTTAAGAAAATAGCTTAAGAAATTGCCAAAGTTTATTTAGTACATTATCATTGTTGCTTAAAGAAGCAATTGAGTCAAAGAGCCTATCTCCGATTATTTTTTGCTTAAGCAACGTTCAAATACTTCACATCCCGTGGCCTACGTTCCATCTTAACTTCTCATTTCTTCGATTGGAATATTTTACGTCACAATAACGTGAACATTAGAAGTGACCATTTTGTTGCAGTCTACAAGGAGCATATTCTCTAATGATTCTGGAAAAAAGTATCATTCTGCATTTATAAGATCAATTCCAAGTGTACGTTAGCTATCTCTCGCTGATGCAACAATGCCGATTTTGGGCTCAATCGCTGGTGTAGCATTACATTATATATATATATATATATATATATATATATAGTAATCCTTTATCGGCGTAGTCCTCATGACTTGCAATGGACATTATTATACACGTTGCATGCTGCCTCCTAGTGCGGGTTGTGGTGAATGGTCATATATAAATCTTTGGGAACAGAATCAGAAGGATACAGTGAGTCTTTCAGTGTAGCATGCACCTGTCTCGCGGACGCTATTGAATCTGAACACGCATTGTGCTGAATCAACACTCATAATCAAAGTATCGGCTATTTCCATCAGAATACGGTGGTTGTTTTTTTGTGCGCTACGTATACTTGACGTGATCTCAGGCATGGTCCACCGAAGTTACTCCTCTTTTAAACTTTAACACAACAGAAACTACATCCGCGCACACTCACCACTCTTTAATGCAATTTTCAAACATTGCAATCACTTTTCTGACTGTCTATGCCAACAATGAGGCAAATATCTTTACACTGGATGTTACTTTCTTCTTAATTGCAGTACCGCTCTACCACTTATCGATAATTCGATTAACCGCTTTAAATGCTCGCCTCCCAACACTGGTTTGAGCTGTATGGATATACATGGATCTTTGGAAACAGAATCAGGACACAGTGAGCCTTTCAGTTTCGCACGCAACTGACGTGCACCTGTCTCGCGGACACTACTGAATCGGAACACGTAGTGGACATTATTACGCCGAATCAACACCCATAATCAAAATATCACCTATCTTCCTCTCAGCAATACGGTTATTGTTTTTTCTCACCGCTACGTGATATACTTGACGTGGTCTCAGGCATCCTCCACCGAAGATATTCCTCGTCTGAACTTTCTACAACACGTATAGACTTGCTGTCCACACACGTCCCTCGCGCACACACACCACCTTAATACGATTTTCAAACACATCTCTTTTCTGACTGTCCATGATGTCCATAATGAGGCGGGCATCTTCACATCGGATGCTTCTTGCTTCTCTATTGCAATACCGTGCTACCACTTAATCGATCATTCGATTAACCATAATAATTGGCTCATGAGGGATTATCTAATCCATAACGTATGCAGTGATGTATGGAAAGGTGGGATAAGTGATCGATTGTGTTGCAGAACTTAAGTTCATCGATGTTCACATACTTTTTCTGTCTTCTCCACATTGGTTTTGTTATGTTTAATCTGGCGATACCTTCCTACACTGAGATTCATATTAAAATTCAGTAAATCCAGTCGTTTTGTACTTTACTTTCTACGTTAGCAGCTCCATCCCTTAGCGGAGGGAGGTCAATTCAAACAAATGTATAAGGAAGTCGGATTCATCGCTACCTCAATTTTTATTTTATGACCATTTGAAGAAAATTACTTTTTAAAGTTTGTATGATATAATAGTAACTAATCAAGTGCAAAGTATTATTTTACACGGTAATTCCAATACCATACAAACTAGGGACAAACTACAATAAAATTTTAGTGTAAAGATCTCTGGAATTAATAGTAGTGCTCGATTCACCATTTACGGTCTGTCCTTTCATATAATCATGAGTAACTTGCCATATTGAGTACAAAAAGCGGTGGTAAGGTTAAGTGTAGTATATGGAAAATATATCGAAAGTATACTAGTGTACGTTACCATACTTAACCGTTTTTTGGTTTAACATTAAAAATAATGCTCAAATCAATTTTAAAATATATGTGGTGGAATATACCCTTTTTAAGAAAATGTTGATTTTACTTACCATATTACTTGCCGCAACCGAGAAGTGCGCTACATTTACATCGAACCCGTTTCAATTGCAAGCTTAATTTGTTTTTTTTTATTGGATGATGTTCGGAGTATTGTGTGGCAGGTTTAAAAACGTGTTTTTATCGTTCCATCCCTCGTTACTTGTATTAAAATTTTGGTTTTTTGTTGTTATTTATATACTTCTTTACATTATTTAGGGTATATTTAAGCGTAATTTATCATCTTTTTGTCTTAATATCTAAATGTGTAATGTATTGATATCTATTTTTGTGACACGTTGTAGGTGAGTTAACCACATACATTTGTCATTTATGCGCAGGCAAGTGATAGAGCGTTATTTTCGTTGTAAAAGGAAAAACTCTAAATCCCGTAAATTCGGAGATATGGTAATTCGGAAGTACCTATAGTCTTATACCGTATTGAAGATAACTTAAGTAAAGCATGCAGTTGTGTACAATATGGTGATTCTATGGTTAATGTGACATATTTTGAATGGAATCATACCTTTGTTTTCGTGTATTACATCTTGTAGCAAGATACATTGTCGCTGTTTTAGTGTGCCTGCGTCCGTAGTAAAACCAAACGCAGCCTCCTTAAGTCGATCAGATAGTTACTTTTACTTCTACATTATTGAAGAATGTTAATGTTACTATTCTGTTCACGTTCTATCTAAGATTATGGTAAATAATAATTTTGTTTACCTTTTCGTCTTATTTACATTACCGTGAAAAAACGAATTAATTTTACAAATTGTACATAATCTGGTATTTATGCAACAATTTCGTGTATAGGCAATTATAATCATTAATAATGTGCAAAGTGTACTTTTTATACGAATTACAAATTGTTTTGCAAAAATTAGAGTAAAGCTAATTTTACTAATGCTCTATAAAGTTAAACACAGTATTAACAAAAAGAAAACACATACTTCCGTTTTTAGTGTTTGTATAATATAAACTAACTTAAAATTGCGTTAACCGTCACGGCAATTATTCTTGTTGATGTAGATCATAAATTTTAATTATTGCATTGAACTATTCATTCAGGTTCAATCTGAATTTTCATTTTGAAATAGTTCTATGTAAAGGTAGGATATATTTAGTGTGTATATTGTTTTAGATTCTCATTAATAATTAGTTTTATTATCGCAAAGCTTTACGAACAATTATATTTATGTTCGTTTTTTAATGGTGTATTTTAAAGTATGCAATCTAAACGTTTCGATAACACTTACAGGTTATCTTCGTCAGTAGTAATATCTATAAAATTATTAAAGATGTTTAAAACACTTTTCTCAAAGTTGAAAAATTAAATTGTGTTTTCATTTATTATGTGTGATAATGGTGAAAGTTTACATTATCATATATTTATGTTCGAACTATTATTAATTCGATTTTTGCTAAAGTTACACGGCAATCATTATTTTGATTTATTGAGTGTAGAGAGTTTACATGTGCTTTTAACGTAAAAGTTTCACGATTTCTTTAATTGTCTAAGGAAAAAGAGTGGTGCCGAACAAACACAGATCTAGTTCATAGTTTTGCATTTATCTGTGAGAATTTCTTACAATGTGTTGATAAAAGAAAAGTTCTCAGTTTACAGTATTTTAGTGAGTAAGCAGTCGGTGCAAAACTACATTTAATATTTTAAATTCTTGTGTTGATGTGACAAACTTCAAGGAACAGTATATATATATATATATATATATATATATATATATATATATATATATATATATATATATATATATATATATAGGGTATCCCAATAGTGCGTATTCGGTCCATAGCTCCTTAGCCATTAAACTTAGGAGACAAGTTTAAATACGAAAGTTGTCTATTTTTATAAGCTGCATAATCTAAACATAGTTTGGTTTCTACAGGGTCTAATATAAAAGCGGTACAATATAGAACTTTTGATTTTTAAATAGAACACCCAATATATTATTTTATATTTTTCGATTCTCCTTATAATTTTACATCTTTTTTATAAGAATTACTTACAAGCTAAATCTTACAGTTTTTGAGATATTTGCAAAGTTAACTAAAAACTGACATTTTTATGTACTAATTCAAGTAGGCGTATCTCAGTTATTTTTAAAGATAAAAAAATAATCTTTGTTGTAGAATTTATTCATACATGAGCTTACTTTAATCTATTGTCAAAATTGTATTTCAATATACAGAGTGATCACAAAAATTAATTTAATAGCATACATTTGAAAATGCTATATCTTCATTTTTTTAAATGGCACACCCTATATTTGTTAATGCCTTGTCTTCGTCTATTAGCCGGCTTTCATTTCTGTTAAATATGTTCTATACATATCTCTAATAGTTTCGGAGATATTTAAGTTTGTTCAATTTTTTCGTTGATACAACATATTTAATAAAAATTAAAGCCGACTAATAACGAAGACAAGGCGTTAAAAAATATAGGTGTGCTATTTAAAAATTGAAGATGTACATTTTCAAATTTACGTTGTTGAATTAATTTTGTGATCACTATTCAAAGACTTCATGTTTGCCAGCAACAAAATGGTGGTCACATTGATCATTTATTATAATTTTAAGTGTTTGTATTTCAGTTAATATGTTTTTTAGTTTCTTCTGTATTCATAGCTTGCTTTGACCGACTAATTTTACTCTTCTTCAGTGTTATAAAACGAAAAAAATTGAACAAACTTAAATATCTCCGAAACTATTAGAGATAGGTATAGAACATATTTAATAGAAATGAAAGCCGATTAATAGACGAAGACAAGGCATTAAAAATATAGGGTGTGCCATTTAAAAATGAAGATATAGCATTTTCAAATTTATGTTATTGAATTAATTTTGTGATCACTGTATATTGACAATAGATTAAAGTAAGCTCATTATGATAAATTTATACCAAAGATTATTTTTATCTTAAAAATAACTGAGATAGCCTACTTGAATTACTACTAAAATGTCAGTTTTAGTTAACTTTGCAAATATCTCAAAAACTGTAAGATTTAGCTTGTAAATAATTCTTATACAAAAGATGTAAAATTATAAGGAGAATCGAAAATAAAATAATATATGGGTGTTCTATTTAAAAATCAAAAGTTCTACATTGTACCGCTTTATATTACATAGAAACCAAACTATTTTAGATTATGCAGATTATAAAATAGACAACTTTGTATTTAAACTTATCTTCTAAGATTAATGGCTAAGGACTATCGACGAATACGCACTATTGGGACACCCTGTATATACAGGGTGTATTTTAAAATCACCGACAAACGAAAACTGGAGATTCTATGATTCAAAATAAGACAAAAATGATCATAAACCCTTTTCCAAAAATGTTTCCTAACCGAGATACGGGTTGATTAAAAAATACTTTTTTCAGGTTTTTTTAAGATTCCTCTAAAACTACAAAAGATATTACACTGAGATTTGGTACACCTAAATATCTAATTAAATACAATTAATCAGGTGAGTTTGAGTCAACTGACTCCATCCAGTGGCGTAGAATATTTTAAGTTAATCAGTTTAATTAAAAAAAAAACGCACGCCCCTGGTTTTTTTGAAGAAATATTTTTTTGATAGATTCAACATTTAATTCTGCAAATAAAATCATACTTAGTATTTTTTCGATTCGGCACCCCGTTTTTGAAATATTTTGCATTAACATAAACGACCACATTATTCAATAAAAATCAAAATTTGTTTTATTTTACAAAAAGAACGCAGTTAACTATTAGGTACATTATTAAAGAGATATTGAAGGAATCAAAAACAAAATAATAATTATTTTTATACATATTGTTCAAAATGTCCTCCTTCCTTTTGAATGCAATCTTGTATTTTTCTTAGCAAATGAAACCTAACACGCTGAAAAATTTGTGGCATAGCCTAATCTCATCACATGCCATCTGTATGCGATTCCAAAGTTGCTCTCGATTATCAATTGGAACAGAATAAATCCTATGGGTTTAAATCTGGCGATCGTGCCGGCCACGGTACTTCCTCGTCCAATCCAGCGTCCAGGGAACCATGCATTTAAAAATTCTCTGACGTTTCGTGTAGAATGTGGTGGTGCACAATCATGCATGAAATATATGTTCATTCTAACATCTAAAGGTACGTCGTCAAACAATTCTGGCAAATCTTCTCTCAAAAAATTTAAATAAAATTCGCCAGTAAGTCTTTGAGGAAAACGGATAGGTCCGATTAGCCTAATCGGACCTAATAGGTGATCGTCTAGTATACCTATCCATATATTTTCGCGAAATCTATGTTGGTGAGCTGTAACTACAGTTGGATGCTGATTTTCATCTAACCATTTGTGGGAATTATGCAAGTGTATTATTCCATTTCGGGAAAAAATACACTCATCAGTTGTCAATAAGTTTCTAACAAATTGTACATCTTCAGCATTTTTATTTAAAAACCATTCGCAAAAATTCATTCGACGAGGATGGTCAGCAGGCAATAATGCATGTACTTTTTGTAGGTGAAAGGGATGTAAATTTTGTTCTCGTAAAACTTTCCAAGACTTGCTATGCGACACACCAAATTCTAAACCTAACTCACGCGTACTTATTGATGAATTTTCATAAACTCTATCTAAAATTTGTTCCTCAATTTCAACTGGTACACGAGCATTTCGTCCCAAATTTTTCTTTCCTTTTCAACTTCCATACTCTAACAAGTTACGATGAACGGTTCTAAACGTAGTATGATGTGGATGTCTTCTATTTGGAAATCTTCGTTCATAAAGTCGAGCAGCTGCACGAGCATTGCAATTAGTATTACCATAACATAAATGCATATCGACCAGTTCTCGTTTGGAATAATTCATTTTTTCACAGTAATTATACACAAACTATGAATTACAAAACACGCGTAAGTATAACTATTTTAGTAAACATAAGATACGTAACTGTCAAATGCAAAACAAACTCTGATTTATTTAATTTGGTTATTACTGAATAATGTAGTCGTTTATGTTAATGCAAAATATTTCAAAAACGGGAGCCGAATCGAAAAAATACCAAGTATGATTTTATTTGCAGAATTAAATGTTGAATTTAACAAAAAAATATTTCTTCAAAAAAAAGCAGGGACGTGCGTTTTTTTTTTACTTAAAGTGATTAACTTGACATATTCTACGCCACTGGATGGAGCCAGTTGACTCAAACTTACCTGATTAATTGTACTTAATTAGACATTTAGGTGTACCAAATCTCAGTGTAATATCTTTTGTAGTTTTTGAGGAATCTTAAAAAAATTATTTTTTAATCAACCTGTATCTCGGTTAGGAAGCATTTTCGGAAAAGCGTTTATGATAATTTTGGTCTTATTTTGAATCATAGAATCTCCAGTTTTCGTTTATCGGTGATTTTAAAATACACCCTGTATACATATATATATATATATATATATATATATATATATATATATATATATATATATATATTTTTTTGTTGTGAGCAGCTCGAGAAAATGCGGATTTCTCACCTTGTGCAGATAAAACAGATCCTCTCAGTTTGATTTATACTTGCGTAATGTGGTGTACGAATAGTCTTTTTTTGCAGTGGTTACTTACATTGTGATTACAATAACTTATACCTGAATATTTCAGTGCCGCAGATGATGCTATTTTCTAAATCAATTTTTTTGTTTATGTTTTGTATATTAATTTAGGTTACGTTCATTTTCATTGTATATCTAGCATTTGATAAACAATTTAATAGCAAAATGGACAAGGTTACTGAAACAACTAGATTTAGGTTTAGCTTTGATAAAGTAATTTTATCGTGTATTTTTATCAATTAAAGTTGATAATTGTAATCACATTTATTTAACAAATTAATTCTTAGATTTATATTAATCATAAATAAACTTAAAATTCCGATAATATAATAAACATTTAAAACTCGATTATGATTTAAATGACTTTATTTTGTATTGTGTTTATGAACATTTTTAATTTTTTCAGATATATTCACATGATGGAACCGAGGAAGAATTCTAAACGCCATGGTAAGGACATGAAACTAAGATTACGTATTTTATTCCTTTACTTGCTTAGGTGCTACTGCTGGGGGTGAAACACATTCCTCCAGACATTCTGTGAATTCCAGCTCGGGAGTTCTTATGGTAGGCCCAAACTTTCGTGTTGGTAAGAAAATTGGCTGTGGAAATTTCGGAGAACTACGTTTAGGTAAGTTATACCATACTGTAAATAATAAATAGTGTAATAATGGTGATAAATGGAAACTCATTTAAACACTGAGATTTCATAGTATCGGGCGCCACAATCGTGACAATCAGAAACCGCTATTTCAATACAGATGAAAGAGATTTGAACATAAGGTTGAATGATTTATTCTAGTTTATAGAAAGCTACCTCACTCTTGTCACACAAGAAATAAAAATACGTATTTACGTTAAACGACGTGACACTATTTGGTTTCAGAGTTATAGCTGTGGAAACCACTATGGTCCTGGTAACTTCAATTAGTCGTATGTCAAAAAACACAACTTTTCGGACAAAAAAACTTTGCGAACATGCACCTATAATTCCAATTTGTTTGGTAAATGCTTCAACGTAATTTAATTTTACCCAGAATATTAATATCGTATTAATTTTTTAGTAATTGTTGATGCAACGTAATTACGTTAACATAAACTGTTGGCCACATTTGTGGACATACGACATATTTCTCGTTTGTTAGGAAAAAATATTATGAAGGTAGGTAGGAAATCAAAACAAAAAATTGCCAAAGAAGTCTATTGTTTTATTAAAAAGTTAAAATATCTTATAGACACTAGTGTATAAAATTTAAAAGCCGTAGACAATCTTTTTTTTTTGTGATAGTTTTATAAAATTTTCTGCAACGTTCGGGTATTTGTTTTTTTAAGCTTTTGTATAGCTTATAGATAGTATTGTAAAAAAACATTAAAATCTGTAAACATTCACATTCAACTCTTTACTCACAGCATGTGCGTATTCCATTCTCGCACCATTATCTACTAGTTTCTCTACCCTAATTCTGGACGTTTGCTTTCCTTCTCCAGACACACTTTTGCCCTAAACACACTCTTGATACAACCAAAAAGTGGTCCGATCCACACTCCGATCTGCGTATTACTTTTGTATCTCTCACCAGGTTTCTAAGTCGTTAGTGTAAGTAATTTAATATTATCCAATATCTTTTACTTTGTAAATTAATTAGTTTTTAGTGGAATATTTATTCTATCTCTTGTAAAATTTCAACTTTTTTATTCGGATAACCACATCAAATCAGCAAATCATGAAATGTCGATATCAGAGTCAGAGTAGGGCAACGACCTTCAATATCTCTTTAATAATGTACCTAATAATTAACTGCGTTATTTTTTTGTAAAATAAAACAAATTTTGATTTTTATTGAACAATGTGGTCGTTTATGTTAATGCAAAATATTTCAAAAACGGGGTGCCGAATCGAAAAAATACTAAGTATGATTTTATTTGAAGAAAAAAAAACCAGGGGCGTGCGTTTTTTTTACTTAAACTGATTAACTTAACATATTCTACGCCACTGGATGGAGCCAGTTGACTCAAACTCACCTGATTAATTGTGCTTAATTAGACATTTAGGTGTACAAAATCTCAGCGTAATATCTTTTGTAGTTTTTGAGGAATCTTGAAAATATTATTTGTTAACCTGTATCTCGGCTAGGAAGCATTTTCGGAAAAGCGTTTATGATAATTTTGGTCTTATTTTGAATCATAGAATCTCCAGTTTTCGTTTGTCGGTGATTTTAAAATACACCCTGTATATATATATATATATATAATTTTTCTGGTATTTTTAACAGAAATAATAATTTTTGGCCGAGGGAGCAGTTTAACTTTTTGACTGAACTGCACAACACTAACATCTGTGTCATCTGTTTTAAACTTAATTCATTTTTTCTTCGTCGCAGTAATCCATACCAACAACTACGGCTTCTCTGTTCTGAAGAACCTTCTGTATAATACAGGCATACTTGTGCTCATAACATAATCACTCTGTATACATTTTGTTCATTATTTTCAGTATCTTTGTGATCATTAGGTTCTTTGGATGATATATCATCAATACTGCTACCAGATGCTACCCATGATTCCTCGTCATCACTGGCTGATGAATATTCATCTTTTTAAAAATTTGTTCTTGTCTTTGTTCCTGTTTATTGTTTTTTAATTAGTTCTTTCTCTTCCTTTTTACGTCGCCTTTCTTCAGCGTTTTGTTTGTTCTCTTCAGTTAACTTTATTTTCTTTATTTTCATAGTAATTTTGCCATTCTCGTGAGATAGCAACTGCGGGTATTTTCTCCACTTTTCTTTTTTTTTTGGTGTTGGTTTGGTGTCTGACCAAAAAAGCAATCGTTTGAAGGGGGAAGGGATTATTTCTTTGGGTTCAGAACTAGCTGGTAGGTTTGGCGCTGTTGAGATATGTGCTGATGATTGTGGTGACATTGAACTGTTATGTTGTGATTAGAAAACTGGCAGCAACGCCAACCCTGTAATAGAGCAGAGTGTGCGTAATGTAAAATTAATTAATGTACAACTATTTTTATGACATTAAACGAAGTACGCGTTTTAGTAACTTTTGTTTTATTTGATACATTATAACAGTTTTTAGCATTCGATGTTTGTGCATCATAATAGTTGGCGACGAGGAAAAACAAATTGTATTTTTTAGAAGTCAGATCTGGTGCATTTTATACATATTTTTGAATAATCTCTACCATCCAAAGAAAAATAGCCTTATCGGGAAGTATGCCCTAGTTTAAAAGCGCAGATGATTTTACGGTGTATTTAGAGAGATTAGAACAGTTTTTTTGTGGCGGATGGCATTGACGAAGAAAAAAAAGTAGCATTTCTTATTACAACTTTGAGTACTGAAGTTTATACTATATTAACCCATTAAGTACCGGTACCAAAAATAATAATGAAATTTAGAAAATTGTTACTAATTATCAATTATAATCCTATTTTCAATAGATAAAAATAATCAGATTTTTTTTGTCGCTTTTGGTTTACAAGAAATTAATGTCCTATACATATATATATATATATATATATATATATATATATATATATATATATATATATATATATATATATATATATATGACACTGGTACAAAATGAGTAGGATTGCACTCCCTATAACAATGAACGTACTACGCGCAATCTGAAATAGTATGGGTTTAACGACTCATGAAACAAAAAATTATTTTTATTTATGGTAGGGTTCAAAACATTCTACACATAGGGTTACATCGCATTTTGAACAAAAAGTCAAAGGTTTTTTTTTGGCAATTTGGAAACTGGCATCTACGCTGTTTTTCCCTCCGTCTTATCCAATGGCTGTTTCCGTCATACCGAACGTCAGGCACTACTCCATGCACGTTGTTTCCGATGGCTAGAATGGCCTTCTTTTAAATAAAATGTGGCAACAGTTTTTCATAAAATCTAAACAAGATAAAGAACCTGGCCCATGAATTTTTCTGCACCAAATCCATGCATGTTATGGACATGTCGATCATTCTTGTAATTAACGATCAGTACCATTTTTTGCCTCTAATCCTAATAACATATTTGCCAACTATCCAGTCATGATGATCAACACCTCCCATATATTGATTGTACATTTTGATAATTATCCTTCCATTTTAAGATTAAAATTTCACCATTTTTGTCAAATCGATAATCAAATGTGCCACGCTCTTTCTTTGAAAGTTATTTTGAATTTAACAGTGGGCATTTATCTGTTCTGTTTTCACGCATTGTTCCTGTAACAAGCAGGATAAGGAAAGTATAGATTATTGCAGTATATACCTGTTTCACGAAATCCAATTGATTTTAGATGAATCAGTAAAAATTTGTAAAAAAGTTATCAAAATATACCAAATGGTCATTAGGATTTTCAACGATTACTAAAAGATCTGTAATAACTTGCGAACCTTGCAGTAAACCCGGAGTTGCATTTTTATCTTTTCAGTATAAACAGAAAATTTGTAGCAATATCCATCTAACTACATAGCGCCCATAATTTATATCCAAAGGGAATTGGTTTTGCTTGTATAAATTGCTTCATACGATTGTGCCCATAGTATTTCACAATCATTTCATCAATTGATAAATGAGTAGAAAATGTACCCCATTGTTGAAATGCTTGGTTTACTTTATTTATTAGTGGACGAATTTTATAGCACCTACAATGAAACACATAATGTTAGAATTCTGACATTGTTATTATACGTTATTTTATTTTCCTATCAGTCAAATCAATTTCGTCGTTATTACAACAGGGAAAAAGTGATTTCAATTTCAAGTATCTATTTCGAGACATTGCATCCGCTACAAGTTGTATTCTGGTGTCTTCATCTGTACTCCAATATAGCTTTTCAGAAGGTAAAATATGGTAACCAGAAAATATTAAAACTCCAATAAACGTTTTTAATTCCTGGACAGTCACAGTAAAATCAGTAAAATTTTTTACAGATTTAGCATATCTTTCCGTTTCTTCTTGCAATAAATTATAAACATCGTCGGAAAAAAATTTTGCAAACAATTGTACAGGAGATAAATCATGTATTTCAGCACTAACAATTTTAATTTTCTCATTTTCAGATTGTGACTCTCTTATTGTGTTTGTATAGGATGGCTGAGATTTATGCTAACGCGAAGTAATATTAGTTAATTTCTTTTTACCCGTACTTGTTGAAGAGCTTTTATCGGGTTTCTTACGAGTAAATTGCGTATCAGGATTATCATCACGATTAGACACATTAGCTCCTTGTAATTGAATTTCTATATTTCCAGGAATATCATTGATTTCATTTTCACCTGTTATGTCTTGGTCGTCTTCATCACAATCACTTAAAACGTCCGGATTCGGTGGCAAAATAGCTATATCTACACTATCCGCATTTGCCAATTGTTTATAAAATTCATCATCTTCGAATAACGCTTCAATATCTTTAACACTTTAAAACCGCTTATTTGCCATGTTTTACACCACAATAAACGCACTAAATGAATAAGGGAGCGTCGCCTTTAATCTATATACCAACAATCTCTGCAAGAATCATGTAGTCTGGACGTGTAAATTCAAGGTATAAACGTATACGAATTGGTGGACCAGTGCCCTATAAATATGACATCATATTTTGTACTTGTTTATTCCCGTTTATGATAAAATCAACGTTTGAAAAAATTATGCAGTTTTAGCAAACAAACTTTCTATTTATGAATTCTGAACAGAAAAGTTGCATAATTTATTGAATTTTCAAAAAAACTAGGGAAAACTAAATGCGTGACAAACGAAGAAAAAACAACCTTTCTTGTAAATTATTTTTCTGTTTATAATTACTAATTTCTTATAAAAGTAAAGGTACAGTCTTGCTCCTAAAAGATAACTAAGTAATATACAATTTAAAAAAAATACATTTTTGAATTACAATCAAAAAATAAAAATTGCTATTTTTGCTGTCGGTTTATATGTACACCGTGTCCAAGATAAGGATGCCCACTATGGGGATCTCGGAAACGGTAAGAGATGGAAGGTCGGTTAAATAGAACAAAAGTTACGCATTTGAGACGATGTATTTATGGTCTTTGTAGAACTCGAATATCTCTTTTAGTTTTTGAGATTTTGAAAAAAATTGAATTTTCTGATTTTCGTTTTTATTTTTTTCTGACCTTATTTGAAGAGGTATCAAGAAAAGAAGAGCACATTTTCATTGCCACTTTTCTAGCTCTACTTAATGCTGTTATTCAATTTTTGATACGTTTCGTTTGTTAGCAACCATCATCCACTCTTTTTTTTAAATACACGAAAAACTTATTTTTGCCATATTTAAATTCTCTCCTTGATTCTGAATTCAACGATATATCACACTTTATATTTTTGATACGTTTCCGATGAGAAAATTCATATTCAATGTAAAACAGCGAAAACGTACAGTTAAAACTAATACTAGAAACATTAGAAAACTGTAAAATTATTATAAAATAATGTTTTCTCATTTTCTAATGCCTGTTGCGAATAAAATAATTCACAAGTATGTATTTAGTGAAAATACTATTAATTAAACAGTTAAAATACATCTTCCGTCGTACTGATGCATTTGATAAAAATAAGTTGGCTTTCCATTTTGTTTACCTACCTGTCATAATTGATTATTGTCCGTATTACGTTTGTTTTGTGGTCTTTGATTTAATTACATTTTGTGTTTACCTAAAAACAATATGGTAGGAGTACATTTTTCAAATAATGAAAAATTCGATATACTGACGTGTTACATTGTGTGTCAACGTAATTGTTCTGAAGCCGAAAATGTATTTAACCCATTTTCCCATTGTTGCGTAAACGCAACAGTCTCTTTGGCTGCGTTTAAAAAAAACTCATTACATTATACAGTTTTATTATATTTTTAGGATAAATACAGGTGCAATAATAACCACTAGCATATTTTGGTTTAGTTTTAGTTAGATTTGTTACCTGGCTAATCTTAGAAAAACAGCAAATATTTTAATGGGTACGTCGTATTTTTCAAATATTTTTTCACCTGTATTGTACTAAATTTATGTGTTTTCATATATGCATATTGCCAATACTTTATATTTTTATATAAATTTGAGAAAATAAGTCTATGTCAAACTGGGTTTTGAAAACACTGCCCTAAATTTTAGTGTTGCGTTTACGCAACAATGGCTGAATACATGAAGTCTCGGTTGAATTTTCCTGTCCAGGCTTGTCAAACAGCAATCGTGATTATTTGTTACGACTTGCAGTTTTCACTCTGCATTGACCGCGAGCGTACGTGAACTAGAATTAAGTGTAAAGCAACGTTTTTAAGTGCCAAAATGTCAAAATTTCTCACACAGAAAGAATTAGAGCTAGCTTTAGAAGAAATAGTATCATCCGAATGTTCCGAAATCAAAGGAAGAAGAGATGGCCGAAGCTCTAAGAAATCAGTTACAGGGTTTGTCGCCTTTAGAAATATTTTTTAAGTTTTTTGACGATACAGTTTTGGATTTGATAATACAATTTTCTGAAAAATATGCCAGAGATAATAACCGGCACGGTTTTTACCTACCCAGAGAGGTACTGTTGAATTTTTGTGGAATCCTTATTTTGTCTGGTTACCACAGGCTGCCTCAAACTGACATGTATTGGTCTATGGAAGAAGATAAAACTGCAAATATAGTTAGAGACTGTATGAGTCGAAACAAGTTCAGAACCATAAAACACAACATGCATTTGAGCGACAACACGAAACTTGACAGAAATGACAGATTTTCGAAGCTTACTCCATTTTTTGATGTCATGAATGAAAAGTTTTTACTATTTGACGTTTTCTCATTTAACCTGTCAATCTATGAGCAGATGGTACCCTATTTTGGTCGCCACTTGTGCAAGATGTATATAAAAGGGAAACCGATCCGAGTTGGATTCAAGCTGTGGTGCCTTTGTTCGGCCGATGGTTATTTGTACAAATTTATCCCTTATGCAGGAGCAGCACAAAAAAAAGTGAACTTGGTCTTGGTGCTGGTGTAGTGTTTGAATTACTGTCTGTAGTGAAAAGTGCTTCAAATCACAATATTTTCTTTGACAATTTTTTTCATCGTACCAATTGTTCGTTCTTTTGAAGCAAAAACGGTTTTTTGATACGGGTACGATCAGAGAGAACCAAACAAGTGGTTGTCCCTTAGTGTCAAGAAAATCCCTTTCAAAGAAAGGCAGAGCCTCATATGACTCACAATTTGAGGTTTCAAACCATATTGCATTGGTAAAATGGAATGATAATACGATTGTGACAGTGATTAGTACACACTACAACGTAGAACCTATCAAAAGTGCTAAAAGGTATGACAAAAAAAACAAAGAAGTGAGAATTCCGCAGCCGGAGCAATAATATCGTTATATAATAACACATGGAAGGCGTTGATTTACACGACAATGGGGTTGCCAATTATAGAATAAGTGTCATGGGGAAAAATGGTGGTGGCCATTATTTGTAAACACTTTGGATAGCACTCTGGTCAATAGAGTAAATGATAAGAAGATCTCGCAGTTAGATTTTAAATCATTTATAGCGGTACGACTTCTCAAAGCTAAAACTGGAGTTGCAAAGCCGCTTGCAATAGAACCCCCTATCGAAGTTAGACAAAATCAGAAAACTGGAATCGGCCATATAATTATCAAAACTAAGACAAGGAGAAGATGCCGGATATGCCATAGCCAAACTATATACATGTGTCAATGCTGCAATGTTTTTTACATAGTACTTGTTTTGCTGCATATCATTAGAAGTTCATGTTGGCCAATGTTGCGTAAACGCAACACCATTTTTTGACAACCCTGTATTTTTTGTTTTTCTATTACAATATGTATAGTCATTAACCATTTTACGTAATATATTTTGATTTTTCGATATTTTTGTCTATTTCAATGACCGGCCGTAAATGGGTTAAACAAATATCCAGAAAGGCGTCAACCTCACAAAAGAACTTTTCGCACATTAGCATTTAATCAAAAAACCTCTAAAATCTCGCAAAAAACCTTGCAATGAAGAAAAAGCCAATACGGTCTTATTAGCTGTAACGGAAAATTCAGAGGTTTCTACTAGGAAAATTGAAGAGGCAACTGGCATAGCCCATTCCACAGCTCATTATGTTCTAAAGAAGCAGAAAGTACATCCATATAAATTTAGAATTTGCCCAGGACTTCGACCAGGTGACCCAGAAAGACGTAGAATATTTTGCGAATGGTATGCACATCAATCTCAAGGCAATGAATATTTTCCGAATAAAATAATATGGTCCGATGAAAGTATGGTTAATAATAATGGAATTTTTAATCATAGAAATGCTCATTATTGGGCAAGAGTAAATCCACTTCTGTACAAAACGGCCAAACACCAACACCGTTTCGGATTTAATACGTGGGCTGTTATATTCGGTACTCGAATTATAGGTTTTTTCATTTACCACGTTAAATTCTGAACGTTGCCAAATTTTACTCCAAAATGAATTAGGGTTAGCTTTGAATGATTTGCCTTTCCAAGAAGTTGAAGGTTGTTGGTTTATGCAGGACGGTGCACCTGCACATAATTCCAGAGTTGTTAGAGTATACCTGTCAGTTAGGTTTCCAGAAAGATGTATTGGCACTCATGCAAATGTACTGTGGCCAGCCCGTTCTCCAGATATAACACCTTTGGATTTTTTCTTTGGGGATACATTAAAAATTACATTTATAGAAACGATATTGGAAACGAAGAAATTTTACAAAGATTAGTTCTCAAAGCGTTTGCTAGTATTACTCCTCAAATGCTGAACAATGTTTTAAATGCTACAGTTAGAAGATGCTATTTATGTTTAGAGAATAACGGGAATCTTTTTGAACATCTTTTGTGAGTTTATTAACCTTTAAAATAAATTTGTTTTTTATTTGTCTATCATTCAAAATTATAAAACATAATTTTATAATAATTTTACGGTTTTATAACGTTTCTAGTATTAGTTTTAACTGTACGTTTTCGATGTTTTACATTGAATATGAATTTTCTCATCCGAAACGTATCAAAAATATAAAGTGTGATATATCGTTGAATTCAGAATCAAGGAGAGAATTTAAATATGGCAAAAATAATTTGTTCGTGTATTTAAAAAAATAAAGTTGATGATGGTTGCTAACAAACGAAACGTTGTATCAAAAATTGAATAACAGCATTAAGTACAGCTAGAAAAGTGGCAATGAAAATGTGCTCTTCTTTTCTTGATAGCTCTTCAAATAAGGTCAGAAAAAAATAAAAACGAAAATCAGAAAATTCAATTTTTTTCAAATATCTCAAAAACTAAAAGAGATATTCGAGTTCTACAGAGACCATAAATACATCCTCTCAAATGCGTAACTTTTGTCCCATTTAACCGACCTTCCATCTCTTACCGTTTCCGAGATCCCCATAGTGGTCATCCTTATCTTGGACACGGTGTATATGACACCGCACATAACGGGTTAAGGGATTTGTGCGACCCTAAAGCACCGTATGAAAAGGCGTACGACGATCTAGGAAAAATATTGCGTACACAATTCACAAAGCAGGTATCCACTTTCAACGAACGTCAAATTTTATGAGGCAGTGCTAGGTTAAAAAAATTGGCTATCAATTGCAATTTCAAAAATGAATTGGAGAATATTTTAAAAGATAAGTTTGTGACGGGGTTGGGTAAAGGCAAGATACTAGACAGGTTATGTGAAGAAGTTCCGACGAAGAGGTCATTAGCAGAAATTGTTGAAATCGCAATTAAAAAAGAGGCTTTATTAGCTCTTAGTAGCGAAGTGTCCAATGTTATTAAAATTCAACGTCAGTCTGCAACACCGAGGCAGCAGCAGTTAGTTACAGGGGAAACATTTTAAAGAGAAGTCAATGTCAAGTCGTACCAAACCGGGACCATCAAGAAATGATGTAAAGTATTTTGCATGTGGTAAGCCAAATCATAACTTTTCTAAATGTAATTATAAGACTTATAAACGTAATATCTGTAAGAAGGTAGGGCATTTATCGACAGTTTGTAGATATAAGAAACAGAATTTTGTTGAAAAGGTAGATGTAAGTACAGATTCATCAAGTTCAGAAGAAGTTCAAGCAGAACCTATTCACAAATTAGAACATAATTATAGGGTAAGTTGTGATGCTTATATATTAAAGGTATTCAGTAATGATCTGCCCCACATTATGGATGTTGACACAGGATATGTTTTCAATATGCAATATAAAATGTGATCTAGATGGTCAGAATTTTCAGATATTTTTAAAGACGGGCTAGGTTTATTTAAATTTGAAAAAATTAAGTTGTCATTGAAGGAAGGTAGTCAACCTAAGTTTTGTAAACCCCGTATGCTACCATACGCTTATAGAGAAAAGGTTGAAAATGAATTAAGTCGTCTCAAAAAGGAGGAGGTGATTACACGTGTCCTTAATTCGGAATGGGGCACTCCTTTAGTTCCCATATTAAAACGAGACAATTCTTTAAGATTATGTGCTGACTATAAAGTAACATTGAATCCTTTTTTAGAGGATGTTAAGTACACCCTTCCTCGTATCGAGGAGTTGTTTGCAGCTTTGCAGGGTGGTAAGAAATTTTCAAAACTTGACTTTAGTCATGCTTATAATCAACTTGAACTAGAAGATTCTACTAAATTACTTTTATCATGGTCGACACATAAAGGTATTTATAAAGTTAACAGTGTGGTTGTGTTCTTGGATGATATAGTGGTTATAGGTTGTACTGATCAGGATCATTTAATTAATTTGAGGGAGGTTTTTTAAAATTGCAAGATGCAGGATTTCGGTTAAAACAAAATAAATGTTCCTTCTTTCAGCATCAAATAAATTATTTAGGTCATATAATTAATGAGGATGGTCTTTCAAAAGATAAATCTAAACTACAAGGTATTTTAAACTGCTCTAGACCAGAATCTGTTACCAAATTAAAGTCATATATAGGTATGGTAGGATACTATTCCATATTTATTCCTAACATCACAGAACTGTTGACCCCCTTATATAAATTGTTAAATGAAAACGTAGAGTTTATTTGGAGTAAGGAATGCGAAAATGCTTTTATTAAGTCAGAGCAGGTTCAGATAGGGTACTAGTTCATTTTGACCCCAATTTACCTGTCAAGGTCGCTTGTGACTGTAGCTCCCATGGAGTGGCAGGGGTGTTATCTCACATTATGCCCAATGGTTCAGTGAAGCCAGTTTGTTTTGCATCTCTTACCTTAAATTCATCAGAGCTTAATTATTCCACATTAGATAAAGAAGCCTTAGCTTTATATTTTTCAGTAAAAAAATGTTCATAATATCTAATGGGTAGCAAATTCATTTTAGAAACAGATCATACGCCTTTAATTTATATTTTAGGGAAAAACAAAGGTATACCTACAATAGCAGCAGGTAGGCTTCAGAGATGGTCAATATTTTTAAACGCATTTGATTATAAAATCGGCCATGTCAAAGGTAATCAGAATTCAGTCGCAGATTGTTTATCACGTTTGCCTGTTTGCTTGTGATAAGGTTCCAATAGATGCAGAGAGCATCAGGAAGGAAATTCAGAGTGATCCTATTTTAATTCACGTGTATAAATTTATTAAAGAAGGATTCCCTAACCATTTACCATCAGATTTCCAAGACCGTGACTCAATTAAGCCTTATTTTTATAGAAAGCTAGAATTAAGAAAAAGGGTTGATTATGCAAGGTCACAGAGTGATTATTCCATTTAAATTTAGAAAACATATATTAGAAGAGCTGCACAGGTCTCATGCAGGCATAATTAAAATGAAGGAGATTGCCCGCTCGTATTTTTGGTGGCCAGGGATGGATTCTGAAATAGTAGATTTTGTTAGTAATTGTGATGTGTGTCAGCGAGTTAGATCAAACCCACCTAAAGCTGCGGTAACTTCTTACTTTCCGGCAAAACATGTTTTTGAACGTGTACATATTGATGTTTTCGGTCCAATCAAAAATAAAACATTTTTAATTCTGGTCGATGCATTTAGTCGCTGACACAAGTTATAGAGATGAGACCTATTTCTGCAAAAGATACGATTGATACATTACAATTAATTTTTGCACAATTTTGAATTCCTAATCAAGTTGTTTCAGATAACGGTCCAGCTTTTGTTTCTTCTGATTTTGAAATATTTTGTAATCATAACGGTATCAAACATTCTCTGATAGCACCTTATCATCCAGCCAGCAATGGTGCGGCGGAAAACGGTGTTAAATCGGTGAAATCTGGGTTTAGCTCGTTATTCATTAATATATAGGAACTCTTTACACTGCACAACACGGAAGCGTCCATCTTTTCTCATGTTTGGTAGGCTATTACCTACGAGATTTGATAAAATTAAACCATAGTATTTGAAAGAAAGACGCAAATTGGAACAGTTAGGTAAAGGCAAAAATCTGTCCTTTGTAGTCGGTGAGACTGTTTTGTATAGGGATTATAGAGTGCCCAAGGAAAGTTTCTTGTCGCACGATAATCTCTGAGGTTGTGGGATCAAGGGTTTATATGTGCCGTGTGGTAAACTCCGATCTGATCTGGAAAAGATTCTAAAGGTACAAAATTCCGACAGTGCCCATATGTCGCAAAATATAGACAGGCATCATACTTGTCGAAATATTGATAGTAGAACCACCATCTGATACAACTACTAGTGTAAGTAATGTTTGTAATAGTGAGGTGGCAGTAAGGGTAAGGCCGAGGAGAATCATTCGACCTCCCGTCAAATTAGATTTGTAATGTCTTGCATAGTTTTAGTTTGTCAGGGGGATGTATTATTTTGTGATTCGAAAAGTGGCAACAACGCTAACCCTTCAATAGAGCAACTTTTGTTTTATTTGATACATTATAACAGTTTTTAGCATTTGATGTTCTAAAAGACCGTGTTCTTCGATATTGGTAAACGATTGGTCATCATCATAGTTGTGCTTAATTGGGGTTCTGTGGAATGTTTCTGGTTTTGGTGTCATTACCACAAATGTTTGCTAAAGAGTGACCTGATATTTGAATATCCATAGATTCAGGTAAATTTTCATTATTCTGACTGTGACGCTGACTGGCATCTTTGATAAGGTCTTCACCGCCAGTTATTTCTTTCTGTTCTGCGATCCTTTTTGATTTAATACTATCAACTTCTTTTTTTAAATTGTTGCGTTTGGAACATATGTTTTTTATAAAAAGGAAAAAGGATAAATCTTTGTTGTCACCGTTCCATTCTTCACTTTCTTTGAATAACGCAAGTGCGTCTTTTTCAATATGCTTCTCCAAAAAATATACCCCATACCTCATTTCATTAAGTTCCTGCTCCTTGGTGACAATGCCCACTTTCTCGTTGGAGAACGTAATAGATTAACATTCCAGGGAACTAACCCGCATTTTCTAAATTCATTACTCAAAATTGATGGGGAGAGCTTTTGATCCAGTACTTTCTTGAGAAGAGGGCAGAAATTTTTTTTTTTTTTTAAACTGGAGAACTATAGTTATCAAGTCGCCACTGATGTACAGCATCTTTCTAGCCACCTTTTAAAGCCCGAAAAACAGCTACATCCATTGGCTGAATTAAATGAGTAGTATTTGGGTAAAGTGCTACTAAAATAATCCCTTGTTCTGCACAAAACCTGCTAGTATGTAGTGTTAGATGCGAAGAGTGCCCATCAATAAAGAGTATTACTGGGCGAGCAATTTTATTTTGTGTTAGTCATTTATCAAAAATATTGGTAATAAACTCAAAATTGATTGATGGTGGTATTTGGCCAGCTGCATTACCAGTTATAAGGACAGTAAGGCACTCCTTTTCATCCGGATTAACTTGGTAGATTGCCTTGTCTCCCTTTCTTGCTAACACTTTATTTCCTTTCGGATTTAGGAAGAACGCCGTTTCATCGACATTATAGACACGGCTTGGATCTGCCAGAACTTCTTCACATTTACTTTCTCGAAAATAATTATATACTTCATCGAACCATCTCTGAATAACTTCTTTATTAACTTCGGACCTTGTGGAAGTTAGGTTTTGTGCCACTCTGGTGCTTATTTCAGGATTTCGCTTTAGAAAATTGATAAGCTAGGTTCTTCCGGGCCTTATCATCTTTGAAGGGATTATCTTCCTTTAGCTCCTTCATAAGCATCTAAAACAAAACAAAGTAATAATTTAGGCTTCTACCACAGCGCTTTGCATTACATGAACGCTGTTCATGAGTTGATGTGGCTGTACAGGAAAATCGACTCTGGTTACATCTATGATCCATTGAACAACGATTTTTTCATATTGTTCCTTTACGTATGGCTGTGGACCTTCCGTGGAGTCTTTCCTTTTGATTTGTATTAAGGTAACCCACAGTATACCATATTTTTTAGTAGTCGTAGAAACTGGTTGTCCCCTAAGAACTTCTTCTATGGCCTTTTCCATCGTTTCATCAGAATATCTGAACATTTGCCCCTTAACTGGCGGCGTTGTTAACTGAAAAATTTAGTTTTTAGTAGTTGACATTGCAAAAGTTTCAGTAGTTGACATGGTGTCAACTACTAGACAGGATAGAAATATTGAATTAATATTTAAACCAGAGCTCAAAAACAAAAATAGTAATAGATATGTATCCAAATCCCGTGTGCATTTCAAACACTATGTTCTGGAGTAGTGGTTGACACCCACGTCAACTACTAGAAAAGGTGTTCATATTGTATTAGTGTTTCACATCAAATCTAAAGGCAATTTGGAGGTTTTACAATATTACCAAGACGTTAGTTAATACTCGTGTATCAAAATTATGTAACCGTAATGGCAATCAGATCTATCCCATAATTCGGGAATAGCCGTGTAGGTGGTCTTACTTAATTATGATGTTTGAAACACTAATTTTTTTCATCAAAGTAGAGAAGTGTCAACTACTGATGCGATGTCAACTACTAATATATTTACCTTAATGCAACAGTTGCTACCTAAAACATTTGCGATGTTTATTCGACTGCATTAGACGTTCGTAAATACCAAAGGTGGTTTTCTAAGTTCAAATCCTGGAATTTTGATCTTTCCGACTCGTATCGATCAGAAAGACCAACAACTTTAGACAATGTCATGTTAAAGGCGGAAGCGGAAGCAAATCCGTGTCAGACAATCGAGGAGCTGTCAGACACTCTTAACCAACCTTGATCGACCATCCAAGAACATTTGCAACAGATTGGGAAAGTAAACAGAGCAGGTGTTTGGGTCCCGCATAATCTGCCTGAAAAAAACAAAGCTAACCGATCCACCACATGCAACTTATTGCTTCAGCGGCACAATACAGAAGCTTTTTTTGATCGCTTGATCACTGGAGATGAACAGTGGGTCCTGTATGATAATCCAAAACGCAACACGCAGTGGCTCTCTCCAAATGAATCGCCACGAAGTACGGCCAAGCCATGTTTACATCCCAAAAAGACGCTTTTATGTGTTTGGTGGACTATTCGCGGGGTCGTTCACTTTGAAGTACTGAAATCTGGATAAACTGAATGCAGACCTTTACTGTAAACAATTGGATCGAGTGAATCAATCTTTAATTGAAAAGTGGCCAGCGATTATCAACATAAAAGACGTTATTCTGCAACACGATAATGCAAGACCGCACTGCGCAAGATGAACCCTGGAAAATGGTAATGAATTGGGGTGCGAGGTATTGGCTCACCCACCATACTCGCCCGATATTGCGCCATCGGATTTCCATTTATTCCGATCGCTACATTTTCTAAGTGGCGACAAATTTGAAAATTTGGATGATGTTCAAAATGCCATCTCTAGATATACAGCAGAAAGAGTTGTCGGGAGATAAGGTACTGCTTAGATCTGTACGTAAAGCCTATTTTACGAACAGCTATTTTGGAACCTGACAGAAGGTGGTCAACCTATGATAGATTTGAATTTACAGTTCTACAAGAGGTCGAAGTTAGGCCTTATACAGCAGAAAGAGTTGGGAGGTAAAGTACTACTTACATCTGTACATAAAGCCTACTTTACGAATAGTTATTTTGGAACCTGACAGATGATGGTCAACCCATGATAGATTTGAAGATACAGTCATTCCCAACAGAGTAATGAAGTCTGAAAGCTTAAGGTCTGAGCCATTCATACTTCCAACGGGAAATGATCGATCTTTTTTGGCGGACACAAGCCAACACTGAGTTTTTTTAATAATTTAACTAGATTATTGCTTCCCCATTCGAGAATACATTGAATGTATTTGTTGATTGAATTTGCCGTTTCAGCTTTAATGTCTCGAGGCATAGAAGGTAGATTACCATTATGAGTAGATTGAGACGTACTGCAATGAAGCGTGCTGTCGTCAGCAAAAAAATGAATCGGATTAGTTGTTGAAGAAATAAGGTCACTTATGTATAGCAGGTGCTATAACTGATCCCTGTGGCACGCTCGCGTTAATGCTAACTTCTTTTGAACAACAGACATCAACTACGGCACGTATTCGTTTTTTGTCAAGGAAACTAGAAACCCAGTTGATGAGTGTATCATTTAACCCAAACGAGGTGAGTGTGCCAAACTTGGTCAAATGCCTTTGAGATATCTAAAGCGTCTACAACTGTTTCACCGGATCGTTGTAATGTGTTATTCGAAACTTGGGTCACATATGAAAGAAAATCACCTGTTGAACGACTCTGCCTAAACCCATATTGGTGGTCACTCAGGAGTGTATTAGTTTCAAGGAAAGAGAGCTATTTCTGATTGATGTTTTTTCCATGATTTTAGACAAAATGAAGTTATGGCAATTGGTCGGTAGTTCAAGGGATCGGTCTTATCGCTTTCTTTGGGATTAGGTTGAACATTTGCTAACTTCCATGATGAAGGAAATTCCCCAGAAGACATAGAGATCGAATAGAGCTTAGATAGTACTGGTACTAGTTCGGGGCAACATTTCTTTAAGACAATAGCTTGTACCGAAAATGGATCTGTTTCATAGCGTATGAAAAAGAATCATTGAGACACGAGTTTGATGCAAATAGATCCATAAAAACGTTAGCTTTGTCTACAGAATCAGCAACTACAGACCCATCAAAGGATGTCGGGGGGGGGGGGGGGGTGAAGATGTACCAAAGTTTTTACTTATGGCTTTAGCTAAAGACCAAAATTTACGGCTGCTCAAAGGAGATGTAGCTAGTTCATTGCATTTTCGTTGTTCAACCAATTATTTAGCTTTAGTGATGACACTTTAGAAGATATTTCTAGCACCAACGTATTCTGAATGACTCTCGACCGTTTTATTAGATATCCATTTATCATAAGATTTCTTTTTCAAAGATATTACATCAGCACAAGCCTTATTGAACCAGGGTTGGGAACGTGAATGACCTATGCGTTTCTGTTTTTTGGGAATGTATATCTCCATGCCCATGAAGTTGACTTCAGATACTGAAAGAGCAATGTCCGGAGATGAGGACGACTTGAAACAATATTCACACCATGGAAAGGTTGCAAAGAAGTCCGGTAAATCACTCCATCTAGCTGACGCAAAATACTACAAATTACTATTTGCGAAATTAGGGACCGTAGAAATTATTTCTATTAGACAATGGTCAGATAGACCTAGAGGGGAAAGAACGGAAGTTTTATAAACAAGTGCGTTTGGTGTAAGAAAGGGATCTAAAATATGTGGAGTATGGCTAGGGTTATCAGGGATTCTTGTGGGTTCAGAAATCATTTGTGTGAGATCACAAGCGATGGCAATTGTTTCTGCACTATGACCAGCTGGATTAGTATTAGATGAAAATTGAAGCCAATTAGAGTTATGAACATTGAAATCCCCTACAATTGAGATATCGCAAGATGGAAACTGAGACAGAAGATAGTCAACTTTCAAATTAAGGTAATCGAGGAAGTCTTAAAAGTTACTGTCATTAGGAGACGTATAAATGCAACAGTAAAATTTCATAAATTTAGTACCAGAATGTTTGAACCAAATCTCGTCGAAACTTTTATTTTCCAAGGAAGAAATTTGCTTGCAAGCAATGCTGTCCTTGATATAGACACATACGCCTTCTTTATATCGAAAGTTAGAGTGAAGGTTGTATTAGGGAGGTTACAAATAGGGTGAATCGCAGCTTTCAGAAGAGATTTGTGTTTCAGATAGAAACAAAATGTCATATTGTAATTGTTCAAGATGTCGGTGAGCACCATTTAAGATTAAACCTGATACCGCGGATGTTGCAATAGTGGCTGTGCAGGAATGGTACAAAATTTTTACAATTTTTGAAATTAGCGTAAGCTGTAAAATGTTTTTAATAGTTTCATCTGATGGAGAATTCAATTCTTTAAAGAAAAGTTCCTTTAGAGTTTTTGCCTAAAATAATTAGGGAAGCAGGAATTGGGCAGTCTGTGATTTCCCATTGGATTTCGTATGGTGCGTCCGACCATTCACCACCCGGGGTACAAATAATGCAGCTTCTGGCACCCTGCTTCAAATTTACTACTTGTATATAAATTGCATTAAAAATAAAGTCATTTATGCTGGACGTAACGTTCCATTGAGAAGTTGTTTTTCACAATGCTGTTTTGCTTGGCAAATAAAATGTCTCCTGTAGATGTCGATACAGCTTAGGGCCAAGAAAATACGTTAATGCAAACTGCTTAAATTCTGCTGTGTGCCTTAAACCCTTAGGGTTTTTACCAGACGAATTAAACTGCATTGGAATAAAATTTGATAAGCTTTCTTTAAAATTACTTTTAACAAATTTTATAAAATCATTTTCATTGGCCGTGGAACTGGTTCTGGCGATTGCGATAAACCATAATTTCTTTTTAAATTTCTTACCTCCATTCTTAACTGAAATTTTCTCGGTGAGTTTTTAGGAGAAGTTTAAAGTATTTCTGTAAAAATTACTGTAAGCAACAATTTTATTTAGATGGTGAATGCTTACTGTCTTCATTAGTGCGATCTATGTTTGAAGAAACTCCAATCAAAACAGTAGTGTTTTGAGTTGATCGGCATTGTTTTTCAACAGTTTTTGCTTTAATAGCGCGACGTTTCGGAATTGGACTGTGCTTCCGTCATCAGGCTTAGTCCTGAGAAGGACTGTTTTCGCACTTGAGTCGAATGCATGTGATATGATTTTTTCCCAAGCACTTGACTACTCTCAGATTCGAACTTGGTACCTTTCACTTACAAGTCTGATACCTTCACCGCTGAGCCACTGAGTAATCCAATATATATTTTTTAGCACTAGCTTGGCTTGTTGGATTTTCTGCTAGTGCGATGTATGTGGCTTCTTTGAGTTTCCGGCGAATTGTATTCTCGTCCTTTGCCATTATCTGTATGTTATACCATTGGATGCCGTGGTCTTCTCTCCAGACATATTCGGCAGTTCTTGATCTTTGTGTTTCGCCCTTGCGGACGTTATTCTTATGTTTCTTTGTTCTCACTTTGAGTGGTCTGCTCTCTGCTATGTATGCTCTGCCACATTCGCATGGTAGGTTGTATACACAATTCTTGAAATTCTGGTCTTCATTGTGTGGTTTGGTTTTGGTTAGTATTCCCCTGAGCGTTCTGGTCCATTTGAAGGCAACGTGTATCTTATATTTGCTACCTACCCTTCGTATTTTGCAAATACAAGATACTGACTGCCTTCTAATCGACCAGAACTCTCACGGGAATACTAACCACAACCAAACCACACAATGAATACCAGAATTCAAAGCATTGTGCATACAACCTAACATGCGAATGCGGCAGACCATACATAAGAGAGATCAGTAGACCACTCAAAGTAAGAGCTCAGGAACATAAGAACAATGTCCACAAGTGCGAGACAGAAAAATCAAGAATCCCCCAACGTGTCTGGAACGAAGACCACCGTATCCAATGGGATAACATACAGATAGTGGCAAAGGACGAGAATGCAACTCGCCGGAAACTCAAAAGAAGCCACATACATCGCACTAGCAGAAAATCCAATAAGCCAAGCTAGTGTGGAAATAAAACCCATATGGATTCCAATAATGCGCGAAGAGCTTAAGCGCAATACACCTGCTCAAAAGGTTACGGCGCAACATACGCAATAAACACTGCGCAACCACGAAAAAGTTTAATATGTATATCGAAAAAATTTGTATTGGATTACTCTGCGGTAAAGGTGCCAAACTTGTAAGTGAAAGGTACTAAGTTCGAATCTGAGATTAGTCAAGCGCTTGGGAAAAAATCATATCACAGGAATTCGACTCAAGTGCGAAAACGGTCCTCAGGACTAAGCTTGATGACGGAAGCAGAGTTTGCTTCCGAAACGTCGCCCTATCAAAGCCAAAACTGTGGAAATAGGCCGATCAACTCAACTAATATGAAACCACAGTTACAAAACACTTTTCTTCTCTCAAAATTGATGGTTGCGGTGAAACTGAACGGACTGAAAACAAAGTATTTTAATTGAATTTGGATAAAATTTAAATAACCTACTTTCCTTCTTACTTAGCATCTTTTTTTAATCTGACTGTACCGAATCTAGTGAACATCTGGGCTTCAAAGTGCACGCTACAAACCCTTCTATGCGAAACCCTTCCTAGTTCAATTGGTAACAAATCCAATCGGTCAATCTTTTCGAGCCATTGAAGTTGCCTTAAGTAGAATTTATTAAATCAGTTATGATAACTTTTATTGTAATAATGCAACATACTTCACGTTATCAATTGATATTGTAAAAAAACCTTAATTATCTATTTTTGCGACTGTTATTTCCGCGTTCTTTCACACAACAATAATTTGCCATTATCTTCACAAAAACTAAGCTTGAAATAAGTTGCACTTCAAGGTAAACTCTTAAACATTTCTAATTTTTGTTAATTGTTTTAAAATCAATAGACATGCACAAATTATCATAAAGTTGCAGACTACAAAATGTAAACACGTAAACTACAGTTATATAACGAAATAAACTGCCATATTGAAATCATGCACGTAGACGCTGCGCCAAATACATTTAGACCTTTGAAAACCGTCGAGTTAATCTTCTGTTAGCGTAGCTTCTATATTCTGTGGTTGTACTACAACCTTCACTCACGTTGAAATAAATTTCACTTTTTTAAGCAAGTAAGAGAAATACGCATATCGCGAGTTGCCCAGGGTTATGTAAGTGATCACAGAATTTAACAATATTACTATTACATTTAACGTATTGAAACATACAGAGCAGACTAAGATGGTGAGGATCCTCGCCAACCAACGAATGTATTCTTTTACAAGAAATATTACAATTAATTAGCACCAAGTCTAAAAACTGATTGTTGGCATTTTTTACAGTATTTATTTGAAATAGGCCAAGAGTTGACATAAAATTTGCAAAAGTATATTCGTAGGGTCCGTATTTGGATTCTTCAACGTAATTGGGAATATTAAAAAGGTCTACATTTGATAAACCAAATTCATAAAAATTAGTATTTGCATCAGTAATAGTATTTGGCGGAAAATATACAGATAATATATGTAAAATTTGATCATTTAGTTTTATTTTTACCTAAACTACGTCAACTATCGAATTTGGAACTTGTAACCACTCGCAAGAGAACTGATTGTGAACAGCGATAAGACTTCCACTTCCGTCAGACTTACCTATTAGGGTGAAATCACGATCTTTCCGGTATACATTATATCGTGCATCAAACAGTTCATTCTCGTAAACAAAGCTGTTCAACCATGTTTCTGAAAATAATAGTACATCGTAATTATTCGATAGAATGTTTAAATATATTGAACGCATTTTGGATTTTACTCCTCTAACATTTTGATAAAATACAACTACTATCAAAATAAAAAGTTTAGTCACTTCACTTTGAAGGCTTGTTTTACAAAATTGGTGTGGCCGATTTGCCTAAAATTTTTGCTATTTAACAATTGACATATTGTCGTTAAAATATGTAAAATTCTAAGTGTTTAATTGGCGTAGTTTTAAAACTGTAGAATTTTATTTACAAAAAGATAATATAAATCGTATCATTTTTCAACACGCTCGACTTTAAACCTTCATATTTTCCAATGCAAATCAATAAAATTCCAGAATTAGGTAGTTCGATTCTTTCTGAACCTATTATTAAGAAATTGTAACAAATTGTTTTCATTTGCTTGTAAAGAGCCCGTGAAGTAAGTGAACTTTTTTTTTGTCATAACATTAAGGAATTGCCTAAATACATAAATGTAAAAATATTTTCTTAAAATATACACGTGATTATACGATTATGCGGCTTTGAAAAATGTGCTGCTATTGAATAAGGATGGCAAACCGCAAATCTAGGAGGGGCGGCGCACATGTACTATAGCGCGAATGAACAATTTGTACACACGTTTGTACCTTCAATTTAAGTCACTATATTATATGGTAGTAAGCCAAAATATTATGTTAAGTGAGGACATGTAAAGGTTCGAACCCAGCGCGGTATTAGTATATATATATATATATATATATATATATATATATATATATATATATTAATCAAATTAATTATTAATCATAAAATGAATATCAGAACACGCATGGCAATATCAATGCCAAATATTGGTTCCACAAGTCCCTAACACTCATAGAAGTTTCTGAAGGGCAAGCCATTAACGAAACAGGCATCACGTCATATGCTGAAGAGTTATAAATACGTCTTGTAAGAATCAGTTAGTTAGTTCGAACCTGAACAATAATCGAAGCTGATCAGAACAGTCGCAGAATAGTGGTGTACAAGATGAACCATTTGTAAGTTGTTTATATTTATTATTTGCTTAATATATGTATAACTTGGTTGTATTGTATTATGCCAACTGCAACCCAAGACCCTTCATAAAATTAGGATGTGTCGAACTGTACATTTACACCTAAACTTGCCCCAATTTATTTAAATACGCTCCCAAGGTGTAACATATTACACATATATATATATATATATATATATATATATATATATATATATCTGTGTCTGGGTGGGTGTATGTGTGGGCGCGTGCGCGTGGGTGGGTGGATGTGTGTGTGTGTGTGCGTGCGCGCGTGTGTGTATGTGTATACGAGTGTATACGTATATCGTAGCAGCTTCTTACCAAAAAGATAAATGCATAAGCATATGTTAGCCAGGTTTAAACAGATTGTTCTAAAGGTAAAAAAAATCTTTCTTCGAAGCGGAAAAAATGCTATAAACGCAATTATTCTTAATCAATTTTTATATGGAAAAAAGGTTTCCAACCATAGTCAAGCTGCATCAAAGGTTGACAGACGATTGTCCGGATCTCCCACCACCAAGTATGTACCACCACATTAAAAAGAAGAGTAAAAGAAATTAATTTTACCTGTAAAAGATTAGAGAACAGGCCAATCTTAATGAAAACTACTGCAAGAGCTGCTAAAAGAGCGGAATATTTATATTCGATTAAAAGGTACAGAGAAACCGCATAGAAACTTTTTTTACTGACGAAACATGGTGCGTTGGGCGGAATTTGTCACCCCAGAAATCCGCGCGAGTTTTGATCAATACCTAGGAACAATTCAACAAATAAATGGATTCAGATGAGGAATCAAGCGACCTCCTGGATCTCGACTAAGAGTGGTTATATTGGATATCGGTAACGAAAACGGATTTTTACCAGGTTGTACCAAACGCTTCGTGGGAAAAAAAGATTCGGCTGATTACCATGACGAAATGAATAAACAGCATTATGAAGAATGGTCACAATATGTATGTGTGATCCCCGATAAATCGGTGATTGTACTGGAGAAAACAAAATATAATTGAATGGTTGAACAAACGAAAAGTTCCGTTACCAGAGCAATTCAGTTCATTTAACGAAATGACGAAGGCTTCACTTTTGGAATTATCTCGTATGTATAATTATAAAAAACAATATTTCCTTTACAAAGTGGTCAAATAATTACGAGGAGACAGTGTTAAAATGTTATGGCTTCTATTTGCCCACTGTGAATTTAATCCAATTGAATTAATATGGGCTTGTGTCAAAAATAGAGTTGCAAAGGAAACACAACGTTCAAAATAAAGGAAGTTTTGGAACTTTGCAAGTTAACATTACAAGCTGTGCCAAATATCGTTTGAAGTAATTGTGTCGATTATGCCTAGAAAATCGGAGATATGTACAGAAAAAAGGAAAATTAAATCGACGTCGGCATAATTATAAATTTGGACGACAACAATGATGATGATGATAACGATTTTCAGGACATTGCGGAGGATGATGTTACAAGCTAAATACTCACTAAAGTATCCAACTCGTAAAGGCAATTTGTGCCACGGCATAGCTCAGTGGTTTGGGCGGGGTTCTTACTAAATGCCGTAAAAGGGCACTCGTTACAACCCCAAAAACGTCAAATTCGTGTAAACAAATTGTCAAAAAGGCGCCACCTGTTAAAAACAGCGGGAAAACTTCATGATCAGATCTTAGATTGGCCTAACAGGAAACCAAAACGTTCACTCAAAAATAAACTACTCCACTACAAAAAAATTCTATTCCAAAAATAATTACGCGAAGTTCCCCTGAATTCCAATGAAATTCTAAACTTTATATAAAAGCCGCGAAAATTATTATCTCAAATAACCGATAATAAATGTAAATGCGATAATTAATTCTTCAATTTAAAACACAGAAACACGTCACTACAACAAAACTAAACGCGAATGAAAATTTATAAAATCCTAAAATTTACGAAACGTCGATATCGGGATTGAAAATTCCTAAATTCGCGAAAATGCACAGCTTCGTCATAACAAATAATCAAGATCACTTCCCTGTTCTACTTCAGTAATGTCTGCTATCCGTAGGTCGATACCTATAAAAAGTAACGCCAAAGTATTTGTGACTTCGCAAAACTCTCGTATGCAAAAACAACAGTTGTTCGGTCAACGACCGAATTACTTCATAATTACGTTACTTTATAATTTACTTAATAAATCTGAACTTCAATATCACGATCTTTCCTTAAAAAAATACTCACTTTACTTTAATTTATAACCAGATGGTATTATATCAATCTGCACCGTTATAAAATCGGCTCAAATTTGTTAATGTAATTAATGATCTAATTCAAGAAAAAACAAACACTAAAAATGTTCGCAAATACGCGTTGTATAAAAAAATGGGATTACATAAAAAAAACTACAGTTTGTTAAGCTAAAAATGTATAATGAAAACTTCAACGGCGGAATATTTACACAAATATTACCATAAATTCTTTTGCGCAAGTTAAATTAACATCTGACATTTACTTATTCGGCGAAGGTACTAGTTAGTCTCCTTATATCAGTCTTTCTAAAAATTATTATAAATTTTGTACCCAACTCAGCAAAACAATTGATTATTCACATAAATTTCGTCCATAAAATTCTTAACACAACATTTGTCAATAAAACATAATTAGATAACAAGAACACTAGAAAATAATCTGGATGATCGTCAGATTGAATACGCTCGCAATCGAATTCAGACACTAAAATAATCAAATTCTACCGAAAACGGCAATCTCTTATACATACAGAAAAGGTTAATAATAGTAATAATACACACAGAAATTTTTTCAAAGTTTGTCAGCCATAAAAACCAAAAAGAAACAGTAAATGCACTATAAAAATTTTCCCTAACTCGGATTCAGCCCCCTTGTTTGACCGATCACCTAGTGGCGGCTTAGCGGGTTGCCGACGGCAACGTGATTGAGGTGATATCCGCGATCGAACTCCCTCGTGATGGATAGCGATGCGTAGTCTTAAAACATTAATTTGCGGTCGGATTTCATTCCATTTGGTTGTGTGATATATTTACACCTTAATTGCGATCTTTACTTTAAATGTGTACAAGTTCTGAATAACACATTACTAACTAAAGCGATTTATATACAGCGAACTTTCTCATTCATTAGGCGGGATATTTCTATGTACGCAGCACTATCATAAAAACTTAACCAGGAACTCGTTACTTTAATCCGCAAAACCACAAATTGCGATAAACACGGTACCACAGAATGAAGCTCGGCACGATAAACCAAACACGAGTGCTATTTCTAGGACCAAACTTGTCACTATAGTCACGAAACGATAAAATTAACTCGAGGATGGGGTGAACCTACATATTATCCCATATTTGAAAACGGAGATTAATTACTCCGCGATAGTTCGATACACCCCCGGTATACATAATTAATTCCAAAAACCCCTTCTGTGTATACATCGCAACCGCTCCCCAAAGGAAGACTTGAATCTACTACTACATTCCTAACTAGAGTGAGTGCCTAAACGTTCAGATCTCGCCATCTTCCTTAATATCTCCCACTATATTAATTTAGCCAACCTTAATAAGAATTACTTAAAATTTTAAATCGCGCCAAAAACGAATTGAACTCGAAAGCCATCGAAAAGAAATTACATCACCCAAAGAAGTTGCTCAGCATGTGAGTCTTATCAATGTAACCCGATATACGCGCCAAAGAAAATCTCGACGAAATTCAACCTTAAATTTAACGTATATAAAATCCAAATTCTTTGTTTAAACTCAACAATTCTTATCGAAACGAAGACGACAGTCTGGCGGCTATATTTAATTTTTGAAATAAATTTTATACTCAATTTAACTTATAAAACGTAATTCCCTTTCTACACAGGAAAATTACTACTGTTTACAATCTCAACTAAATGGAATTTTAACGAAGAAATCTGTTTTAATTCTAACTAACCAAAATCTACCCAAAATTTAAGATAACGAGAACTAACATTTATCTATCTAAACCTAAATTAAATCTCTTTCCTAACACGTGAGTATTATGTGTGTGAAATGAAACGTAATTTTACAAAAAAAAATCCATTTATAAATGGACAATGGCAAAGAAGATACCGATGATTGTATGTAAACGTATTTATTATGTAATTTGAAAAAAATAGTTTTCGAATCTAGAAATTTCGCCTTTCATTACAATTTTAATATTACGTTCTACAGTAAGGTCCGAAAGTCCTGTCACCACCTCCTATTTGTGTGATGTTTGTATGTGTATTTGCGAACATGCCACAGCATATGTTGATAGTTACAGTTTTAGGTTGTTTAGTGGTCCAGAATATCAGTATGGACACCGTCATTGTCACGACACAAAATGATGCGGCGCCAGGTCTTGTGTGAGATTTTCCGAAGAATAGGTAGGGTGATATCCCTGAATGCCTCCCTAACAGCTTCCTTCAATTCTTCAACAGACTGATATCGTTGTTTCAAGACCTGCTGCTTAATTATTCTCCACAGAGAATTGTCGCATGATGTCAGATCTGGACTCCTGGGAGGCCAAGGCCACTCGATCGGCGCTGGCTGATGCTGCGATCCTCTCCCTATCCACCTCTGGGGTAGCACTTCATTCAAGAATTTTCGGACACGGAGAGTGTAGTGAGCAGGAGCTCCATCTTGTTGAAGCCAACTGTCATCATGGTTTTCCCGGAGTGTGCACGTTCATGAGCCCATGCACTTGCCATAACACGTTCTTCCACACTATACGTACTTGTGTCCATCTCCTGAAACGAAAAATCACAGAACTTTCGGACCTTACTGTACTTTAAAATGCTTGCATTAACATATAAAACCATTTTGCCATATAAATTTCGATTTCTCAGTAGAGGCGACATAAGGTCACGCGTTAAATTCTCTTCCCGTTACCTCTGTGTGCAGTTAGACGTTGTCCTTGTTCAACGAAATATTTAATTCTATCCCTTGGTTAGCAATTATATACATTAAGAAAAATTCGATCTTTCCGTATTTATTGGTTTTAATGTAAAAATATTGCGTATAACGCTTAGAATAAGGGGGTTAACAAGCGAGGCATTTTCCCTTTATTACACGGTTTTTAAATACTATAAAGTGATGAAACCAGCATCAACCTCTAAGCAAAGGTGTACTTTGGCATAATACCTAAAAATGAAGACAATCCATTATTTAGTGTTTTAATTAGTAATTCATGAAGATTAGGCTTGCGCGAAGATTGGTGAAAAATGGTGTTTTCTCAAATGTTTCGCTCTAGTACTTAGCTCAATGTAACGAAAAATATCAAATTACGTTCACATACACAGAAATAAATATCGATTATGATGCAAGTTGTTTGATTAAAATCGGCCTAATAGTTTTCGAAATACAAAACGTTTAAAGTCAAGTGACTAAACCTTTTATTTTGATAGTAAATCAGAAATCTTGGCCATAATTGAAGTTTATACATAGTTTTATTACATAATATAAATAAACCAAACAAATTTGTTTTGTAAATAAACCGATATTGGTAACAATATTTGCAAAATGCACTGAAATAAAAATTATCGTTTGAATACAAATAATCATTCGAAGAAATACTTGTAAAGTTTAGTGAACGTCATTGAAACCCGGGGTCGTCTTGATTAGATAAACAGTGCTATTTTCACCTTCCCGCATAAATAATCTTCCATTACGAAGCCACACATAATTATTTAATATTGTCTTATGTACTATATAAGGCAATAAAAGCGGAAAACACATTTTCAAACCGTCAATATTAATACCATCACTACCATTTGCTTCATGTCATTTTGTATATTACCTTCACTGTCATACTCTCATCAATTAAACTAAATGGAAATTTAGCAGGATCTTTATGTCGATAATCAGCTAACATACTGACTTATAAGGTCAACATTATCATTCAAATTTTTAACTTGTTGATATCATTGACATCTTGTAAATCAGGTGAAATTGTTTTGTAGCAGATGTCTTATAAATATTTACCTCAATGTCTGCCCGGCAAGATTAGTACTTCTGTTTTTAATGTACGTTCAGTATAAAGCCTTCTTTGCCAGCTTTAATAGCAGCATTTGTAACGCGTGTGAAGTTAGCACCCCGACAAAGAGTTCCAATAGTTCTGATTAGAGTTCTAGCTTCCTTTTAAAGAGTTTAGAAGTACTTTATAAAAAATAAAAAGAGTTCCGCTCATTAACGGTTCCAAAGTTTAATTTAAAAAATGAGGTGCTACCTTCGGATCGAAAATCGAGATCCAGTACTTCTGACTAACTAAATTACTATATTTTGCACAGTTCTAGAGTTCCTGATATGAAAAGTTTTTGAAAATCCCATTTTGACATGCCAATCAACTTTTGATAGTAGTACCGAGACACTTGCGTCGCCATCTTGGAGTTTTTGGGGAAAACCCACCATTTTTTTTATATGCCCACGTGGGGAACGTATTTTTTCACCCATATGGTTTCTTTTCGGAGGCCTTTTTCAACCCCTTGATGGAATTTTCAGCCTAATTAGGACCCTTTTGGCTGTATTAAGAAATTTTTTAAAGTTCAGACCCTGGAGGGTAGGTAAATGCGTGCGCATGCAGTGTTCTAAGAATAAAAAAGATTTAATCTGTTATTAATAAGGATTCGTTTTTTATCAAAGGAGATTGCATAATTATTATTACGTTTTTTTTTAATCCCATCTACAGATTGTGACCTAATTTATTTATGCATTGGGGGTTGTATTCTAATAAGGGGCCGTAGTCTAGTAAGACAGGAATATGTTCGCGTGCCTCTTAATATGTGTTTATTATTATTAAATAGTTGTACAATTTCATCATGAATTGGAAAGTGGCAATCAGTCGTCGACATCGCAATAATTAATGTGTGAACAAATATTTTAAAACTTTGCTGCTGCAAAAAAACATTAAGGTCTAAATATTAGATGAAATAATAATCATTTCTACCCTGATGCAAAATAGCGCTCTTTTTATATGCCCACGTGGGGATCGTCTTTTGGTCTATTTCGTAAAGTTAATAAACAACTGGATTATTTTTTAATATTAAAGAAGCTAATCAAGATAAAGATAACATATACAATTGAATTTTAAATACGTTGGTAAATTATATATATATATATATATATATATATATATATATATATATATATAATAAAACAGCAAATGGATATTGCGTAATCAGTTAATTAACTTGTTATACAAAAAGTGAATGTACGATTTCGCAATTGGACGTAAACAATAATAATGAACACCGTACATATAGAGATGCAATGCAATTGCGGCTGTTATAATTAAATTAAATTACTAACTAACTTTGAATAAAATGTCTATCAAACCGTCAACAGCCAAAACCAAATATATATTTGCGCAGGTTATTTAATATTGTGATGTATGCAACGAATTGCCTGTACATAGATTTTATAATCAGATTAAGCATGCATGCTAACCGCTTATTAGAGTACTATTTTTAAATTTTCGGTTTTTACCGATAATGGGATTGGCATACCATCCCATAAGTCTATTTTACATACAAGCAATGGTTAGGGGTTTGTGACAAAGGCAAATGGGTTTTCAGCCATTGGACAAATTGATCAGTTTTGTCTTTTTGTATGCGTGATTCTCTCAATTCTCTCAATTTCCATATACACTTGGTACTGTTGTAAATCACATGGCAAAATATAAATATGGAATAATGATGACTTCAAGGTTAAAAAAAATCCATGTAAAATCTTGGTTGGAAAATTTGGCCATTTCATTAAACATGCCTGTCTTGTAAACATTTTTCAAAGTCAATAGATCGAAACTTCGTTTATGTTGTTGAAAAGTCATAGTTCTAATTTTTTGAGCTGTTGAGAGTACTTCAGCGGTAGGCATTATTTTATTTCAATGATGTGAAATTTTACATATTGTTGAATGCTTTTTCTTAAATTGATACTTCCCAAGATTGACACGGATGATTAAAAAAGTGCGACATATCTGTAGCTACAACAATATCCCAAACTGACATTCACAAGATTTTTTGAACGTACTTTTCTAAATATATAAACTGCAAGACTAATTCTATCGGAGAAATGGGGTGTCGTTGCAGATATAATAGAATGAGCTATAGCCGTGATTTTTTCTCAACTTTTGGGTCGTGTTTTTCGGTGTAAAATTATTATGTTAAGAAAATTTTTCAGTGATTCTGGAACCATATAAACATCCCTCATGAAATTGAGAAATATCCGGATAGGTATTACAGTAAGCGGTTGATCTAATGTCTTGAAGCACAATTAAAGCCGCTGTTCTAACGACTCTCCTCGACTCGCAAATTTAGAATAACACTTCCTATCATAGCGTGCCTTTTGTGCTACCAAACAAAGTATGCTTTGAAGTCGAAAAAAGACTTCCTCGCCCCTGGAATCGTTTCTAGCGGTTGCTTTTTCTAATAAGGTCGTTTTTAAACTTAACGAACGGACCTGGTAAATTTCTTTACTTTTTTCGACCTTTTTCTTTCTTTCAGAAATAATATCACACTCTTGACCGCATAGCAATTTTTTTATATTCAAATGATAGTTTTGATCGCAACTGTATTTCCGGTTACTTTTCTCTCTTAGGAACATTGACTTTCTCAATATTCCTATCCCTCGCATACTCCCTCCTGCATTTCGTATGTATTATCACATTTAATAAGCCCTTAAGACTCTTTTCTGACTGCTTTCTACCTTTTCTTCGTTTGCTTGCGCTTATTAATGTTGATAATCCCTTTTCAACTTTGACAGTTTCACCATTACATAACGATAAGTTGCATAAAAGACAATTTTATCAGAATACGACATGTTTCAATCATGAACTTCGCTAGAACAAAACGGAAATATTCGAATCACACTCATATAATGCGTTAGATACGTCACTCACTATACTACACACACTTCTAATCGCAACGTGGGCGTAGGGGAACACCAAGCGTGGCCGCTCCTTTAGTTGCAGTTGTATAACAAACGGAGGTCGCCGAGGTGACGCCACAGTCAAAATAATAATCATATATCGATCTCGTTCTATCTTGCGACAGGGACTACGTTGCCTTTGCGTATATAATTCATCACTTTAATAGTACATACATACCCAGTTTTTTAATAACCGAGAAGTATTATACGTAATTAAATGAATGATAGAAGATTTTTTAACTACACACAATATATAATTAAAAAATAATTGAGAATTTCGGTTTTGAGTTATCTTCCACTTTATATTTACTTCTCAATTTTTGAGTGATGGATTTAAAAACCGGAAAAGGGGACATATTTCACAGTGATGGGGGGTGATGCGTCAGGTGGAAGGGGAGGGGGGAGAGTCGTGAGTTTTGAACAACACACCCAAAGGTATGATGCCACACAAGTTTAAAAACTATATTAATTATTATATTATTATTGAATATATGAATTATTGTTAAATTTTAATTTTATAGTATTAGCACAGATAGATGTATACAAACATTAGATAGCTCATATGTTCGAAATTGGCTACGGTGATTTGGATTTAAGCGCCTGGCGAGTTAAAGCCACAGAAAAAATACAACAATATCACCATTCCAAATACAGATGTCCTCTCGAAACTTAAAATATACCGACTTACAGAAATCTATAATGATCTACGCACTTACTGTGACGCGTACGGTTTCCTCTGTTTATTATTGTAACACTGTCTCTTAATACAATATCAACAAGGTCACGTATGGTTATAAACATATTTGTTTATGGCTCTTAATTTGAAGTGTCTAGAGATTGTATAGAATTATTAAATTTGCCGCCAATCGATATGCAGGATTACAGGAGTTCTTTCATGTTATTTAATATTAGAAGCACAAAAAATAAGCTTAAGTCTTATACCTGTATTCGGCACGTAATTCAACCGACTTTGTTCAAATGTGCAGAAAATAAAGAGGTTTTTTTTTTAAATGAATGAAAACGTATAAAAAGATAATTTTATGCGATTATTGTTCAAATATTATCTTTGGAATGTCGGCGGTAGTTCGAATGAAGCACCATGTGGTGCAAATTTTGTGAGACACATCGAGTAGCGATTTAACATATCTCCACGTGTTAATTTTGATAAATAAGAAATCGGTTATCTATTTTCATTAATTGTAAGCCTCTTTTCACACGTGTCGGATTAGATCCAGTGTCGAATATTCGATTGAGACGTGTGAGCATAAATGAGCGCGGTTATACAAGTGCCCGAAGTAGTATGAAAACAAAAATACAGCCGCATGTCCGTCGGATGCTGCACTCGTGTGATAAAGAGGCTAAATATTTACGCGTTTACTTTAATAACTAAATTGATAAAATTCAGTTCAATTGAAGATACCCTTTTTAAAATATGAAAATGCACCTACTCTGTACTTCCAAGAAACCAGTGTCGGTCAGAAGATCGCCATAAAAGTTTACGAGCGATATTTTTTATAATCCCTTACTTCTGAAAAATTGCACGTTTGCGGGTGATTAGGTATGGTATACCGCAATGCAATGTAAATAGGTAACAATACAAAACACATTTTTTTTGCAAGGGATGGGTATGGTAGCTATAGATTGATAGTTTAGTAAGTTGTAAACGACTTATTTACGGACTACTTTTTATTAGGTAATATCTCCATATTTCCGGAAAATATCGGTGTGTTACATCTAATTTTATAATTCTCTACCAGAGCAAATTAAAAAACTATGTATCGCATACCTATTGTATGTAAAGTCAAATTGCATTTCTCACGGAGTGTTTTATGATTTCCATACGTCATTGGCAAAATGTTATTTTAGTTTCTCTTTTGATTTTGGAACGTTGGGAATTTTGAATGTGTAACACAGATGTATACATACGCGTGTATATATCTGTCATGTAACTTTCAGGAATAAAATTTGCTGATCATCATTCAATTTCTAATATAAGATTACTGCAATAACTGACGAGTGACGGTAACGTAATACGAGTATGTCACGAAAATCAAAATAGCAAAATATGTATGTACATGCAACCATGATCTAGTAAATCTCAAGTTCAGCACCATCAGGAAAATTGCCTTTTATATCTAGATTATGTAGGTCGCTTCGCTCTGAAATAAGTACAGAAACAGACCTACACCAGAGATTAAAAAATTCAACGCACGTTGCGCTAGCTACAAGAGCGCATTTAAGTTGCCCAATTTCCCTATGTCATGAGCTATGTGTAGTGTGTACACATCTGTGGTAATAGGTACGATACTTACTGAATTGAAAATAAAGCATCGAAGAGCTTTATTTCTTACACATATCATGAGCTGTACTGTGTCCGTTAACCAGGGTGCATATGAATTTGTAAATTTTAATATTTTAAATGCTAGGTAAACTATATCTCACTTACAAGAGAATTTGTAACAATTACAGTTATGTTACAAAATTTAAGATTTTTTTAATACTGTGCAGACAATCAAACATAATAATATATCAATTATAATATTCAACCTTGTTGGAAAATAATTAAATTCGAGAACACTTTTTTTTTAATAGTTTATTTGGCAAGTAACTAATATGTACTAGAACAAAGCTTATTCTATGTGTCAGCACAAGTGGACCTAAAAAGAAAGGCTACAGACTAACTTGCGTGAAAACAATGTCTTAAATCAAAGGAAAGCACATGCGCAAAAAAACATTGAGCGTATGTTCGATTTAAGTACAAAATTATGATTCAAACATATTTAACATACTCCTCCCGTTGGAAGGATGTAAGTCCTTTCAAAGGAAAGGAAAGCTTAAATATACATAAACAAGATTGTAAGTAGGACATATGCTAATAATAATTACATGCTAAAATTAATAAATCACACACCACCGCTCACCTTGCAAGGGAAATGGACAAACCTTAGAGATGTGGTTTCACCGTTAGCCGTACGAAGACGTAACACACGCACTACACCATCGTTAAGCAACAGCTTCAACTACCCGTGCAAGTTTCCATTTAGCAGGAGGTATGTTGACCTCCTTCAACAACACCAGAGTATTAGGTCTTATATTAGATGTCTTTGTTTGCTAGCGAGTTCGTAGCTCTGAGACATACTCTTGAGACCAGCGGGTCCAAAAGTGTTGCACAATCTGTTGAATTCGTTGAAAAGAACTCAAGCGGTTCTGTGGGATGTGTGAGACATCAAGGTCTGGTACTGTCGAGCGGCCGATCAGCAAGTGACTAGGTGCCAGAGGAAGATAGTCATTAGGGTGTGAGGAAAGAGGATACAAGGGTCTGGAATTAAGAACTCCTTCAATTTGTGACAGCCCAGTCAAAAAATGTAGGAATGACAACGTGGCATTACTCGTTTTAAGTTACTTTTAGTAGATTTGACGCCTGCTTCCCATAACCCACCTAATGACGATGAATAGGGCGGTAAAAATACCCAATTAAAATTTTCATTAGCAGCAATTTTGTTCATTGCGTATTAAGAATTTACCGAGGTCATTCAGAGTCGACCTTGCACCATAATAGTTACGACCATTGTCAGAATACATTTTCTTAGGCATGCCTCGGCGCGAAGCAAATCGTCAAAGACAAAGTTTGAATGATTCACTTGATAAATCGGTCACTGGTTCGAGATGAACAGCCTTGGTGCTGAAGCACACAAATAAGCATATATAACATTTCATTGGTTTCCACCCGCGCCCAAATTTGTCTTTAATTGTAAAGAGACCACAATAGTCAGTGCCTACTACCGAAAAGGGGAATTCAGAGGATCGTTTATCAGCTGGTAGGTTGCCAATTAGATTATTTGTATCTCTGGGACGAGATCTAAAACACGACAGACATTGATACGAAATTTGTTTCGCAAGGCTGCGACCATTAACAGGCCAAAAATGTTCTCGTATAGAATTAAGGAGAAGCGAAGGACCAGCATGGCATAATCGTATATGCTCTGTACTGAATAATAATTTAGCCAAGGCGTGTTTCGACGAAATTAAAATAGGGTGTTTTTTATCAAATGAAAAGTCTGAATTTGAAAGTCGACCTCCTACTCTTAAAAGTTTAAGCGTAGAATTATAATATGGATTTAGTTTTAACAAGGTGCTCTTTTTAGATAGAGTTTTATCTTTAGAAAGGGATTAAACTTCATTGATAAAGGATTCTAATTGTGACAGTCGAGCCAGATGATTAAGAGAGTCTTGTAGGGCAGCAAACGTTATTGATGTGAATATTCTATTATCCCTTGAAGAGCGGCAATTTGTTATAATTCGTAAACAATAAGCTAATATTCGTTTGAGTTTGTTCAAGTTTGAGTAACAAATTCTATAAACGCCTTGAATGATTTAAGAGCTACATGTTAAGCAATAGTAGTTTCATTTATAATGGGGTCAGGCCTAAAAACTAGTAAAACTTGCGTTGTATGTTCAGGTGCAGATTTGACAGGAAGTCAGGGCCTATCCACCAAAGTTCGATAGTAAACAGTTTATTTGCAGCTATACCGCGAGTAACTAAGACTGCAGGGTTCAGTTCGGTGGATACGTATTTCCACACAGATCTGAGGGTGAGGGCTTGAATTTGAGAAATTCTGTTAGAAACAAAGGTTTCTAATGAATGCGGTTCGGCATTGATCCATGCGAGAACAATCGTGGAATCAGTCCAGTAAGTTGTAGACAGTATATTAATGTTAAGAGCGATTTTCACCTTGTCGACTAGTTGACCCATTAACAATGCCCCAGATAATTCCAATTTAGGAACGGTCATTGATTTTAGACGTGCAACTCTTGTTTTAGAACATAGTGACTGAACACAAATTTTACCACGCTCATCAACCGATCTAAGGTAAACACACGTGCCGTAAGCGGCATTGCTGCCGCCTGAAAAGGCATGAATCTCAACAGATTTGAAAGAAGTACAAATTGATTGTCTTGGTATACGCAGTTCATTTAAACTATATAAATCTCTACATAAAAGTTGCCATTGCATTTGTAGATCAGAGGGCAAAGTTTGATCCCAGGGTGAATTATTTAACCATAACTGCTACATAAAAATTCTTGCAGTCACGGTACAAGGGCACAGTAATCCTAGAGGGTCAAAAATCATTGATATGAAAGATAAAATTGTTCGCTTCGTGATAACCTTGTAAATATTATCAAATATTGCAATTTCAAAGAAAAAATGATCTGAATAACTATTGAAGAATAAGCCTCAAGTGTTCGCATTTTGAGTGGGTCCAAATTCTAAAATATTGTTAGGAATGCCACCTGACTGAACGGTGTCTAGGGCTTCAGGAAAATTAGAGTTCCACTTACGGAGAGTAAAACCACCAGAATGGAATATTTCGGTCATGTTCGTGCAGACATAGCGAGCATTCTCAATTGATTGACAACTGGTAAGCAAATCATCGCAGTACATATCCTTACGGATTATGTTTGAAATTTGGGGATGATCTGCTTCACATAAATCGGCAATTTCAAAAGCGAATCGCAAGATAACTAGATGCCTTTTCACCATAGGTGACTGTGCATAATTCATAAATTTCAAGAGGTGCGGTTGTAGATCAACAAAAATAGAACGATACATTTTAGCGCAGTCGCTGGTCATAATGTACGCAAAACGACGAAAGCGTAAAAGTCCTGAATAACGGGACCATTTAGTTGCATATTATTAAAGGAGATACCAGTTGACGTAGGCCTGCTAAGATTAAATACAAATCTAAGCTAGAGGCTAGAGTCTTTATGTACAGCATGATGTGGAATGAAATATTCAAAATCAGATGTATCTGGACACTCCATTTTCGACATATGCCCTAAAGCCTCGTACTCTTCCATAAAATTAACATAGCTAGGTTTCAGTTTTGAATTAGATTGTAATCTGCGTTTCAAGGAGAAAAACTGCTTTCGTGCATTTTCCTTAGAATCACCTAAACACTAGGAGAAGAGTTTAAAGGAATGGAGACTTTAAATGACCATCTGGGATTCGCTTGTGCGTTTGTAGAAAGTGTAATTCACATTGTTGTTCCTCAGACGACAAAGGTGTTGAAGAAGGATATTTTCAAGTTCCCAGAATTTTTGAAGTTGACGAAATAAATCAAGAGTTTAATAAATTGGTATCAGAACAAGTAGCAGGGAATTCGCTTGAGATATTTTGAAGTAGTAGAAAAGATAAAGATGCAGTAAATTGAGTGTTCATGGATTTAAACGTTGTATGTACCATTTCGGTTACATGATCTTTAGCTTGACTTATGCCTTATATAGGAATGCTAACATTTGTAGTTAGTTGGTAATTTCAATTTATTACATAATGCAATAGTCATGTACGATTTCATTGAAGCGGAGTCTAAAAGCACAATACATTTGTGAAGTTTTCCCGTAGCGTCTTCAACGCAAACGACAGTGGTTGGAACAATTGTACAAGATTACAAGAAAGAGCGACATGTGTCGAAAGCATTGAAGTGGCAGGCTGAGGAGAATTAGAGGTTGTGGATTGACTATCAGGTGCTTCGGAAATAATGTTAACTGGTTGAACTGGCGATTACGAGTGTAAGAGTATGGAATGCCTTTTGTTACAGGTCTTGCAGTTTACAGATTTACAATTAGAAGTGAAATGACCACTGCGCAGACAGTTTGTGCACAAGTTAAGTTCTTTAGCTTTGGCATAGCGTAAATGTGGAACCAAATTCAAGAAACTTTGGTAACGCATTAGTCTATGGTTCGATTTACAAAGAGGCCTTGTTTTAAGTTGCGTGTAGTATGTGAACATGTACCTGTTTCTAATGATTTATAGGGCTTGTCGATTTTCTCTAATAATCTAGCACGTTTTTCGAGACAGTCAATTAGAGATGCAGTAGAAGGGGTGCAATCGATTTTAGAAACTTCAACTTCCCATTCCCGCCTGGTGTTATAATCAAGTTTATCTATAATCAAATGCTGTATAAAACTAGCACATGTATGAATGGGTTCACCTAGAGACTCTAATGCTCTTAAGTGAGCTTGTATCGAATCTACTAGATGCCTGATTGATCAGGCAGACTCTTTATTTATTTTGGGGAATTCGACTATTCCTTTAATGTGTGAATGAATGAGGAACCTGGAATTTGGTAGCGTTTTTCGATAACATCTAAAGCGATGTGATAATTTGTAGCAATTATATCTCGAGACTATTACCTTGGACGTCTCTGCACCCAAGACAGATTTTAAGTATAGAAAACGCATCGTTATTATGAATGAGTGATTTGAATCCTTCAAAAAAACTCAGAAATGTTTGTGGGTCGCCGTTAAACATTTTAATTTGCAAGTTTGGCACAAATTCACCAGGTATCGTTCATGGCACAGGCTGTTCTGTGGCAATATTAACGTTATTTGTGCTAGGAGGTTGTGGTGACAGAATTGGCATAGAACGGTCAGGAGGTGCAGAGTCATGGCTTCAAGCTTGTGCTTCTTGAACCAGGGACCGAGTGCGCGCTTGTAAAAGGAAGTGTTTACCTTTAGCAAGAGCTTGAAAGTACTCATTTTCAAATTCACCATAATCGTCACAACTGTAAGTTCGTCTCAGTGTCGACCTCGATTATTTCAGAAGGAACAGAATCATATTTCGTAAGCAATTCCTCAAAGGAGGAAATCCGAATTTCCAATTGAAGTCCATCAATTTGCTTAGATTGTGAAGCATCAGCAGCTGAGATATGAGCACCAGTGCCAAATAATTTTAAAAAGTTTTTAAAAGTAAGCAGTTTACCTTTAAGGTTAACACGCTTTTTTATTAAGGTTGCGAGTTCATTAGATATTGTAAGCTGTCAAGTAATAAATACGTAAATAAATTTGTGAAATATTTAAATGCAGAATCTGTATAAATTAATCTGAATTATATCTACTTACACAAGCGTGCTGATACGTTATATAAAATAAACTCCCTAATAATGATGAGACTTTCAGATACTTAAATTTAATTTGCATGCAAGCGCAAAATTAAAGGAGTGTTTTTGTTTGTAAAAATAATAAAGGGATGTCATACGACCAGTTTGTAGTAGTAGCAGCAGCATGTAGCAATATTAGACCAGTTATTTGTGTGCAAAGTGCAAAGCTGGCGGTTTTGCCGCGTTATATTGGTCTTTGTTTTGGTTGTTGAGCAGCTGCGTTCTATAAATAGATGTTTATAGGCGTCCAGATGTCATGTGAAGCTTTTGTCGCGTATATGCGTTGTAGGCGTCTTGTAACTTAACTGGATACTTCTTCTTAATCCTTAATTTTTCAGTGTTTTAATAGCGGCTGTATTACCTAAAATGGTTATCAAATACGTGTTCGATGGACCAAAATTTGTTGGAAAAGAATTGAATTCGAGAACACTTTTTTTTAATGGTTTATGTGGCAAGTAACTAATGTGTAGTAGAACAAAACTTACTCTATGTGTCAGCACAAGAAAGGCTACAGACTAACTTGCGTGAAAACAACGTCTTAAATCAAAGGAGAGCACATGCGCAAAAAAACATTGAGTGTATGTTCGATTTAAATATGACACAAAAATATTTAACAAACCTAATATAATACAAAAATCAAAAATGTAAATAATCTATGTTAAGTACGTAATATGAAAAAGGCTAAAATACGAAGTCTATTGAAAGTTGATAAAAATGTGCTTAATTTGTATGATTGATAATTAATATCAATATGATCAGATATCTTGTTAAAAATGATACACATCTGAAAAGTCGGTGATTTTAACAGTAAATTAGATTGTGCGGTTTTACAATAGAATGTCTTACTAGTACGAGAACAACGTGGAGGTACCAGAGAGAACAACATTGACAGTAATTGACTACAATCTATTTTATTATGGATTAAGCTGTGTAGAAACTTTAGCGAAAATAGATGCCTACTAATGCCTAATATGACCACAATCCGACAATATTCTAATTTGGAACGAACAAAGCTAAAGTATAATTTTAGAACAGAAATGTTAAACTTTTTTGTCTTAAGAATTATGAACCCTAGCATTTTCATTGCTGAGCTACACATACAGAGTGGCGCATTAGTGTGACAAAGTCCCATATCTCCTTTATTTAAAGAGATAAAAAAAAATTAAATACAAAAGTTGTAAGATATGTTCTGGTGCATATTCCAAAAATATTTTTAATTATACAGGGTAGATCATAAAAGCTTAGAAGCAATTTTAAATTTTTTTTTTTAAATGGAGAACCCTATATATTATTACATATTTAGATTCTACATATAATTTTAGACACATTTTATGTATAATGTCCTATACCTAAGTCGAACCGTTTTTGACAAATTTCAAATTTTTTGTCAAAAATGACGTTTGCAGGCCAAAACATAAGTGGAAATCTTTTCTAAACGAAGCCTTTATCAATTAGTTATGGTTGGTTTCCTTGGAAATGGGGACCTACTCTAATGGGCTGCATTGATATTTTTGTAATACATTCATACAGGGTGATCAAAAATGGACAATAAAAAGTAGATTCAAAAAAACCTATAGTCATTTTTTTTTAATGGAAACCCCCTATTTTTTTAATTCTACCTTTTTATTTGCATTAAAAATAAGGGTGACTTTGTATAAGAGTGTATATTCCAAAAAATTGTAGTTTTTGAAATAATGACAATTTTAACATTTTTTTATTGTAAAAAGGCTATACGGCTTTCAAGTTTTGTTGTTAGTTGGCGGGGCGACGAAACAAAAAAAATCGAGCACTTCAGATTGAAATATTACAATTTATTGTGTAACGGTATAAACGGGTGGTAGAACGAGATTACAGATAAAATTGGCCTTTTTGCCCAGACTAGCCAGCGTATGGGTGTAGGTCAGATATTGAAAAATTTTGCGCATCCAGAATAGTAAATCGTACGTAAGTCAAAATAGGGGATGAAGACAAAATCAATTCGGTTAAGGGCGCCAGAATGTTTAGTAGTCAAAATAAGGGTCGTCGTGCCAAAATTACGAGTACATAGCGTGTCCAAACATACAAAAAACATACGCTTACCTATCTGCAATCAATCCCAGGTGTGCTGGACAGCAACTCAGCAAACCACCTGAAATAGGGCTTCAAAAACACTACACGCTTGTCAAATAAAAGCGTGATAAACACTCAATAAAAATTACGTTATTACACCTCAGTGTAAATAATAAGGCATTCAATAATAATCAAAACAAAACAACAACAAAAATCTATAGAATGTACTCTAAATGAATTAATTCTCAACTAAAAAATCAAATAAAATACTAAATATTATTAACGCTATTACTCAATAAAACAAAAAAACTAACCTCGTTACGTTAAAAACTAAATTACCGGTAACTTGCAATTTGCAAAAAAAAAAAACTCTTATGTAACACAAAAGGGTTTCCATAGAATTAAAACACATTTATAAAAACCTAACAAAACTATAATAAAATAATAAAAAAAATAAGGATAAATATAAAAAAATGCAAACATACGATAATGCGTATCAACAAAAAAATACAAATGCTTAAAAGGCGACAGGATGTCTGATCAGAAAGCTGCTTTACGCCAGTCTAAATGATTTAACCTATATATATATATATATATATATATATATATATATATATATATATATATATAGTATATATATATAATTCGTGGATAATATACCCACACTACAATAGGGTCAATTGCCCTTTAGCACTAAAATAAATAACAAAGGGTGAAGGCGGAGCGTCAAACTACAATTCGTTACACTAAATAAATTTAAAACAACTTAATTTACCAAAAAAAAAAATACGACACCGCGTTCAAACCTTCATCAACACAAAAAAAAAATAGTTCGAAACACAAAAATCTTGAAATATTCAATAAAAAAACAATATTATGTTATTACCTTAAGGTCTAGAATTACATCTCTCCTGTGTTACAACAATGAAAGCGACCCAGGTGATCAGTTACTGCTATAACGGAAATGAAATCTTCCTGGTCTGGCAAAATGATGAATAAAAATGTTGACTATTGTTCTATGATACACAAACGATTTCTTGATTTAAACTAGTTAAAATGTTACTGCATAAATTAAAAACTTCTTTTAAAATAATAATAATTTGAACGTTCAAAATTGCTTGATAACTTTTAGCTTTTAATTGGTTTTATTTCCACTAATAATCCAAAATGTTAATAATTTGTTTTAAATAACTATAAATTTTAATATATTGCGAAAGTTTCTTTATCTTTAAATACGCTTTGTACGGTAAATAAGCGGCACTCAAGAACGTTGACTTTAAATAAATCCGCAAAAGCGAGAAAAACCAAAGAGGTCACTGAAGCACTAATACAACACGACGATGTCCTCTAGGTAACTTCACGTAGAATCGAAATCGGCACTGGGTATAATCCTCTGGTGAATGAACAATTTTAATAAAATCCCTTTTACAGGTCTTCTTCAGAAGTAGCTAAACTACCCTTACTACACAAAAAATACGTTCGTTAAACACCACAAGGTCCAAAATATCAACGTTCTAAACCACCCCTTAAAGCGCAACAATAAACGGCACCGTACCAGTACACGAGAGCGCAGTGAATTTCAGAATCCCAAAAATGATGACCAATGATTACCAAAAATCTTTGAATTTTAAATCCCACTACTCACAGAAAATCTTATCTAAGTTAATTCCACCAATTAAAAAAAACGGAAGGGGAAGATTTAGTACCCCCAATACATAAATTTCGTTTTCGTCCGTAAGGACTCGGTAATTTTCAAAATCTCAAACGTCAGCAAAAGTAACGTGTACAGCATCTCTATGTTTCCCTTAAAGTACGAACAATAAGGCCCACATGCAATCTCTATGATTCAAAACCAGCATATTCACTATTACACTGAACAACTATACTTAAGCGTCTTTATGTCGCCAACATGACATCATACACATATAAACCTACACTATTTATTTAAATTACTTAATTTTTTAAGGAAATCAAACGAAATGAACGTTATTTACACTTAATACAACTATTTACAAACAAACGTTAATCAAACTTCTATAAACGAGGAATAATAAGGAAAAACAACCTAAATTACAAAAAAAATAATTCACAAACTAAGAATCTAAAGCTCGCCATACACCTACCATTCCTAAAGGTCGCTACACACGTTAAACAAATTTACTATAAAACTTAATTTGACAACAAAAAAAATATGTATATACGGAATCTAACTAAGTGCATAAGACTACAAACAAAATTACCCAATACGTATACAGGGTGTTCAAAATACCCTGACAATTGAACCCCATATAAATAATTATTTTATTAAACGAACTTAAAGTAAAGACAATATTTTTTGATTCAACAAATTATGTCCTAATCCTAATCATAAACTTAACACCTCTAATGTAACTAAACCTGTAACGAATTATACAGAAAAAAGTACTAGAAACACGTCAAATACGTACTACCTAATAAGTTGTTCGAAATGTCCGCCTCTTTCTTGAATACACAATGCAATACGTCTCTCAAATTCGCTGCTTAAATTTCTACACATTTCAACACTAATGTTTTGAAAACAGTTTCTAATCCTAATCTTCTTGTCTTCCTTTGTTGTAGGCGGTATTTTATAAATCTGCTCTTTGACGTACCCCCATATGCTAAAGTCCATTTTAGTAAGATCTGGGGATCTAGCGGGCCAAGCAACAGGCCCTCCCCACCCAATCCAACATTCTGGATATCTAGCATTTAAAAAAGTTATTATCGGACCTGTATGATGTACTGGGGCCCCATCATGAAGAAACCACATTTCTTGTTGCGTATCCTGTGGCACTTGACGCAACAAATTAGGTAGATGGTTTTGCAGAAAGTCTAAGTATACTTCCCCTATTACTCGTTGATCAAAAAAATATGGTCCAATTACATGATTACCGATAACACCTCCCCAAACATTTAAAGACCATCTAGTTTGAGAAGTATATCTTACAAAATGTGGATTTTCGGTAGAATAGTAATGAAAATTGTGTCTGTGTACACTTCCGTTTCTGTGAAATGTGGCCTCATCTGTAAATAAAATCAAATGAACAAAATTTCTTTGTTGGTTTATTTTGTTTTGAGTCCATTGACAAAATCCCAGTCGTCTTTGATAATCTTCAGGAACCAACTCTTGAAGTAGTTGAATGTGATAGGGGTGCATTTTTTGAGACTTCAATATCCGCTGTACCGTACGTCGTTCAACACCAACCTGCTGAGAAATGGGTCGTTGTCCAATATGTGGATTTTCGGTAACTGTTAATAGTACATTTAATTGATTTTCCTCAGTCTGTGCACGTTTTTCCCTAGTATTTTTTTCATATAACACATTGCCAGTTTTTTCAAAACGCTCCAAAAGCTTTTCAAATGCCGTCTCTCTGGAAACCGTTGTTGATACAGTCTTCTTGCTAAGAGCGTATTCTTATCACTAGCTCCCAAAACAAAAATCATATCAACCATCTCGGCTTGCGAAAAATGCATTATTTACAATTTTAATTCAAGTTTAAATCAATTTGCTATAAAATACACTAATACATCACACAAATTATCAACTGACAATAAATAATGACGTTTCTGATGATTTCTATTATTTTTATATGCCACGCCTCGCCGTCACGGCCAAGTAACAACAACACTTGAAAGCCGTATAGCCTTTTTACAATAAAAAAATGTTAAATTGTCATTGTTTCAAAAACTACAATTTTTTGGAATATACACTCTTATACAAAGTCACCCTTATTTTTAATGCTAAATAAGATAGAATTAAAAAAATTGGGGGTTTCCATTTAAAAAAAAAATGACTTTATAGGTTTTTTTGAATCTACTTTTTATTGTCCATTTTTGATCACCCTGTATGAATGTATTACAAAAATATCAATACAGCCCATTAGAGTAGGTCCCCATTACCAAGGAAACCAACCATAACTAATTGATAAAAGCTTCGTTTAGAAAAGATTTCCACCTATGTTTTGGCCTGCAAACGTCATTTTTGACAACAAATTTGAAATTTGTCAAAAACGGTTAGAATTAGGTATAGGACATTATACATAAAATGTGTCTAAAATTGTATGTAGAATCTAAATATGTAATAATATATAGGGTTTTCTATTAAAAAAAAAATTTTAAATTACTCTAAGCTTTTATGATCTACCCTGTATAATTAAAAATATTTTCGGAATATGCACCAGAACATATCTTACAACTTATGTATTTAATTTTTTTTTGTATCTCTTTAAATAAAGGACATATGGGACTTTGTCACACTAATGCGCCATCCTGTATATTGTTTATATGAGCTTATCATCAAATGTGACAACTAAGTCCACAACGGTTGAAGTACGATCAAGAAAACTACCGCTACACACATAATCATAAATTATTGGTTATATTTTTCTACAATATATGAAACTAGCTTTCATTTAGAGATGTCTAGCTTTTAAACTTTTTTTAAGGCGCCAATTTTGTGCTTTATTTATTTCTGCTTGCAAAAAAACGCAATTGAGGGACACCTGGCCTCGCAATGATTCAAAAACTGCCACTGAAATTCATTTTATGCCAGTGACGTAGAAGTTACAGTGTTAAATATTTCAATTGACCCGTATATCTACGCCTCTGACATATTTCAAATTTATCTCATACGTTGCACAACACGTCATTCCTTATGTGTTATAAGTCAACCGAGTCTCATTTATGTACCTTTAATATTTTAGGAGTTACAGGCAAAAAACGAAAAAAAAGTTTTCCTTTAACGACCTGTATCTAATAAACGACGCATCTTCAAGGGTACGTTTATGGGAACTTTTTTCATATTTAGAGGTATACTTTCACCTCCAGGCGTTTGTTGCAATATTTACGGGACACCCTGTATAAAAGTAGAAATACACCAACAATGGCAATAAATGCATGTCATTAACGTTGTAATACAAATATTTTCTTCTTATTACCCCACCTCTAATGTAACTACCTCATTAAACAATGTGACTTAGATTAGATTAGATTATTTAGTTGTCCTGATGGTTTTACATAGAAAGCATGGGATATGTCAACAAAGAAGTAAATACAAACGGTTGCATACAAAATCAGTAATATTACAAACAGAACACTGTTACATTTTAAACTTAACATACTCATATAATGTTTCAACACGTTAAAGAAGTATACTAAATTACTCAATATCAGCATCACAAACATAAATATCACAAAAATACACATATTTAAGTATTCCGGGGCTGAATAAAATGCTATTTTAATTAAAAACATTTAACGGCAGTTTTAAATGTTTATAATCTTTTTAGGCCAAGAAAATAGACCTTTAAATGAATTTTGAGATAAGTTCAGGAATTCTGAAGTATTTAAGAAATGGTACTGAAGAATTTTTTTTAACCCCCGGGGAGGGTTGAAAAAAATTAAACAAAGGGTTTTTTTCTAAATTTTGAATAAACGGTAAGAGCTAGAAAAAAATTGTTAATGAAAGTTGTAGAACTGTAAATGTTACACAAAAATGATCCTTTATTTTTTTTTGCTATTATTAAAATTGACAGGCTAGAATCTAGGGGATGATAGTGACAGCTTCAAAAAATCATAACTCGCTAAAAAATGAAGATATTCTAAAAATTTTGTTTCCGTATTTGTTTAAAAAATTATAAACGTTTATTTCAGAGATTAATTTTTAATTTTTTTATTTTATATAACAAAGTTATATAACTCAATAAAAAAATTTTTTTTTTTTGTTTTTATTTACTATTTTATAAATTGCTTTGTAGCTTTGGAATTTTTTTTTAACTTTCATTTCCAGGCAGGTATAAATTAATTTACCTGGTGCAATATTTGTTGTGGCGGCGACTTTGCTTTTACTATAGAGCTGGCATATTTATATGTAAAATATCTCTATACCTTTGGAAGAAATTTTAAAATTTTTACATTTTTTTATCGTGTAATCCCTTCATTATTATTGTAAATCAATATTTCAGAATATTAATTACTAACGTGTCATAGACAATTCTACAAACAATGGTGGTATTATTTTTAAGCAGTTAGTAAATTATTAAATATAAAGTATATAATAAATTAAATATTTTTGTCAATGTTTAGATAAAAATTTCAGATAGATGGTAAAAAAATTCAATTTTTACTTCATTTTTAACATTATATTTCAAGTGCACATTTTTTCTTTCAAATAAATTGACAATTAAATACGGGTATTTTATCTTCAGCTTTTACTTCTTTCGTTCGGTTCTTCTATCTATCTTTCTTACTTTCTTTGGTTAATTTTTTTCTTTCTCTCTCACCTTTTTACTGTACTCTAGAATTTATTTGTCATCTATCAACTACTGAGCCTCATAGGATCATATGACACCCTATACATAGAACTGAATGTACGTAAAGAGCAACACACGTAAGGGCGCATTCTGTATATCGCCGCATACGCAGTTGGTACGCAGCTCTATAATAAAACCAAAGCCACCGCCACAACAAATATTGCACAGGTAAGTTAATTTGTACCTGCCTGGAAATGAAAGGTAAAAATAAATTCCAAAGCTACACAGCAATTTATAAAATAGTAAATAAAATAACAATAAATTTTTTTTTATTGAGTCAAGTGGTTTAAAATAACAATTTGAAATTTTCAATTGTTATAACTTTGTTATAAAAAATAAAAAAATTAATCTCTGAAATAAATTTATAATTACGTAAAAAATTTTTTTTAGAATATCTTCATTTTTTAGCGAGTTATGATTTTTTTAAGCTGTAACTATCATCCCCTGGCTTCTAGCCTCCCTAACTCTATTAATTTTAATAATAGAAAAAAAATAAAGGGTCATTTTTGTGTAAAATTTACAGTTCTACAACTTTTATTAACAATTTTTTTTTCTAGTTCTTACCGTTTTTTTTCAAAATTTAGAAAAACCCTTTGTTTAATTTCTTCACTATCATTTTTAAATACTTCAGAGTGACATATCAAAATTCCTGAACTTATCTCTAAATTCGCATTTAAAGGTCTATTTTCTTTTGAATGGCCATTTAAATTGTTATATAAAATCGCACACATATATATATATATATATATATATATATATATATATATATATATATATATATATATATATATATATATATATATATATATATATATATGTATAAAGTTCTAAATTATACAATTTATACTGCAGATCATATCCGTGCCTTGTGTGATAGTGATGGGCTTTATTAAGTGTTTCAAACTTGGCAATATTTTGCTTCACAAAACATACTGTATCGAATATACTGGGTCTTTCAAAAAACATTGTGCTTATTTCTAGGGTAAATAGAATATTAAAAAATAACTTTCGTTTGGTTAATAAACATGTGTCTGAAAATGCCTCCTTAAGAATAAAAGTGGCCCCAAAAATCTTTTTTTTTATTATCTTTGAAACGGTTTAAGATACCTAAATGAAATTTAGATCACAAATACCTTTGATTAGGTCATAAAAGATAGTGTTGACAAATTTTTAATATTTTGTACAGTAGCGTCGCCACTTATTTTGCCCCCAAACTTTTTTTTATGGGGATATTTTTAATTTTTTGGGCAAAAATTATATTTTTTCAGCAATTTGCCACAAAAAGGGTACTCTTGTTGAAAGTCAAAAAAATTACTGGGTTTGAAGTTATTTAAGGTTTTAATATGTTTCGCCTAAAATAAGACAATAAAAGAAATATTGAGTTAATTTGATTTACTTGAATTAAGTAGGCTTAGACTGTAGATTCGCGATTTTTTTTGTTTGACAGATTCGTTTGGACACGTTGTTGATAGATTTGGTTTGTTTAATAAGTAATAACGCTTTTAAGCGAAAATGAATATGTACACTAATAGTGACTATACCGATACATTAGGGGAATGTGATGGAAATGCTAAAGCAGCGAAAAAAAAGATATGCGGCAAAATTTCCAAAAAGAAGTGTTCCGGATTCAAAAACATTTTTGAATTTAGTGAGGCGGTGCCGTGAGACTGGAACCTTTAAACCAAAAAAAGGTACATTCTGGTAGACCACGAGTGGCAAGAATTCCTCAAACAGAAGAAAATATTTTAAATCTAGTTATTGCGGATCCTACGATAAGTGTAAGAAATGTGACAAGGGCAAGTAACGCAAGTTTTCTAGTGTACATCGTGTATTAAAAGAACAATTAATGCTGCCGTTTTACTACAGGCAAGTACAAGAATTATTTCCTGAAGATCTTTTTTTGAGAAGAGATTTTTTCGAATTATTACAAGAAAGAATGCGACAGAATCCTGATTTTAACCATGATTTTTTACAAAATATTCTTTTCAACGATAAATCAGCTTTTACTAGACAAGGTATGTTTAATAGTCTTAACAGTCATTTCTGGGCAGAGGAGAATCCAAAGGTTAAACGTGTAACGCATTATCAACATCGTTTTAAGTTGAATGTATGGGCTGCTTCAATAGGCAAACCGCCTCGTTGCGTATCATATTTTTGATGGAAATTTAAATGTTGATGTTTACTATGAATTTTTGGATAATCGTTTATTTTCGCTATTAGAAGATTTGCCTTTCGATCTACGCAGAAATGTGGTTTTTATGCATGATGGTGCTCCACCTCATTTCAGTAAACAAGCTAGAAGATGGCTCAGCGAACATTTTCCAAATCGTTGAATTGGTGGAGGTGCTGACGCTCCTATCCACTGGCTACCAAGGTCCTCTTACCTAAATCCCTTGGATTTTGATGTGTGGAGTTTAGTTGAAGAAAAAGTATATTCAAGCGAAATAAATTCCATTAAAGAACTTCAAACGAGAGTTGGAAATAATTTAAGACTGTTAATTCAAGAACCACGGCCACTCCAAAGAATTATGTTTTCACTAGAAAAACGTTTACGATTCGTGAAAATGGTGGGCATTTCAAATATTTAATGTAAAAACCCCTACCTACTTATTCAATTTTTGTTTTGTTTGTTTTGTGTTATTCGTTGTTTTTTTTTAAATTGTTTCCTTTGTCTGTTCTGTGTTAATGTCATACAATTAAAACCTTTTTTAAGTTTTAAATAATTTACAATATTTTTACCTCATAGTTGTTTCTGAAACAATCATTATTCCCTGAGGTAGTTCGTTCTCGCGCATGAAAACTATTAGGTAATTGTTTCATTTTAAAATAATTTATTAATTCGGTCAGCATTACTTGCTAAAACCTCAAATAACTCCAAAACTAGTAATTTTTTTGACTTTCAACAAGAGTATCTTTTTTGTAGCAAATTGTTTAAAAAATACTATTTTTGTCCAAAAAATTTAAAATATCCCCATAAAAAAAGTTTGGGGGCAAAATAAGTGGCACGCCCCCTTCAGCGACGCTCTTATACAAAATATTAAAAATTTGTCAACACTATCTTTTATGACCTAATCAAAGGTATTTGTGGTCTAAATTTCATTAGGTATCTTAAACCGTTTCAGAGATAATAAAAAAAAAGGATTTATGGGACCACTTTTACAGGGAGGCATTTTTGGACACGTTTATTAACCAAACTAACGCTATTTTTTAATATTCTATTTACCCTAGAAATTAGCAGAACGTTTTTTAAAACCCCTGTATAAATGCAGGGCAATGTTACAATTTTGTCTTACAAACAGATGAGTCACGGTACACAGAGTTAAACATGTTACGAAAAGCGCGTTTTTGTAGCAAGAAAATGTGGTTGGCGGCTTTACTGTTATCCCAGCATATGACACCGTACCTGATCCTTAATTCAAAGCACGCATAATAATAGTTTTTTGTAATTTGAACAAATGGGATAGAACTTAACCTCTTCAATGCAAAACACAGACCAGCACATTTTTTTAAAAATGTCACATGATGTTCGAATGATAACGATACATCTAAATATAAACGTAATGTTTCGAAATTAGAGACCTGTTTTATAGCAAGTGAGTGTTTTGACTTGACGTATATATCTAAAATTACATGTAAAGAACTGCATTATAAAGCTCTTCTGTGCATTCAAGATCAGATTACTTTGAATCAAATACCCGGTAAGGTGCAATTTCACCTTCCCTAGTTTCAGAAAAAAGAAATCTTAGACATTTCGGTTCATATTTTAAATTTAAATGATGTCTTATTTATTGTTTATTGGAAAAGTAGAGTAAATTTCTATTAAACTTTACCTCATGTCAACTAAAAATCTCCCACATATCTTTTTCACATTTTTCAAAAACCACCTTTTTAGATGAATCACTAAACTTGTTTGATTAGTTAAAGTGAGAAATATGTTAAGAATCAGCTGGCTTATTTTTGTTAATAATAAGTACTTTGATAATTTACTTAGTGTATGTTTTTTTTTTTAGGGAAAAATCTTTACAATAACGAACATGTGGCAATTAAGCTGGAACCTATGAAATCCAAAGCACCTCAATTACATTTAGAATATCGATTTTATAAATTGCTTGGCTCACATGGTAGGTGGTTTTGTTTATATTGTTTAAATCTACTTTTTACATTAGCCTTTTTTTTTACTTTTGAATTTTAATATGAAATTGTTTTCAGCAGAAGGTATTCCTGATGTGTATTATTTTGGTCCATGTGGTAAATATAATGCACTAGTAATGGAATTATTGGGGCCAAGCCTTGAAGATCTTTTCGATCTCTGTGACCGAAGGTTTACACTCAAGACTGTTTTAATGATTGCAACTCAACTAGTAAGTATCATTATTTAAAATTAATAACAAATTTTACTATTGTTCTAATTTTTAGTTACATAGAATTGAATATGTGCATAGTAGACACTTAATTTATCGCGATGTTAAGCCTGAAAACTTCCTAATTGGACGTGCTAGTACAAAGAGAGAAAAAATAATACATATAATAGGTAACAATAGTGGTATTTGTGCAACACATCTAACATTTTTCTTTTTAGATTTTGGATTAGCAAAAGAATACATAGAATTAGAAACAAATAAACACATCCCTTATAGAGAGCACAAATCCCTAACTGGAACAGCTCGTTACATGTCTATTAACACTCATCTTGGAAAAGAGCAATCCCGTCGAGATGATTTAGAAGCTCTTGGTCATATGTTTATGTATTTTCTTCGGGGCTCATTACCCTGGCAGGGATTAAAAGTAATTCTACTGTTTATTTAACTATGAATCTACCTTTAGTTGGGAATTGAACACAAGAGCATATGGGTTATTATTATTCTCCAACTCTTTTGCCCTTAGAATCTGGGCATCAGGTGTACAATGTACATAACACAAAAATACAAAAGAAAATATTATTTTCAAAAGCAAATATTATAAAAATCATTAAGTTGTTCATATTGAAATTAAATAAGCTTTTTATCACTTTATAGTTATTTCCATTAGTTTTCTTTTAAAAAATTTCTTTTATCCTGTTCCACCCAAGTTCTGTATACTTTTCTTTCCCTTGCCATCTTTTTTGCTTCCTCAATCGTCTTTCCTTTGCTTTCCACTATTGGTTTTATGTTCTCTTCCCATTTCATTTTTGGTCTGCTTCTACTTCTATGTCCCTCCACTCCCATTCCTGTTACTATTCTTGGAATCTTATTTTGTTTCATTCTACATATATGTCCCATCTCTATTCTGCTGTTTCTCTATTATTGTTGTTACTGCTTTTTGTTTTAATCTTTCTCTTATTATATCATTTCTCACACAGTCTATTGTTGTTTCCTGTTACTTTTCTACTAGGTTTGTGTGAGTACAAATAACAAAGACTACTTCACGTAAGTGCTAAATCTAGCATGCTAATAATGTAACAGTGAAGTATATAACGAAAAGTAGGGGAATGCAAAGTATAATAGACCACAGTACAATTACACAATTAAAGACGTTCCAGGAACAATAAACAACAGTAATTGAGTAATTACAACAAAGACGGAGTTTAACAACTGACAGAGTGCGATTACTGGAACATAAGATGGAGCATGAAATCCAGTGGCGTATCATAGAAACGGGGAAAGTAATATAATAGATTATATGAACGAATAAAGAGAAAACAAATTCAAACCGCAAGTAAACAATCTACCAATGGAAGTGTATAGAGGCACAGAGCTAGAATATTGATCACAGATTACTAATAAGGATATTAAAAATTTAAAAAGCCAGAAAACGAATAGAGAAGAATAGATGTGAATTAACTATAGAAAAGACTAAGACCAATAATCTTAGAAGAAGCAAAATAAATATGTGGAGTATATGCAGAATGATAGACTACAAGAAGCAGTTAAAAATAAAAAAATATATTCAAACAAAGTTGCTAACAAGTAGAGAACAATATATAAAAGAAAGAAATAAAGCCCAAGATGAAATGAAAATAGCCAAAAGAAGAACTTGGGAAAAATTCGGAAAAGAAATTGAAGTATATTATAAACAAAACCAAAAACACTTTTGGACAAAATAAAACGAAATCAAAAAAAGGCAAAACCCAAAATAAAAAAACATTAAAGATAAATTAACATTTTATTTGGGAAAATGGTGCAATTATTTATTTAAAAATTGTTATTAATTTTATTAAATACATAAATAAAAAGTTTACTTCACATAGGATTTGAACCTACAACATATACTTTGTTAGAGCACCACCCTAACCAACTGAGCTATCGAGATACAAGCGTCAATCGATGTAAATTTTGGCTTTATCTATGTAGAACTGATGTAAATTCTAAATATAATGAGATTACAGTCAAATTACTTATATTAATGGAATGTGAGCCTGCAATATCGCAACGCTTCACACATCCCAAAGCAACTTATTGTATTAATTTATTTGTTTGCAAGCTTTCAGACAAATAATCTGTCCTTTGTCAGGAAGATTCGACAAGCTATTGAAATTCTGAAACAGCTTAACAGCTGGAACAGGGATACTGGATATAAATTGTCCGATACTTGGGTGTCTATTTTCAAGAATTGAAAGTTTTACAACAGTGACGAAGGACAGAGTATCCATCTGAAAGTTTGAGAACAAATAAATAATTACATCATTTGTCAAATGGTGAAAGCTCCAATTCTTACATTAAAGATAAAAATAATTAATCACCATAAGCCAATAACAGAAACATGGAGAAACTACTATGAAGATAAATTTCAAGCAACAATAGAAGAAGACGGTAATAAGACTCTAAGAGAAAGAAAAGAACAGGAAATGGTAGAAATAACAGAAGAGGAAGTTAGGGAAGTAATAAAGAAGTTAAAAAATGGAATCAGCAGGAATAGATAATATAACACCAGAAGTAATAACATTAGGAGGAGAAAGCATAGTAAAGCAATTAACAAAATTATACAAAAAATGTGGGAGAAAAAAATAATACCCAAAGAATGGGAGCAAAACATTATTATGTCAATACATAAAAAAGGTAGTACAACTAAATGTGAGAATTACAGAACACTACGCCTATCTAGAGTAAATTTAAAAATATACACAAAAATAGTAGAAAAAAAGCTGGTGAGGGAAGTAGAAATGAAAGTAATGGAAGAACAAGCACCACAATTATCTTGTGCAGCTGAAATTTAGCTGTGGGCTAAAAATTGCATTTAGAACAAATTTTTCTAATAATTTTTTTCGATAGTTTGAGAATTAACCCCACTTGTGAATTTTTTTGGAAAAAAATTAAAATTTGGCAGATAATGCGAATCGCGTGACTATTATTTTTTTGGTTAATTTTCATCTCAATCGAAGCAGAAATTTATGCCGAAGTTAAATTTCGAATAAAGCTATTAATTAAACAAAATCACATATGATGCAAATGTTACTGGTCACTATGATATATATATATATATATATATATATATATATATATATATATATATATATATATATATATATATATATATATATATATATATATATATATATATATATATATATAATATAACAATGTAGAAGGTAGGATCAGGATGAATGGAGTACTATTAGGATTTAGAATCAATAGAGGTGAAACAGGGTTATAGCCTGAGCCCACTGTCTTAGCAATGAATGAGGTTATGGAAAAAATTAACAAGAGAATAAAATACCTATTATATGCAGATGATATAATAACAGTAGCAGAAAGTGTGAGAGACAAAATTAAATGTATGGACGGAAGAACTTCGAGAAAATAAATGTAGAAAAAACAAAATAATGTGCATAAGCAAAGAGAAATTAAGTACATCAGATATAAGAATAAATGAAGTACTGGAAGTAGTAAAAGAATACAACTATTTAGGAAGCATAATATCAAAGAATGGGAAAATCGATAAGGAAATACAAATGGATGGTATAAAGCTAGTCAATTATATTAATAATACAATTGAAAACAATAATGGGGAAAAAAAATGAGAGTGTATAAAACACTATTTCTACCCACTTTAACATGCTGTGCAGAAAGGTGGACATTTCTGTACAAACACAAGTCAGCTCTAACAGCAGCTGAAATGAAATATCTTAGAAAAGCATATGGGTTAAGCTGTATATTAGTATGTTTTATTTTCTTTACTATTGTTTTGCAAGATACCCGTTTTTTATTATATTAATGGGACGAAGCTGTATATGTTATTATAGTGATCTAAATAGAAATTTGTATTATTTTTGCTTTTTATTTATTAATAGCAAAATGTTGAAATTAAACATTATAATTAGATTTTCATAGTGAATTTAATTATTTTTTATACTTGATGCAGCTTCTTAATGAGCCCATTATCCATTTTTTTAACTAAAATATAGTTTTAAAAACAAAATTTTTAATTTCTGGCACAGCTCTACAAACTGTCCGCTTAACTAACTGTTTAGGGTTTTGCTATTAATATCGTGACATCAGGAAGATTGTGTTAGCCATAACAGTTATTTCCGCAGCTTAACCACAGACTGTACATTAAACAATAACACATAACATAATGCAAATAAATAAGTAAGAACCCAAACGAATCTACAATCACGAAAATTTAGCTCGTTTAATTCTACATTTCTGCGCCCGTATTTGATATGAAAATACATTTCAACAGTTTTGACCATGACGCGAAAACGATCCACTTTGGCCAAAGTAAAAAAAAAGATGCATAACTGAATTTTGAATTGGAGTGTTAGTAGTAGTATAGCTGAGTTTTTTTTACAACAAAAAAGTTCTCTAACCACAACAAAAAAGATGCAGAAATTTTAAACATTTGCACTTTATCAGTCTTCATGTATTTGCCACGTTTTGAAGAGGTTCATGAAGAGTGAAAAAAGTCACTTTGATATCTCGGTTTGTTCTGGAGATAATCACAAAAATTGGAATGTTTGCTCAACTTTGACTGTTAATACGACATATTTTCATCTTAGCAGTTGGGATTATCACACCTCTCTCATAAATAGCACCTTGTATTTGCGACTTAGATTGTATGAGTTTTGGTATGTTATTTTCTTTAAATATAAATATTTAATTTGATTTTTTAAATATCACTACTCGTGCTATTAAGATATTACATTGTTTGTAGCTTTGAGAGAAGTCTCACGTTGAATTCAGGTTAATAACTACAAAATATTTTAATTAAGATTTTTAACTAATTGAATTTTCCCGAAATTAATTGAATTTGATTTATAGGCGGACACATTAAAAGAGCGATATCAAAAAATTGGTGATACTAAGCGCGCCACAGCAATAGATGTTCTATGTGAAGGCCATCCAGATGAAATGGCTCAGTACCTTAGATACGTTCGAAGACTAGACTTTTTTGAAACCCCTGACTACGAATACCTTCGTAATTTATTTACAGATCTCTTTCAACGTTGTGGATATGCAGATGATGGAGAATTCGACTGGACTGGAAAAACGATGGTATTATTTTATTTATTATTAAAATATATTTTTATTTATTTGTAAAATGACAATTTTATTTTTTGGAGCAGCCTCCATATTTATATGTTTTGCAACAAATTCGTAATGCTCCACCTTCTAATGTTGTTAAAACAAAATCTGCAAAGGTACTGTACTGTATGGTATCAACAATGCTAAAAATGTGACACTCATTTTATACATTGGCACTTGCTTATTGGTATAAAATAAGTAATAGTAGATGCTAGTTATTTCATTTTTTTTATTTTTTACATTTGTTAGTGTAGTTTTGTCATTGTAAGATAAATTCAACGTTTCCTTAAACTGCACTGTGAGGTTGATCACTTGACAATTTAGTTAATTAGCTGTTCTTTATGTACTGGGTGGGCAAATAAGCGAGGTAAGCGGCTGTGTCTTATGTTGGAAGAAAATTGTAATGTCAATACCTGGGAATAATGCGGTGATCGCAGATATGACATGAGCTTGATACAGTCGAAGATATTGGCAGCGATAAGGGTTTCATCAACAAAAATACCGACAATTATGTCGATTCAATGGGCGATTTAGCATAAATGTCACTTTATCAGAGAATACAATATTTGAAGCAAAACACTCATCTGCAGCAGAAATCTATCCATCTATCAAAGTCATCTTCATTTAATTCATGTATTAATCGAGGGATGAATGTTTTCTTTTTTTAAAATTCTAAACAGGGATATATGGCTAATTTCTAAATTTTCTGCTACTTTTCTGGTTGAAACTTGTGAAGTTTCTTCAATTGCCAACAGAACATCTAATACTTTTTCCTCACTTGCTGTCGATTTTGGTCTGCCAGATCTTTTCGCGTCTTCAATGCTACCAGTTTTTTAATTTAATTTTTTAATTAGTTGAGAAATTGTTCCTAGAAATATCTGCTAAATTCGTTTGAATACATTACACACTTTGCTTTGAGTCTTCTTCCTATCTCCGTACCTGTAAATCATAAATATTGCAAAAAGTTCTCTCACTCAAACATGCCGTGTGTTCATAATTAATAATTTGCAGGAATGTTGAACAAAAATTTTGCTTTAAACCAATAATTATTTATGGTTCATTTGTATAAATTTAATTGTCAAATTTTCATGGCATTCTTTACCAAACGTTTTTGTTTAATAACTGCATGACTTTTTCGATAGTATCTTTAATTAAGAGTTAACGACCGAGTCGTAATACTCTTTTCAAGAATTGCAAAATTTTATGCCATAGTCAAAAAAACAAAAAATATCAACAAACTAAAAAAATTCAAAACATGCATGGTAATGAATCAAACAACTTTGTAAATAACAAAGTTAAAGCCATTATTTGACACTTTTGTTCCACCCTGCAAGCCAATGAATGAAAAAAAAACTATTTGTCAATGTTGATATTTTGTTTCGTTTTATTCTAACATGAAATATTTGAATTTAAGAAAATTGGTAAAACATTCTGCATTTTGTAGTTTAATATAGTACTATAATTACTGTATTTTTTTGCGGTTATGTAATTGAAACAACGTATATTCAAAGCCTCGCCAAACATGTTATACCATTAGTGTCTGATGACAAAAATGTAGTGTTTTGAAGCAAACCGAAGGACATCATCAGTGAATGAACATCAATACCCATAACTCAATTCGATAGTTTAATAACAATAATCTGTCTCTTTATTTCTATTTTGGGTGGTTTTTTAATGAAAATGTTAACATGGTGTAGTCACACAATCAAGAACAAGTTGAATTTGGGTTAGTTTACATATATTTTGCTAATTATTTTTGGACTATTTTACAGTAGATACTTTTCTCATTTGGTATTGAGCAGTGGCGTAACCAGAATTTTTGATTGGAGGGTACAACATAAGCTTTTTTACTATTTTGATTATTACTACATAAAACATTGTTTATTCATTTAGGTATATATGTATTTATTGAACCAAACATATGTTAACAAGACTAGGTATTCATATGGAAACATAACTAAACATAAGTAAATTTAATACCCCAATAGTTTGCAGGTAATTTTTTGGCTTTAATAGAGTAATATTCAATTTTCTCTTTTTTTTTGTATTTTAAAAATTTCATCTTCGGTGACGATGATGTTCTTATAAATGTACAACATGCCAAACCGTTTAATCTTCTGATATTGAATTCCTTAGGTAATTTTTTAAATACTTTAGCGTCGAAAATGACCGCTCTACAGTACTTGTCGTGACGGGTATTGTTACAAAAATGTTTGTAAATATTTGGAAAAATTTCCTTATCGCAATTACATCTGTAAATTTGACATTTTTTGCGCAGCTGAACTATATTTTTTCTCCCATAATTCATATTCTGCTATTAGAATGTTTGAGTTGCAATCGTTTAAATCGTAATTATATTTGCTTAGTAATAATTGTAATTTAGTCGTTGGTAGTGGTGATTTCTAATTGATTGTATAAATGGAAGAAATAATGAAATTCAGAAAGGCTCTGGAGACAGAGAGACTATGTTACAATGGTGTATTTGTTGATTAGTTGTACATGGGATGGTAATATTGTAGTTAATATCCACCGCTTGTTTCAACATCGCATCAGCTCTTTGATATATTTGTTTGAATATAATATCGGCTCTAATTTGAATTTCCTCAAATTTGGTAACCACATCTTCAAAAATTGGTATAGCTACTATACCATTAAGTTGGTAAAAGTATACAAAATATTTGTTCTATTGTCGAAAGAGATAAAAAATGTTGCACACGTAATTGCACTGAACAAGATTCTTTGCCTTTCCAAATTTCAATCTCTTCTAGAGCTAGAGTCAGTGGTTTTGGTAGTTCTGTCATTATCATGATCCAATCATGACTTTCAACCCAATGTGTTGGACAAAGAGAAATTATTGATAGAAGAACTGCATTTCTATTTGGTGTGTTTATAAAGGTATAACATTGTTCTACTACATCCAAGCAATTTCTAATATCTTGAATTTAGTGTGCTAAATTGAGTGAGTGTGAAGCACAATGTATGTATAATGAAGTGGGATATGTATTAATTTTAGCTTGAACACCACCAAACTTATCAGTTATCGCTGCAGCACCATCATAACCTTGTCCTCTTAAATAATTCATATCAAACCCTGTATTAATTAAAGAATTTATTATTGTGCTTGTCAGACTTTTATTACGAATACTGATTACTTCAATGAACTGTAAAAAATTTTCGTGTAATTTTGTATCATCTTCGTCTACAAATTGCTTTTTTGTGGATATGTCCGTAGTTTCGTCTGCGAGTACTGAAAAACATTTGTTTTTGCTGTCTTTTTCAACAATTTTTTTTAGAATTATCTGAATCTAATTTTGTTTTGTATTTTCGAAGACAGATAATTGACGTTTTTTGAAGCGGTTTCTAAATTGTTTTAAAATTTGATCGCCCGAGTCCATTTTGAAATCTTAGTAATTGTCAGAAATTACCTCTTCTTCACGAAACATTCCCTTTTCCCCTTCACTTAAGTTAACATTAAAAAATTTCATGTCTCGATGATCCCTCAATGGCAATCCATTTTTCCAACAAAATAAAATAGTTTTAATATGGGAGTGAGTTTTATTCGATTTTCTTGTGCCTATTGAGCTGTACCTGTATCTATTAAATCGACAACTAATTTACCTCCTTCCGCCAAGCACACTTTTTAAATTATCAGCACGTAAAATGATAATGATAATGATTTATTTCCAACAGCATGACGCCTATTACAGGAAAATAAAAAAAAAACAGTTAATTTAAACTTCATAATAATTAAAAGTAACTTATTCACTAAAATTCAGTTCAAGTGCAACTGAACAGCTTTCTAATGTAACACACATTCTCTAACAGGATTTATAAATTATGATAGGTTAGAATACAATATCTATACAAAACTAAATTTTATAATTATCGAACTACAAACATATTTTCGAGCGCAACTGATATTCAAACTCTTTAGTTGATGTAAATATATCAACATCTTCACAAACACGATTGAATACTATAAATATTTTGTTTAGTGGGGAGCTAAAATTATGCTGACATCGTGGAGTATTATAATAAGAACACATGTTTTGTCTCAAGTTTGTGCAAGTATTTGATAATGTACAAAATGTGTCTATCACTATTACTAATGTAATTAAATTCATAAAGCAGAGTTTTATAACTAAACCCCGCTTCAGGATACAACCCATATTTGCGGAAGTACAAATACCGTAAGAAACGCTTCTGCACCTTTTTGAGAAGATTTTTGTAAGTGGTATAGTCAGGAGACCAAATTAAACAGACATAATTTAATTTACTGATAACAAATGCCTCATACAGTGTGTGAATAGGTGCAGTTAAACTAAATCATTTACTATTATGAATTATAAAACCTAACATGTTATTACATTCAGAGACTATTTTCAAAATGTGTCTATTAAAATTCAACTTGGTATCAATTCTTAATAAGTTGTTTCCTTCTGTATTATAATCAAATAAATAGTTTGAACTTTTCTTGAAAATGTCATAGAATAACATTTTTTAATATTAAGACATAGACCATTTATGACACACCAATCTCATAACACATTAAAATCACGCTGAAGATGTTCACAATCAGCATTAGTGCATACTATCTTAAACAGTTTTAAGTCATCAGCGTATAGAAGACACTGGTTTGACAATACATCACACCCAGAATTAAAAAACACTAAAAACAGTAGTGGACCCAGATTAGACGCTTGAGGAACACCACTCTTTGCAATATATTCCTTAGATTGAACACCAAGATGCTCCACAACTTGCTTGCGTTCCTAAAGATAGGAGGCAATAACGTTCACAATATTGTTACTAATTCCTGAAGTTGCTAAAGTTTCTAATAACTTTTTATGTGGTATAAGATCAAACGCTTTTGTTAAGTTCTGTGTATATAGTATCCACTTGTTTATTTGCGTCCATTGCTTCTGAGATAAATTGAGTAAAATTGCACAAATTAGTTGTGGTTGATCTTTGAGGCACAAAGCCAATGCTGATGCAAAGATATATTTTTATTAACAACACTGCTCATAAACAATAGATTCAAAGACTTTTGAAACACAGCTTAGAATTGAAATAGGCCTGTAATTTACCACATCACTTTTATCGCCTGATTTAAACTCGGGAACAATTTCTTCCACGTTACAGGAAAGTATCCTGTTTTGAGGCTAAGATTAAAAATGTAGCACAATGGTTTACAGATTAAGATCGCAGTGTCTTTAAAGAAAAATTGAGGTATTAAATCTAAACCTGTGGCTTGTTTATTTTTCAGTTTAAGGAGTAACTTGCGCACAACCTCCTCCGTAAGGTAAAAATCGCCTAGATGTGTGAAATGTTCCAAATTATTCACTTCATTACGTTCCTGTATTCCGTAAACAGCGGCAAACTGCGAAGCAAAAATATTTACTATATCAATTGGTTTTTCTAAACATTCCCCACTTAGATTCATCATACCTGGTATCATGGTTGAATTCTTCAAAGAATTTATATAACTCCAAAATTGCTTCGGATCTTGATTAATCAAGGTTTCCGCCTTCCTTACAAATTCGCGTTTTGCTGTATTAATTTTTTGTTTTACTTCAGATCTAATATTTTTATATTGCTGTTTAATCATTCCCGTTTTGAATTGGAGGTAACGCTTTCTAATTTGATTTTTTCTTTTTAGTAACATTATGTTCGGTGTAAACCATTTAGGGTAATTATTCTGACGACGACATTTTGTAACACATTCATCAAACAAATTGTATAAAGATGAATAAAATATCTTACAAGCATAATCAACATTTTGAACCTTGTATAATCTATTCCAGTTTAAATTACACAATTTATCATAGAGTAAAGCAAAGTTAGCATGCCAAAAATTATATTTTATTAGATTACCACTAGTAAAATTTTTGTGAAAATTAGCAATAATAGAAATTTATAGAAATAGCGTTGGATGGTAGACATCTTCTTCAACTGAAAATTCCAGCTCTCTTTGTACAGTGCATTGTATTTTTTTAGTAGATACAATTAAGTCTAAGATACGTCCTTGATTATTTTTAATTTTATTTAATTGGCTTAATTCATGATACGAAACTAAATTTAAAAATTGAATAACATTTTCATTTCTACTATTATGATTAATTAAATCAGGTATATTAAAATCACCTAATATAATAACGTGATTATCAAAATTAACAGAACTATCCAACCATTCAAACATTCCTGTGTAGTTTTGATGCGTAGCTTTTGGAGGAATATATACGGTTACAATAAATACTGCAGCGGAATTAATCATGATTTTAACAATTACAACATCAATAGAATCTATTGGGAAATTTATACTCATTTTACTACTTTGTATAGCGTTTTGAACTGCTATTAACACTCCTCCTCCACGCCTCCCATCATTTCTGTCTTTATGGCAAATGTTGTAGTTTGCGGTAAATAATTCACTATTATACATTCCTTCTTTTAACCAAGTCTCTGTTAATACATATATGTCAAGTTATGATGAAATTATACCATTATAAAATTGGTCTGTTTTTGTGTTAAGTCCTCGAACATTTTGGTAGTAAACTGAAAGATTAGGTTGTGTGGAATTGTGCTGTTGGAAATCAATTAGTTTTCCGATTTGCGTTTAGTAATTTTGGACTAGTTATTTATAAATGATATTTGTGAATTAGTTTCACCAGCTGCTACACGAGGATTTAATTCTGCAATCATCGATTTGAATTCTTCTCTTTGCATAAAAGTTTGGTCTCTTTTAATTTTAATATTTCCAAGAGCTGATTTATTTAGTTTAAGGATTAAAAATACATCATCTTTATTTTTCAAGTATAATTTTAATTGGCCTACACTTATTGTTTCGTTTACCAAGTCGAAAGAAACTTTTAATAATTGGTTGTGAATTGAGAGTAGAAAAAATATGTTTTGTAGAATCATGGGCCTTTCTTTCACTAGGTAACGGTGAATTAGATTCCTCAATATTGAAGAGAACAAGACTAGATTCTCTGTTTTTACAGTCTAAAATTTCATTGATTATTCCATTAGAAGAGTGCGGTGTAGATGTATTTCTTGACTTCTCAAGGTCTTCAACCTTTTCAGTTAGATAATGAATTTGGGTTTTATGGATATTATTTTCTTTTTTCATTTCTTCCAAATTTTCTAAAATGCCAGTAATTTTAACAAAGCCATCAACAACAGCTACTAGTGATGCAACTATTGATTGCAATTCCTTAATGCTACAGGAAAGATCAAAAATTGATTTTTTATCACAATCTGTTGTAATTTCAGGATTAAGTCTTTGTTTGCTATCAGCACTGGAACAGCAATCAAATTCGTCTTTGTTAACAAATACACCATTTTTAATTCTCGACTCACAACTAATGTGATAGCACATTTTATACAATCGAGTTTAGCTTTCTTAACCGATCTATTACATTTTTTGCACATAAATTTATCCTCCATATGAAAAATGTTAGATATACTTGATATTATAATATAAAATAATAGTTTGCGAGGGTACAGTTAGGGATACAACTAGCATACAATCTTCACACCGACGTGGCCTATTGTGGTGACTTACTAACAAAAACACAATTGGAACGGAAGGCCAGGAAAATATCACATAAAAAACAAAGGCTAAAGTGAATGGCTTATTTTATAGTAAAATTAAATAAATAATAACTGCACAGCTTTTGTTAAATGTTATCTAACTACTATAGCAATATCTATACAACCAAATAAAATGAACTATTTTCTATATTATTATATAATTTATCAAAATAAAAACTAAAACTTACTCTAGTGTGAAAAGGATTAAAAAGGGAGTAATATGATACCAAATACCTGTATAAAATGTTGAATTACTAATTAGATTTATGAATTCACAACAGAGCACACATTTGCACGACTTATACAACTTGCACTTGCACTAGTGTGAAATAAAAAACTTGTGGTCATTTTTATTCTGATGATCCTTGAATTTCTTTGTGCCAGTTATTAAACGGGTTTTTCACAAATTGCCGAAGAGATTGAGTATTAGAATTTTCAGGACAGTTCATCGCAAATATACAGCAGTATTTGTAGTAGATGCAGTGTTTAGATTTTGAATATATCGGCCAACGATAATTCAAAAGCCATGAGTAGTTAAATCTTCTTTTATCATTTTCACTTCCAATTAAAGTACTGGAAAAAGAAAAATTGGCATCTAGCTTCCAAAAATTTTTCAAATAATTTTCTTTCTTCATCGTTAAAATTACGATTACATAAGCTCATACAAATACAATCCTGAATTTTATTTTTATGATCATGTTCACCATCTGCTTCGTTGTTAATTAATTGTTGTTCCTGTCGCTGTTGTGAAATAGTTTTTAACTTACATTTTGATCCTTTAACTTTTCTCGTGGTTGCTTGTTGTTAACGAAACAATTTGAAAGAGAAGTGTCCTTCCTTTGTCTCATTTTACGTTTGTGTGATTATAATTATTTGTTGTAAGGCTGTAAGGGTAAGGAATGTATCCACTTATTCCACTTGCTACAAAAGAAATAACGAATACTTATCAGAATAACATAAACCTAGTAATTTATACTTCCTTATTCAAGCGTGCAGTGCGTGGTACAGTAATAGATAAACTCTAACAGTTACTGTATGTAGCAGGCAGCAGGCACCCACGACCCATTAGCTAATAGTTAATTTTTATATTTTCAATTGCATTGCTTTAACTATTGAAGTCTAAGTGTATATTACAACTAGCAATTGCTGAACGACACTGGTCACTGATCACTATAATACCATAAATTTTGTCTTGGAAATAATAAATTCTTTGCTTTCATTGATCTGCTGATTCATTTGAGGTGTAAGTTTACCGACGTTGTATTCAAAACATTGAAAACTCTCTTTATTTCTTTTAATATGGGCAATTCTTTGTAGCGCCTTAAAAAGGATCCACCGCATTTAACAAAAAACAGAAAGACTGCTGCTGTTTTTTTTTTTTCTTTCAATTTAACTTACATCATGTTTACGCGTTAATAAAAAAAGTAGTGTTTGATGCAGGGGGGTGCATATGCACCCTGGTTGCGCCATTGGTATTGAGTGTTATTAATTATTTGATAAAGAGTCCATCATAGAATTCAATGTTACGGAATTTCCCACAAAAAGACTCAATTACCTTTCTAATGGGGAACTATACCCTATTTTTGACTTGCACCAGTTTTAGTGATAACTGGCACTCCAAATTTTGTGACATTTAATCCTTTACTGTATGTACATTAAAAGTTAATTTTAAATGTATTACCGTAATGATTATGATCATATGTAAATACAAATTCGTTCAACTACCTTCATTCTTATAGTTATACGCTGATACTGCTTTTGGTAACTAGGTTACAATCAGTGGTGTGTAGTAATTGCGCGAAACCTGACAAATTGCAGACTCACCTACACAAATATGACTGTGATCTCGATCTGTAAATTATATAACATCATAACTAGTAAGGGACATGCAATTTAAAAGATTGAAGCGAGTCCCTCGATAGCCCAATTGGTTAAGAAACCTACTCTAGCAAAGTAGAGGTCGTGGTTCAAGCCCCACTCTTTTAATGTATGTACAGTCCGCGCGGCCAAAGAATGCCTCCTGTCGCGCATGGATGTTCGTGCATTCGGCCGCACTCGTTAACGCAATAGCGACTGAAAGCATTACCAGTGGCGTCGGTGTCGCGTTTTCAATTATTCGTCACCAAACCACAAGAAATTTTAAAATATTTTATTTATTTGAATTACATATGAACAGTAATAGTTTAAACATTTATAAAATAAAAAAATAACCATGTTGACAAGTAATAAATTTTATATTTGAATTAGAAATGACCACAACAGTTTAATCGATTATGAAAAATTATAGAAACAGAATAGGCTGTATTTTAAGAGTATTATTCAGGATTTAAAAAAATTGTATTTCTTAGGTAATCAATTTTTATATTTCCATACGCTTTGGGGAAAAGTTATTTATTTTAGTATGTATTGTGAAAGTATTTGTTGTTTATACATATTTGTCTAATAAATTTGAGTATTATGAGCTTTAAAATTCACATAGGACACAAAATGGTTCACTGTCATTTTGTTGCAATAATTGTAATAAAGTTAAATTAACAAGTACGTATGTAAATTAGTAACAGAAATAAATAATTAATTAGTGTAATACATGATAATAAACGGAACGCACTTTTGGTGCCGACGCCACTGACATGCCGCGCTTAAGAGACTTGAAGTTGGACGAATGCGCATCCAACGTTCAGGCATTCTTTGGCCGCGCGGACTGTACATTAAAAGTTAATTTTAAATGTATTACATTATATCAATTATTACACAATTTGTGAGTCATCCTTCATGTCTTAAAAAAAGTACATTTTTTGTTAATATTGTCACTGGTAATTTACATTTAAAAATTGGTAAAAAACCTTTATATAAGGTAAAACCGGGTAACATTGACACATCTTTATAATTTATTTTTTATCTCGATTATGAATAGTTTTAGAAGTTTGAAAATTTGGATTTGATTGAGATGAACTATTAGGAATAGTTCAGTAATAAAATAATTCTTGCTCTTTTTAAGATCTTAAAAAATTAATAAAAAGGTATGCATAAGTCAATGTTGGACTCCACTGTCGATAAGATTGACACCCCCTGTAAACTGCTTCATAAGTCAATTAATGCCAATGAGATGATAACATTGACATCAAATAGGTACCTAGGTTGCTGACAGCTTTATATAATTTTTTATTTCAACAAAATTCTTACAAAAATAAACTACAACATTTTGAGAGCTTCTTCATTCTCAAGAAAACAAACACTCATGTTAAAAAAATGCATTCCTCAACGAATTGTAAGTTCTGGCAGAATTTTAATTATATCTTGAAGCAATACCTTGGCTTCGTCTGGAACGTTAGGGAAAACAAAACTCTTTTCTTTTTTTCTTAGGAAAGTTATTGTCATTTCCTGATCTTCTCGTCATGCAACTTCTTTTACTTTTCCAATGTAATGATACACCGCAGCTGAACTATGTTTATCAACAGTAAATTTTACGAAAACCAAGAATTGTCCCCAATTTTGTTGAGACCAATTGGTTCAGGCTGTACAGCTGTATTCTGGCAGTCATTCTGATCTTCAAATTCATCGGACGCGTCTAGATAGGAATCATCATCCAACTTTAAGCTAACTTCATTATCAGAACTGCTGTCAACGTTTTTGTTTTGCTTTTTCTGAGTGTTTTTTTTTTTTAATTTTTTAGAACTCTTGGCTTCATTTTCCGATTGCATTGGTTCCAAAACATTTACAGTGGTTAAACTTTCTACAAACTTTCGTCGTATTCGGTTTCGTTTTAGTGTGTCTAGTATTTGTTCTTATCTCTTTAATGCCTGTAATATTGAGAGTTCCAACCTTTTTCTTACACAAAGTGGAGCTAAGTTTGGATCCGAACTTGAAGAACTTACTTGCCCTGGTTGAGATCCGCTGTTGGAGGTCTTTGGATTGGAAAAGGAAAAGGCCACGTATTTCATTCCCTCCCCAAGGAGGAGGGCGAGCTTTCCGAGCTCCTTCAGCCACAATTATAGATTCCTCGCATACATACATACATTACGTATATATACATGGTGGGATTAAGGATGGGTGTGGTCAGGATAAGATCAGAAGGAACGGAGTTAGGGTTCTGAGGGGGGAAATTCTACCCCAGCATTCGCCTAAGTAGCCGCACATGGTGTGCATATACACGGTGACCATGCCGCTACAAGTGTATGAGGAATACCCCCTGAAAAAACCTCATATTAGGTAGACAGTAACGGGATTCGAACCCATTACCTCCCGAATGCTAAGCAAGTCGTATCACCACTACGTTACCAGTTCGGTTTTGGATTGGACGTATTCTTTCGGAATACGTCAATTGACTGAAATTTCGGTAGTTGACAGCATAGACGACGTGTCAAATTTTTTTAATACCTTTTTCTCGTTTAAAGGAATTGTATTCGCTATAGAGAAGCATCTTGTTTCTACTAGTTTTTTCAGCAATGAAGGAAATAACTTTGTCTACGTTTTTACATCCCATATCACCGTAATGATCTTTTAAAACATTGCGCCACGCATTTTTCATACTATTGAATACCCCAACATCTAATGTTATGAACGAATAAGTTCAAAGGTAAATATGTAATTAAGATCAATGTTGTTTGCGCAAGCCATTTCGATTAACGGAAGTGTAAAGTGTGAGTTGTGACCATCAAATATTAACAGCTTGGACCCCTCTAGTTTCGGCATCCAAACTGATGGTGAACAGTTGTACACATCATTGGGACCATTTAGTCACCATGTAGAATAAAGATGTAGACCTTGATAATTTACATATAAAGGTAAATAGTCTCCTATTGCGGTACATGCTACTAGAACAGTATATGTTGCTTTTGTGACACTGCCGACAACTTTATGTGGACTCCTAAATCCTTTCCGACATAAAATTTGTTGTATCCCAACATTTGTTTGAAAGCCGGACTCGTCACAGTTAAATACAGTTTGTGGTCTGTTTTCTAAATCATTCGGTTCAATTGTTGTTCAATTTTAGCTTCCTGTAAAAATCTTGTAGCACGTCAAAAGAACAGGCTTTCCATCTCCTTTCAAATCCTGTAAATAATAAAAAAAATGTTTATGCAAGTTTTCTACGGCAAACACAGCTAAAGCTTATGTACCTGCTATCCAATCTTCCTGGGCAAACCATTTTTGAATGGTTTCGATCGATCAATCTTCTTAAGGTAATCCTGAATGCACAATTTTAACTGAAACCGATCTAATCCAAATCCCCAATCTGCTAATTTGGTTGGTGCGTGAACTATTAGTCGTTCTTCTTCTGTACAGTGGGTCTTCCAACAGAATTGCATTTATATTTCTTTACATGGTTTAGTACACCGAGCATTTCAGCAGCTTGTTTTATGCTAACACCCTCATTTCTAATACAGTTCACTGTATCCATGCTTCCATAGAGTAGGTTTTATAATGTCTCTTGGGTCGGCAACTTGAAAACATAAACACATCTAAAAATTGACACATTATTATATGGCACCATTGACATTGAGTCATCTAAGATTGACATAGATGGTAATCTTAACTTCGAAATCCCATTTGTAATTATTACTATATATGACAAAATATCTCAACTACTTGAGTAAGAATGATGAAAAATAAGTTACCTTGCCGAGAAAATAATAAAACACGAGAAGTTCTCTTAAATAAACTAAGATTTGTTGACAAATAATCACTCACTTTTCTCATGCCCCGACTTGATGAAATCTAAGAAGGTGCAGTCGGACAGATTTGAACTATTTCCACTAGATGGCGACACCATGTAATGAATTATAAACGCTAAAAGCGCGCGTATTATGATGAAGTTCCAGAGCCAGGCTGGATACTTGAAAATGTGTCAATGTTCCCCTGTCAATTTTACTCGCCTTTACCTTATAACATTTTGAAAAATATTTTGTGTCACTTTCAAGATAATTCATTTCTAAAAATATTATATGGTAAGCTGATCTTGTGTGAATATAATTTAGATGCTTTACTTTAGTTGCTAAGTTAGGCTCAAATTTTGATATTCTGTATGGTCTATATTACATTTGATTAGTTGACTATTTTTGCACAAATTTATTCTTGCAAAATTTCATTGTATTTATAGTTATGAACAAGTATTGTCTGAACTCATCCCCATCATTCACATTAGTGAACTTAGATCTTTAATCAGCAACTCTGATGAGCTTGTATTTGAGCAAATAATATTTAAAAAAGGATTGAATAATAATAATACTAATTTGCTTATTATTTTAACAGAGTACACCTATTTTATCATTGCAAACAATCGCTCATGATGTTCTTGTCTCACCAAATCGTGAACGTCACATCACTAATAAGGTAATTATAACGTACAATGTTAAATCATCTTAATTCATTAATTTGATTTAGAATACGGGTAAAACAAGTGCGTGGCCTGAAGCCTCCAAGCAAAGTACTTTGGGCAACTTGACTCCGGCTGATCGTCATGGATCGGTTCAAGTTGTTAGCTCTACTAACGGCGAATTAAATGCGGATGACCCAACTGCAGGACACAGCAACACCCCTATAACTCAACCTCAAGAGATTGAGTTGATGGATGAAACTAAGTATGCAAACATTTTAATAGTTTAAGATATTTTTTTACTACTTTTATTATTTAGATGTTGTTGCTTCTTTAAACGAAAGAAGAAGAAAGGAGTGCGTGCCAAATGACTACAGTACAGTGAGACTGACCAACAACTTACATTGTTGCCGTGTGGTCATAGTAGTGCTGCTACTCTTAATTGACTAGTTTTAATCAAAGACCAATGTACAGACTTGTTACGTTATGTACTATTTAATTTAAAGAACAATATAAACTAGCCTTAAGGTTATGTTAAGAAATCGTAGCTGTTGCAAGTGTAAGAGTGAGCCTTACTCGTAAACTTTTTCTTTATGCAGTTCATTAGTCACTTATTTATATCGTACTAGTACATATTTATAATTTTGTTAAGTTCCTTAGAAGTTTCTTGGCCCTTCTAAAGTAATTAGTTAATGCCTTAAACGATTTCAAATAGTTAATTTTTCGCAGCTTTTAGGGGCTAATATTGACTATTGCGCCGTTATTGAAACAAATTTGGTGATTAATAGCTAATTGAGTATAATAGTATAGAATAAGTTTGTTTTCTGTCTAAAGGAGAGTAATCACTTACGCATACAATACTTATGATTCTCATGCATATACAGGGTCGTCCATAAATATAAGTTAGGTACTAATTATCAGTGATCTTCCAATTAAAAATGTTGAAGTTTACATTCCCGTATGTGACTTTTATGAAAATACAAGATTTTGTACACTGACCCTGTATATTGGAGCTTTCAGAATGGTTTTGTGTTGTGCAATGTCAAAATGGTAAGAAACTTAACTGAGATACATTTAACTTTTTTTTGTAAAATTTTTATGAATGGTTTATTGATGATAGAAATTATTTTGTGCATAATTAAAACGCTTTCCGAGAGTAATTAACATAAATATAGTTAGGCTAGCTCAAAATGGTTTATTAGTATTAAAATGATGTATTCCAAGTATATAAGAGTTTAGTTACCATTATTGTTATTGTATAAATTTGTTCACTTTTCCTTAGGTTTAATTACCTTTCGTGATTGAATGCAATTATCACATTACCGTTGCAGTTCATTTTTGCTGTACTACTATTTGTATGCTTTACAATCATTATGCATACATATAAAAAATTTACAAATTGATCATTTTAAGAATTGGTGTTATTTTGTAAAATTATATATGGTAATTACTCTCGTCATGAGGTTTGTACAGAGTTAAATTTTTATTGCCCATTTTAACATACAAAAACTTGTGCAAAGTAGGTAATTAAATTAAACAAAAAATATAATTGGCAGCATGTTCCAATTTTTTTGTTAATGCTTATAGGTATTAAATGCAGTAAGCTTTAAATGTATGGAACAAATTTGCTAAAATTTACGTTATTTATATATACATACATCATTTGTATTAACGAAGTGTTTAAAAATGCAAAATTTTATCAACTTGCCAAAGAATGGTAATGTCTGAAATGCCCGTTGTGATTCCCGAATGTTTATAGTTAAGATCGAGAATAATAAACTACTGATCATTTTGTTGTTTCATTTATATTCAAATCCTTGAGGTACATGATTGGACTATTTGTGTTATTAGTGGAAAGATTTTAGTTGACTTGTTCCAAATGTTTATTATTGTAAATTAAATCAAAGATTAAAAATGAAATTTCAAAATGTAACACTATTATTGTTATACATAACTTTTTGAGTATATACGATGAATGGATAAAATCTGCATAGACAAAAAAAATTGGTCAGGAATTTATCAGTATTTTAAGTGAGTGTAATAGTGTTTTACATAGCTTGCATTTATCAATTGTTTCAAATATATAGATACAGGGTTTTAAGTTAAAATTTTTAAAGTAAATAATACAAATGTAAAATAGATTATAACATTAAATTCATGCCTTGTCTCGTAAACGAACATCTTGCACATTAACCATTACTTAAAATTCATATCCACGTAATTAAAAATATTAATACTGAAGTAGTTATTTAAACTACCTATTTTCAGTGTTAATCATTTTTACTGTAACTCATTTATAGAACATCATTTCAATTATATTACTAGATATTGCTTCCATTTATAAAATTAAATTTACTTTAAATATTATAAGCGACTAAAACGAGTAAGGCTAAATTTGATCAAAATTACTATTGATGTAAATAATCAAAAGTCCTTCACAATGTTACTATTTTACATTTAAAGCACTGCATCATTTTTAATGCCAAATCTTATTAGCATTTTTATTTCTAAATAGTGCTTAAATTAATAAGATTTGTATATACTGAGGCAGTGTTGTACTGAATGACAGTTGGATGTTAACATTTGTTTTATATGTGTTTAAATTATTTTATTTAATTGGTAAAGAAGTGAAACTTTTAATAACAAATGTTACTGACATTCAGTAACACATGCTTTGTTTCAATTTACTGTAAAATTGTGATTTATTCATTGTACATTAAATGATCGCTTTATTGTTGATCTCAATTAAAAAATTGATCGACTTCTTTCTTATTGTTTAACTTTGTTGCTGATGTATGCAGAGTTATTCACTTAACTGAACCGCGGTTTTCATGATTTTTGAAACTAAAGTTTTTAAATCAGAGATGATAGCAACATAAGATAAGATAAAAATGACTGAAAGGGACCATCAGCCTTGTTATTTGCATTTTTTATGCTTTTTTGAATCGTATACTAATACTAGATATAAATTTCATTTGCAGGATGTCTGACATTAAGACATCAAAATACATTCTGGTGTCTGCATCTTTAACTGGTGTACAAAAACTTTCTAACGGAACATCTTTTGTATTTGGATATTGAACTTGTAAGACGATTCTAAAAATTTGCTTAAATTGTTAGTTGCCAATAGGAATATGAGCAAAACTGTCGTTTTTTTTGTCAAATTACTAATTATTAAAGTGCATTTCACGAGTAATTAGACCTGTGCAATATGGCTGCCATTTAAATTTGTCACCAAATAAAGCGTGAGAGCACTCATTGGCGTAGTACCTTTTTTCATATAAACAAAGTGAAAAACTTATTTGAATAAATTTATTATTAATAAATTCGCAATCACCACGCTCACCTAGTATTATTATTATATACTATTTTAATGCAAATTTAAAAAAAATCAACAAGTATGTAGTAAATTATTTTTTTATTAATAATTATTGCGTAAGTTAAAACAAAACTTTCTTCCATTTTAGTATAAAAACTACACAATCACTACAAGATGCTTTCTCACAATTTTTATATTTGCCGCGGCTAAACTGCAATCGGTCTTTAGATTAGAAACTAAAGAGGGGGTTGGGTTCGTCGGAAGATTTAAACTTTAGCTCTACACTGTCCACATAAAATAATTATAGTAAAACGGTTTAATAGTATATTATCCTATTATATACAAGTCTAACGTATTCACACTTAAACTAGGCTAACAACATTATGAACAACTAACATAAACTTGAGAAGCAATGAGAAAACAATTTGAATGTAATACTTAGACAGCGGCGTCGGGGGCATCCACTAGGTTTGGACGGAGAATTTGGATGTCCTATTCCATCCACTCACTCGGGAAGGCGACTTATTGTTGTCGAAGTCGTTTCTGTAAATAAATATTAATACTCCCTAGTTACATTCAATGAGGAACGTAATATTTAAATGATTAATAACGTTGCGTTTAATTAATTATTTATGCTGGATACGGCCCTGTCTACAAAAGAAAAGAATGAATAAACAAACTACTGGTTATTTAAAACGGGGGTTGCGCAGATCTAGGTCACTAGTGAAAATCGATATCCCGAGTTCACGGTCGTACGCAGGACGAGCGTTCACCGGCCTACTTGCGTGCTGCTTTAACTTTAGTAATCACTGGGAGACGGACAGGCGCGTTTGCTTAGTGAAACAATTTACCTTCGCGATCTATTACGTTCGAGAATATGAATATCTTCAGAGGTTTTCTTTTGCATTAAATTTAGACTGCGCGGATTATACACGTTTGGTTGTATAATTAATATATATGCGCGTTATCTTCTGGGATGTAATTTTATGGTGGTGATTTCTTTTATGCAAATGAACGAAATCTCACGTAGATACAAACGAACGTTACCTAATTGTATACGCACAAAACGCGTATTTATTAAAGGCGGTTTTTTATACTTGCGGAATAAGCTGGTGGAAAACAATTAATTGATCGCTTTCTTGAAATCCAATTACTAAGCGCATGGTTATCGATGTACGGTTTTCTTCTACTACAGGTCTTTGACGGATACTCCACGTTTAATTCGTCTGTGATTACAGGCACTTCGGTCTCCGCAAGCGAGCTGTATATGCAGGTGTTTAGAATGTAAGTAAGAGTAAACGATAAGAGCTGCAGGGCTATACAGTCCTATCTAGCTCCCTTCGTCAGGTGTATGGTAGCGTGTAGTGATCTAGGTGACTTCGGGGCGACCCGTCGAAACACCTTTTGTGTACAGCTCTACCAAGCAAACAAAAACCCCGGAAAATATGTGAACTAAATTAAAAAATTTATAGCGGTAAAACGTTCGTCCAATTACCATTAAGAAGTCTCCGACCGTACATTCCCAAACGCAAACAATTGACATTTGTCATATTTCGTGTTTCTTGAGTATTTATTGTCCATTAGTGTTTATAAAAAGTCTTTTTCAACGCTCTTTTTACTGATTTGTGAGAGAAACGGTATGTATTGTGCACATGTATCTTTTAATATAAAGCTTTAAATACTAAAACGATTATACAGTTCATAACCTTAAAACAGTAAGCATGCTTTTTAAATATCGATTTTTCAATATTTAGTACGATTTTGAAATACGTAGCTGCACTTAAATTAAATGAGCATGACAAGTTTTAAAATATCAAATCATGTTGATTTTCAATATTTCAATTTTCAGGTTTTATTCGTAATGGCTAGTAAGTCGAAGAAGAGTGTTCATTTAAGCCCGAACATCATTAAAGCAGTTGTGGAATTTTTCGATAAACAAAAAGCTAATGGTTTGTGGACATTCCCTTTGGACAAGGCTACTGAGCTAGCTGCTGCGGCAACAGGAAAATTGATTAGTTTTATAAAAAAAATTAGGCAGGTACGTAGTTTGTAAACCTTAAACGTCATTTCTAAGTGACGTATTTCTTTGTATTAGAAATGAAGCTGCAACAGCTGAAAATTCAAGTAATGGAGTATCGACAACATACACCATGCGAAAAGCTGAACTGTTGGAGTTAGTAAAGCAATAAAACTTACTATGTTGATGAATTACTTAAAAACATGGACACAGTGTACTTCGTTTGCCTCCTTATCATTGTGAACTCAATCCGATTGAATTTATATGGAGCTTAGTAATGCATAAGGTGGCAATGAATAACGTTCTCAAAGTGGAAGTAATATTGAGAACTTAGTGCGAAATGCTTTTGCAGAAATAAATGCATCTGACTGGGACAAGCAATGCAGGCATGTTAATCACATAGCAAGAAATGTGGCAACGTGATGAACTACTTGAAACAATTGAAACTTTATCTTTTATGGTAAACACTGGATCGTCAGATGAAAGCAGTGAGGAAGAAGTTGATGAATTTGATAGCCCATAGAAAACCATTTTTAATTTTGTAGTTACAAGTTATAAATCAATAATATTAAACGATATGTGCTTATTTTTCCATAAAATCTTGGACATTATTTTAAATTTTAATTATGCATATGTGTTTTGTTTCTATTGTGAATAACATTACACTTGATTTATGTGAATGTTTTAAATGCTATTATATTATTTACACTTATGATGAAACTGTAGAAAGGTCATTTCAAGTAAATATAAGTTAACCAGATAAAGAGGAAGAAAGTTCTGTAGAAGAATGATTGTAATTTATTAGTCACTTTATATTCAAATGTGATCAGAATGATGTTTTTCAAGTATTTTACAAATGTTTACAAAACTAAAAATTGTGTAAATTATTTGTAGAAAATGTTATAATATCAAAACCATCTTATTTGTACTTAAACAATAAATACTTAAATGTTTTTGGTAATTAATTCAATAACATTTGATGTACCTAACATAAAATAAATAAATTTGTTCACAGAATTTTGAATAAGCAATCCATACATTTGATTTAAATTTAATTAATACTTTTTGTATGGAATGTACCTGTTGAAAAACAGCTCCCTCAGGTACGCCCTCTCAGGGTTTTTGTTTGCTTGGTTGAACTGTATGTGTTTGTACTCCCGACTGCTTCGGGGTGACCCGTCGCTCTCTGGGGGTTTTTGTGTGTGTATGTACTCCCGACTGCTCCGGGATGACCCGCCGCTCTGTGAGGGCTTTTGTGTGTGTTATGCGTGTTTGTACTCCCGACTGCTTCGTGGCTTAGCCCGTTGCTGCCTGGGGGTTTAGTGTGTGTTTGTACTCCCGACTGCTTCGGGGTGACCCGTCGGGTTTTTGTGTGTGATGCGTGTATGTACTCCTGACTGCTTCGTGACTTAGCCCGTTGCTGCCTGGGGGTTTAGTGTGTGTGTAATGAATTACTCTACAGACTTACGTGTCGTTAATCACAAAGATCGAGGATAGCTATTTATTTACAAAAGGTTCGCGGTGCGCGTTTGCAAATACAGGGAGCTAAACTCGCGGTGGCTATCACTAGGTCTGCGGCGATTTACTTTAACGCAACCGTCACGTGCAGGTTTTCTGGAACAGGAGTTAGTCTAACGGACTAACTAATACAGGAGCTGGTAAAACCAACTAAATAATTCTCGGCGGCGGGATGCGTTCACGAGGCGCGATGGAACTCTTCTACTACTGGTCTTAGTGAGGTGCGCGGCGCGGTTTTTATAGGGGACTCTCGGTAGGCGGTGGTGGCTTCCGTTTGGGGGAATCCTATCTGTAATTGGCGGAAATTACTCTGACGTATAAAACATTCGATGTTTTATGAAATCTACGTTGGAGGGGAAACAAATTAATTTTTGGTTGTGCAATCAAACGAAATAATAAGAAATATTAGATTAAGTCTTGCAGGTGTTTGAATACTAAGAAATCTTACATCATTTCTTTTACGAGGGCTGATTGTTAAATAATTAATTAAAAAAATTTTGTAGTAATGAATTGCGGTTCGTTACACTGTTACAAATTATTGTTTACAGTATAATGGCAAAATGGAAAATTGATTCCACATTTATAAGCAAAGCAAGTGATCATTAATGATTTCTAATTCACATTATGCTAATGGAGTAATTTGCAGTTTCAACATTAATTACGAATTAGTTATAGTTATAGCATATTAGTTATTTTATAATTGGATGTTGTTCATAGTGGAATAGCAGCCATATTATAGAGGTCTAATTATTCGTAAAATGCACTATAGTATCTTGTGTGAGTTAATCATTAAAACAATCATATTTGAAATTTATTATTTATTAATTAATGGGGAAGTGTGACAAAATTGTAAAGAAAAGGTCTCATAAAAGTTTCCTCATCTTCCAGTTATGATGAGGAGGCAATTTAGGACATTTCTCTTATTCTGGGCATATCTTATATGTCAAGAGAAAATATCCGTGCTATGATGTCAGAAAAAATCTACATTAAACATGTTCAACGTGACATCCATTTTCTTCTGAACACAACTATTTTGTGCTTTGGTAAATAGTCGTAATCTGGCGATGTAGAAGTGCTTGAAACATAGTTCTTCATTTAGATAAATTTATTTAGAGTCGGTACACAAACATTTCAAATGTCCCTGTAAAAAGAAATCGGAATGTCAATGAAAGATCTTGACAACCAGTTCCATGATCCATTGTTGCCAATCCACCGATTACCAAATTATCTAGTCGGTTTGTTATACATATCCCCAGATGAATGTGTCAGCATAGGATACGTTTGATACTAGTAGTTCAGGGTTAATGAAGACTAAAGAATTGCCAACAATGCTTGTCAGGTTTTGTTTATGAATATCATAAAGGACTTGATCTCCCATTGTCATTGTGAACACATTAAAACTAACAATAATCCTGAATATTTTGTGGTAGCCAATGGAGTAAATTTTTTTTAATAATTATTTCTTTTGTAAATTTAGACTCCTCCATCCAGACAATTTTCAATAAAAACGCATGTCCCAGAATTTTGATTAGTAAAAATTTTAAATAACACAAATTAAACACATCACGTTTCTAGTATCCTTTTAATGGTTTCAACACAAAAGCGGCAAAATAACTCAAAAGTCACAAAATGATGGCATACAACCATTGTAAGTATATAATACAATGATACAGCCTTAATCGTAATTGACAGAATTACATTAAGAGTCTAATAATGAAATAGTATACAAGGTGTACCTTTTGAAAATTGTGAGTTTTATGTGTGCAGTTTTCAAATTATCAGTTAATTTTGAGCACTTTGTATAAGAATGGTGAAAAATGCGCCCATCAAAATGAATCTTGGGGTCTTCTTACTTTCTGACACAAAATTTGGTGCTTCCAACTTTCCAAAACATAGTTTTTAAAAGCTTCCTCTACAACAGAATTTTTTTTGTTTTAAAAACCATAATATGTTGAAGACAGTTAAATTTAGAGGTATGACATTTAAACAAACAAAGTTGATAGCAACTTTTAGTTCTGGCATGACAACGAGTTATTTATATTTAAACGTTCAGTTTCGAAACGTTAATGGAATCACAGCTTTATTGAATAACATGGTACATGAAAACTGTTAAAGTTTAGTAAATAGGTAGAATATGCAATGCACTGCATGCCATAGTCACACATTACTTACGTTTTTTATTGAATGAAAATTTAGTGCTTGTTCACTTACTGTCAAAACTTGCAAAAATTCTACACTCATAATTTTCTCTGCATGATCAAATTTCATAAATATGAATTTCGCAGTGTGCTTCACTATAATTTTTTTAATTGTTACTGCATAGATTTCAAATATATTTTTTAAATATTTATATAGAAAGGCATGCAAGAAATTAAAAACAATTCCAACTCAATTAATCGTTAAATCTATAAAACTGTAATTTTGAAAATGTAAACTTTCACCTTTATCAAATATAATAAAATACTTATCTTTTTTGAGTTTTTTAATGGTGTATTTTAAATTATACAATCTAACCGTTTCGATAACACTTACAGGTATCTTCGTCAGTAGTAATATCTATTAAAATTTTTTGGGTTTTTTTAATGGTGTGTATCAAATTATACAAGTAAACGTTTTGAAACACACAGTTATCTTCGTCAGTAGTAATATGTAGTAAAATTGTTAAGAGATATTGAAACAAATCTTGTCAAAGTTGAAGATAACTATAAGTGTTATGGAAGTGTGTAGCTTGTATAATTTAAAATACACTATTAAAAAACCCAAAAAAGAGAATTATTTTATTATGATAACTGCAATTGTTATCGAAACATTTAAATTTGTGTAAAAGATAAATAAAAAATAAACAATTTAATACCCAAAAGATAATATGTGTGGTAATCGTGAGAATTTTCATTTAATAAAAATGGAAAAATTCTATGTGTTAACTTTGTAGTAATGCTGTATATTATTTATGTTTACAGACAAAACATCAAATTTTAGAGCTGCAAAAAAGGTAATAGCATGTTGTGTTTTATTTAATCTGTGAAGTACTATCAACACGTCTCGAATAATAAAGTGGATATCGCTATTTTGTGTTAATTAGATATTTGTGAATTAATCCTTTTCTGCTTAATTCTGTATACTAGTTTGTCTGCTTCTAATTTGATAATTCATTTATCATTAGTAATCTTACATGTACACGTTTGAGGTGGACGTTAATAGAGTTCATCTTATGTAAAGCTTAGATAGCTCAATAGTACATAATAATGTACTCTGTAGCTTTTATAATGTATTCGACATACACCACCCCATGCAAGTACTAGGTATGTAGTAATACGAAAGTTATATTTGTCCATCATACTAGCAAAATTAATATATGAATATTTTGTTCATTTAGTGCCATTTTGTTTATACTATACCAGTCTCTTGCCTTTTTTATCTCATATAGCACAATTGTATCATTGGGGTAGAGAGTAACCTCGCTTGTTAAATAGGTTACTAAATCATTTATTTATATTATGAAAAGTATAAGCCCTAGTATGTAGTCTTATAGCGCTCCATATTTAATATGGCTCTGTTTACATGAGAAATTTTAAATTTATCAAATTTTGTAAACAGATACTGTTCACTCAGATAGGACTAAATATTTCTAGTGACTGCAAACAGTTTTAACGGGATATTAATTGAATCAAAGACTTTTCTAAAATCTAATACTAATTGTCAAATTTTATTGCTTCCCTCTTTTTTTTTAATTGTTTCTGAACAGATTAAGTTTAGCCTAACGTTCTAAAGCACTCACGAACACTTAGGAGGATGCATAGGGATTTTGGACTGCCAAAAGGTACCTATGAACAGCTACATTAATCTAACTCATATATAAAATTCCATTTTCCTTTTAAATGAGAAAATCTATCCCTAAAGCTTTTATTTATCTAACAAAGATTATCCTTTCACATATCATTAATTCTGAAGTCCCTGTTCCATTTACGAATTTTCATATTAACACTGGTATGCATATACTGCAAAAGATTTTTCTCCATTTTGCTTATCGAATTCTACTTGTAATGGTTCTTCACTCTTTGATGACCACCCAAGATGGCTTAGTGATTTGCTCTTGCTTGTCCTATAGGAAACGTATCCTTTAAGCGCAGACGTGTTATGCACTGATTTCTTGATTTTGAATTAAGCTGCGTATTTCTTCGGAAAGGCCATCTCTAGAAGATCCATACGGAAGGTAAGTGTGAATATCCAATTTAATCATAGTAGGTATCATCAAAATGTATGTTTTGAAAGACGGTTGATGATTCGGCCATTGTCGGTGAGAGCTTTTAATTCAACTGCCGTTAAAAAGTATTTCTCTGCAGATGTTAACCGCAATGAAGGTTGATGACTAATTACAGACTTACTTTAGGGATGTCTTTCATATACATTTTTGAAAGTTCGAATTGGTCCTTGGTTATTTCTTTGACCCATGGTCTTTAATTTCTAAACGTACTGTGAATGGTTCACTTTCACCAAAGTCTATTAATTCCCCCTTTTGATTATTAGTCAAATTCGTTGTTATATTTCTAACTACGTCGGTGTTTACTTCTAAATATTGAGTATTGCTTGGAGTTTTATCTATGCGATAACCTGGTGGAATTGAAACGTCTATCTCATATAATACTTTTACGTGTAGAATAGTTTAAGTATTTGAACGTCTAAGGCAAACGCGTGTAAAATATTTCATTCTAATATTCTAGACTCAAACCCTAGCATACGACCAATGCTATTTTCTTTAGTAAAATCGTTCTCAAATAAACTGTTTATCTCACATTTAAGAGTATTGTTGTTTGCTCTATTGATAAACTTTTCTGTGAATATTTTAGATAATTGCTAATTTCATCTAACCCATGTAAGCACCGTATGGAATATTAATCTCTTGCAAATGAGATGGATTTGTTCTAAAATAAAATCTATTATTGCCGTTATAAATGTTTGTAATGCAAACGTAAAATCCAACCAATTCGATAACGTATTTCTTCCCCAAATCTAGTTCTATGGATGGATAGAAGTTGTAGCTAGCTGTGTTACCAATACTTATATTATTTTATTTATATAAAAATTGCATGCATAGGTGCCTGCAAATAATAGTATTAAATTCTTGTTTTTGGTTGTAATTGTAATATATTTTACATCCCCGAATCACTTCGATTGGTGGTCGAAGATTACCGAAACTATCGTTATAGCATACCGTTTTACCTTGCTTTTTGTAGCAAACCCAATACGTGCCAGGTCCGCTTGGCTATCCAAGTAAATAATTCCAGATTCATCTCTCCATGGCAATTTAGGCATGTTATCTCTTATAAAAATATTCCTAAAGTAGGGTACATTTTTGCTGTATTCCTTTAAACCAATATCTATTAACGGTATTTCGGGTAATCTATTCAATTTTTTGGATACGGCTTTAAGTGTAACGCGCCGCCACCGTATTTGTATGGTTTTAAATAAAGTGCACCACCTTTCTTATTCACGGAGCCTATAGCAATAAATTCTATCATGCGATTATCACGCGATGTCTCGTGCAACTTTTTGGCATTTTTAGCTTCATTTACCGTTTTAGCAATTCCTGATGCACCACCAGCTAAAGCACCGACTGCCGATAATCCTGCGAATAACGGAATAAGAAATGGTAAAAATTCTCCTTGTTTAGGTAAGGGAATTACTTTAGGGGCTTGACAGCGGCGACTTTATTGTGTCTGTGAAATTTCCGTTAGACTTAACTTTTTTAACGATTATTTTGCGTAAATGTAATAAATTTCCACTATTGCATACTGGTTTTTTCTTCTGCTGAAATCGATATTTGTTAAATCTCGGTAGTGTTGTAGCTAATATCGTGAGTTTGCATTGAGCATCTAATTGTTTAATACCAAGGTCACCTGGTGCGAGCCGTTTCTCTAAATTTGTACCAGGACCACAATACTGGTAATGAGGGAAATGCAATGCAACCGGAAGTTTAAGACCTGCACGCTTTTGCTTCTTAGTTAACATTGCTTACCTAGATGGAAAATCGGGGTATTTATACTTAAATCAAGACCAAAAACAAATTATATTAATTCATATTTCTTTATTAAGTTAATATTCAGCAAATGCTATACATTAAATAAGCAGGGCGATAATACAATATTTCCATTAATCATGCGAATTAATACTATGCTTAGCGGTTATAACTTCTTCAAAATCTTATAAATGTCATCATGGAATTCTTTCTCACGAAAACGACGATAGCTAACGTGTATAAACTTTTCATAGAAACACGCTAGATTGTACGATTCAAGAAATTATATTCAATTGCTTATTATATCCTTTAAATTGAGTAGTTCTACCATCACTATTTTGACAACATCAACAAAACAATGTTAAATTATTATTCATATTGTTACTGCAACTATGTGGGGTATTCATATATAACGGTGAATTTCAGAGTTTTTATCGTTACAAAAATGATTTTATTGCTGCTTGCGTTGCTTCGATAACTACTTTACTTGCTCATAATTGCACTATGGCTAAATACTATTTAAGAAATGATTCTACTCAAAGCATGCGTAATTTATTTTGTTGTTCAATTGAAACCCATCTTTGGCCAAATTAGCCTTAGAAAAAAAATTAATCATCTAGTTGTCGTTTTGTAACGTCAGTAATGTTTGTAACAGTTAAGTAATAAGGCTAAGCGAGTTCTGGCGCAGGAAGTGACGTCACACCAATCAGCGACGTGAGCGAGCACTTAAGTCCCGCACACTCCGGAAGTATGTAGTCGGCGAACCAATGAGAGACTAGGGCGTGGCCGTCCCAGTGGCATCGGGCCAATGGGAAATGAGTATGGGCCCCTCCCCTGATAAGATTATCAAGGGGCTGACCTATCTGCTGACTAATGAGAGACGTGGCGGTCATCTTGGAAAGATTATCAAGGGGACTGACCTATCTGTTGACCAATGAGAGACGTGGCGGCCATCTTGGAAAGATTATCAATGGTGTTGACCAACGAGAGACATGCCGGCCATCGTGGACGTGTACTTTAGCCCCTGATAACTTCTTCAGAATGCATCCTCGACGTGTTCCTATGGGAATGTTGCATGCTGCGGGGCCATGACGGTAAGTTCTTCGCCGTTGCTGAAGAAGAAGTCACCTTCGTTCTTTGTCTTCGTTGCCGAAGAGACGTCGATGCGTCGTAGAAATATAAACCCTGAAAAAAATTGTTTTCTCGTCGCGAGAGTCGAACTACGGAAAGCTAGCATGGTAAATATGCAGCATGGCCTCTGGGCCACCGAGCTTTGTTAGATATACAATGCAGAAAGTTGGATATATATATATATATATATATATATATATATATATATCAGACGTCTCACAGCGTATAAAAATTTTACGGTTGGAAAATATAAAATTAATTAATTAATATAGACAATCAATAGGTATTAGAATGCATTTATCAGTAAAAATAAATAATTTGAAGGTGAATAGGAAGTATAGGTAAATAAATAAATAGCATCGATTATGTTTTTAAAAATAATAAAATTATACACTTAATATAGAATCTGCCAGTTGAAGGAGCCAATCAATAATTAGCATGATTTGTGTGATCTTGCCTACAATAGCAATTTCCCTTCATAGTATTCCTAGAATAGCTATGTAATCTTGCTTATTAACTATATTAGTCAAATAATCAATTCTAATGTTATCACGAATTGATTTTTAAAAAAATATGTTCGCTATATTAATTGGTAATTCATGTTGATTATGTTCGGGCATGGTGGAGTGGGATCGCCGTCTTATGTGATAGCATGGCGGACCCTTATCGGTAAAAATTCAAAGATTAAAAGAGGCCGGTATACTTAATTTGATTATAACCCTTCTTTGACAGAGGTAATTCAGCTAAGATAGAGCTTGTATGCTGTATAGAGGCAAAATCTAGCTTAAAGAAGAAAAAGAAGACACAAGACATTTTTTCGGCGTATACACCACTATATTGAACATGCTGTCTTGTGTATTACAAAACATGCTACTGATCCGGAGTTGGATAAAGAAAGATGTATGCGGTACAGCTTCAGGGGCAATGAATAATTGAAAGCCTATGTAGTATTTCAAGGTAGCGTGGGGACTAATAAGGATAATCCCATATCTATGTAATACTAGTGGTAAAATAAAATATTAGACATTAGCCCTTGCGTGTATTTAAAGTACAATTACTAACGGGTGAACATTATTATGAAACAGCATCAGGGTATTAGATGTTTTACTAGTTAATAATCTATAATCGCTCAAGATGAAGCGGATGAAGAAAATGCATCTCAAATCCTTGATGGTGATGTGCATTTTGCAGTAACAATTTTGTAAAAATGTTTGTAAAAGACATTAATTAACACGAAGTTGACGGCTGATTGCCACTTTCCAATTCATATAAAATGAAGTTGTATCACTGTTTAACAATGATAACTGCATTCCATAAAAGTAGTTTTATCATATAGGTGAAATCTTTTTAAATGTATGTTGTAAATAACAAAACATCGTTTTATATAAATGCATATAAGATGGCTCTAAGTAGTCTGCGAAAGGAAAAGGTAAATACGAGTTGCAGTAAGGTGATAGAGATAATTAGGTTTGTATATTTATATTCTAAATTACTTAATGATGGGAGAAACCAGTAGCCAATTTTATATCAGCTATTCATAAGTAAAAACGCAAAAACGGGTTTAGTAAACTGTATAAAATATTTCAATATTTAGTTTAGTTCTCCAACACAGTTATTATTAGAACAGTCTAAAGAAAAAACACATCTGAAGATATGCGTATTATTTTTAATATATATTTTACTTGATATTGTTCACAAAAAATGCTAATAAAGATTTTAATGTGTTATTATAGGAGAAGGGTGACATATACCAACCAACTCTATATCAACTCTTATTCTACTCGATCTCTACCCGTTTGTTTAGTTAACTAGATAAAGGTGTGAGTTTTACGCTATTTTTTAATAAATTAATTAATAGCATTGTGCGGTACGTATTTGTTGGTTTTAAACTTCGTGGTTATTGATTCGCATATAATAATAAAACGTTAAAACCTTTTGTCTTTTGTTTCCGTTATAGCAATTTGGTAGTTTGAACTGTGGCTGATTTTAAGCAAGCAAGGTGTAAATAATTAAACCAAATCAGTATTTTTAAACTGTAAGCTGGTTTCCGCAAACTGTAAGATATGATCTGGTTTTATTCAGATTGATTTAGTTGATTGATTGATTGAGATTGATCTGATTGATTTATTTGTTTGTTTGAGAAAAAGCTAAGAGAGAAACGAATAAACGAGAGAGAGAAAGAGAGAGGCGTTCATGATCAACTTCTATTGAAGAAAATGTTCATTAGTTTATACACCACTAGATGGCGCCACAAACAAACCCTAATTAGTCCTACCGCTAGGTGACGCTACCTTTATTACAGAAAAAATAATCATTAGTCTATATACTACTAGCTAGCGCTACAAACAGATTCAAATTTCACAAGGGGGCCACAACGACAAGAGGGCGCAGACCTAACGCAAGTTCTTATAGCTGTCTTACAAGTTAGCATTAGAGTCCCCATATTTCAAATTTCCCGCCAAGGGGGCCACGACAAGAGGGCGCAAACGTAACACAAGTTCTTATGGCTGTCTTACAAGTTAGCATTCGAGTCCCCTTATTTCAAATTTCCCGCCAAGAGGGCGCAGATCTAACACAAGTTCTTATAGTTGTCTTATGAGGTAGCATTAGGGCCCCTTATTAGAACATTGTATGAGCACGAATTTGCCTACCCTCCAGGGGCTAAACTGCCAAAGAGGCTCTTAATACAATCAAATTAGGGTGAAAATTCCAACAAGGGGTTAAAAATGACCACCGAAAAGAAGCCACAGTGTGAACTGTCAAACAAGTTTTTAACACAATCAAAAGGGCTCTAATTAGGGTGAAAATTCCATCAAGTGGAGAAAATGGCCTCCGAAAAGGAGCCATAAACAAGGTTCTTAATGCAACCAAAAGACTCTCATTAGGGTGAAAATCAAGGGTTGAAAATACCCTCCGAAAATAAACCATAGGGGTGAAAAAATACGATCTCCACGTGGGCATATAGAAAAGTGAAAGGTGAGGTGTCTCAGGGAGCGGGGCTTGTGACGTAAAAAAGTGAAAGGTGAGGTGCCTCTCTTCTACTCATGACATACAGCATGAAAGTAATTATATCAAAGGACGATTGAAAACATACGTATGTAAAAAGTACATTTATTGTAAAATTATATACAATGTATTTCAAAAGTTCATAATTGATAACACATTCGTGCCCTTTTGATATCACTCTTGATCTTTTATAATCATCCTGAGAGTATATGGGAGCGCTATAACTTTCAGTCTTTATCGTGATATTGATGAGGTAAGTTCTTATCATACTTTAAAGATAATAATTAAATAGGAATATTAATCCATTTCAGGATTTTTCGTTACTACAGCGTAAAAATTACTTATTGTTTTATTTGCTGTCCCAGTTCATTCGTTCAGCTATGTTTTTTTTTCATTTTACTTAAATCATTAATTATATAAATTATTTTTTTTTAGATTTAACTGATTATATTAAAAAAGTGCTTGCTGTTGTAACTTAATTGCTAGTCTAATTACTTGCATCGGGCCAGGTAATTCATACATTTGTATTGGAAGTATTAATTATATCGATAAGTTCTAGGGTTGATAGAATCCACCATATTATATTACTTGCTGCTACAGTTTGTTCCCTAGATACTCAGGTACAATGCTTATCATTTATAGTAAATCCATTTGAATGATTTATTTTTTAGAAATGGTTTTAATCGAATATATTGATTTACCTCTGAAAATGATTGAACATGTCGATAAGCATCACCATACGCAAGATGAATATAAAATCAGGAAAATAACCAACATCATTGACGCTAACCTAACAATATTTAAAACATGCGTTGGTGATTCATCATTGAGTATTGGTGATAAGAGATATCTAGCGAGCATTGCAGGGAAATTGGAGCTGTACAGAATACTACTAAAGCAGATAAGAAAACCAGCTGAAGCAGGGTTCCTCGGAAGCCAGGGTACAGTCGAGTGGAGGGATTTAGCTGCAGCCTTTAAATCCGGGGTGATCGCGGGTAATATAATTAATTTAGGACATAGTATTTGGAGCATTTTTTCACGATAGTTTTAAGTTGTTTTCAATTAAGATTAATGATATTTAACATTTATTATCAGATTTTAAAAGTAAATTTAGAATTTTGTGCCGAATTTCTGAAACCATCCATAAATAATGGTGATGATAATTTAATGTATAGAATTTAGTTTTACAACCGAAAAATTTTAATATTCTAAGATGTGACTTAGAAGGAGCAAATTTAAAAAATCTATTTAATACTAATCTACTTGATTACGTAATGGAGCGATTGCTTGAATTTGAAGAACAGGATGGTGGTTGGGTTCTATCGAAAATTACCTCGTTAACTACTAATGTGAATAGTGTCACTTTAATAAGTGCTTCCTCTTATATACCTTTGCCTCCTCAAAGAAAAAATAAGAAATGCATTATTAATGTAAAAAATAATGATGAAGCCTGTTTCGGTTGGGATTTAGCATCGGCTCTCTTTCCCGCTCCTCGCGACTCTGATCGCGTATCATCCTGTCCTTACTATGCTGAAATTCTAAATTTTGAAGATATACAGTTTCCCATGCTTGAACAAAATCCCTAAATTTTTAAAGCAAAATCCAAATTTATCCTTAAACGTTTATGCTCTTATTAGAAAGGACATAACTACATACACCACAGTCCCCGTATATTTATGTTATGATAAGAAGCAGCAACGTGTTAATTTATTACCACCAGAATTATGAAATTGAGGGCGAAATAGATGATGACATTTCAAGACATGGAACAACTAAGGATGATGATAAAGTAGTGAAATTTCATTTCTGCTGGATCAAGAATTTATCAGGATTAGTAGGTTTACAGTTAACGAAGAAGAAAGGTTAATTATATATTTGCGATAGATGCCTCCACTATTCTAGTTCACAAATTAAGCTGAGTAATCACGAATTAGATTGTAAGTTAGTTAATAAATGTAAGGTAGAGATGCCAAAGCCAGGATTGAATGTGTATTTTAAAAACTAAGAGTTTAAACAGACTGCGCCATTTATTTTATGTTGCAACTTGAAATGTTTAGTGCAGGGTTTTAAAGATGACGAAACACGAAATACCGTTAAGTATAAGAAACATAACGTATGCAGCATCGCATATTATCTCCACTGCACGTTTAACGACTCCTTATCAAAATTTCGGTTGCATGCAAATGCTGGAATATAATTCATCCATCCACTGCCATATTTGCGAACATCCCTTCCTGATCATGATGTTAAAGTAAGAGATCATTGTCCTTTCACCGGTCGGTTTAGAGGTAGTGCTCATCAAGCATGCAAAATCCGATATAAGGCCCCGCGAATAAAACCATTTTTTTCCATAATTTTTCAGTTTATGACTCCCACTTCCTAATAAAAGATGTTTCCAAGCCATCCCAGGTCACATTTCATTATTACCCAAAACTAAAAAACGCTACATATCATTCACCAAAGACATATATACAATAGTTAAATTTCGATTTGTACATACATATCGCTTCATGAACGAGTCCCTAGATAAATTATCCTATCTATCATTTAACGATTTCAAAATTTTCCGCAGCACCGTAAGTCATATGATGAGCAGCTGCAGTTATTAACTAAAAGGGGGGGGGGGGTGTATCTGTATGAGCATGTAGATACGTGGACTAAGTTAGATGAAACTCGTTTTCCGGATAAAGATAAATTTTACAGCAAGTTGAAGCAATCACATATCACAGATAATTATTATGCGCATGCTCAAAACGTTTGGCAAAAGTTTCAAATTCAAAATTTAGGCCAATATAGCGATGTTTATCTGACGTGATGTGCTTCTACTTGCTGACGTATTCACAAATTTCAGAAATAAGTTCATAATAACGCACAAGTTAGATGCCGCAATCTTTTACACCGCTCCCGGATACACCTGGCAGTGTATGTTAAATTACACTAAAGTTAGACTGGAGCTGCTCACCGATGTTGATATGTTATTATTCGTGGAAAAGGGTATAAGAGGAGGGATAACGCAATGTTGTACTAAGTACAGCAAGGCTAACAATAAGTACATGGATGGATACGATCGCAGCAAACCATCCTTTTATATCCTTTACACAAATATGGTTAATTTATATGGATGGACTCAAAGTCAATGTTTTCCGCGGGATTTCAAGTGGCTTAGCGAGGGGCAATTAAATGTATTAACCGCCGAATCAATTTTGAATTTACCGGATGATGCATGCAAAGGATTAATCCTAGAGGTGGATGTATTATATCCGGATAATTTGCATGACCGTCATAAATACATTCCATTCTGCGTTGAACACGGTACACCACCTGGTGGTAAAAATAGGAAACTGTTCGCAACGCTGCATTCTAAGACTAAGTATGTCATTCATTATCGCAACTTGACACAATGCCTTTAAGCAGGTCTTGTGCTTGACAAAGTTCATCGCGCGATTAGCTTCAACCAATCACGTTAGCTCAAACCATATACAGTGTGTCCAAAATTGGTTTGTGCAGTATTGCTATCTTGGAAACTATAAAAGATCAAAAGACGGTTAAATGGAGAAAGTTTTAGAGAATTTTGAGCCCATTAAAATGCCATTCTGAAATCAAGGCTATCTCAAATATTTTTCAAAATATTCGAAAAAAACTGAAAATCGACAATTTTTATTTTTAGCTATATCTCTTTTATTTGAACAGATATAAAAAAATAAATTACACTTTGCCATTGCCACTTTTTATCCTCTATTGATTGGTGACAGAAAAAAATTAATCCGACGTTTCGTCGATTAGAGACCATCATCAACTTTATTTTTTCATATGGGGCGGAAATTAGCTAATGGTATAAAATGATTCCTTTTTTTATTCTAAATCCAACGATGTATAACACTTAATGATAGTTCGATGTATGATGTATTGCAGAACTTTTCATCAACCCTTCAAAATGTTTCTTATAGAATTCACGTCCTTGATCCGATTGCAAGTTATCCGAAGCTCTACTCTCCTTCAAAATAGAAGTAATCGCTCGACAAACTTTGTTGGTATTCTTCGACTTTAGAGGGCGTGCTCTTAGATATTTAGAATAGCAGTCTATCACTGTTAGGATATACTTATGATTACGGTTCTCTTTAGCATACGGAATAAATTCGGCTAAATCTGTCTGCCAGAGGTCATCCCGATGCTTGACGATGGTTCGTTTCCTCACGAAATTCTTCCCCTCAGGATTATGCAATTCTTCGACAACCTCCAACTTTAAAGACATTAACTAGTAGTGTAACTTATTCTCAATGTTATAAATATCCCTGCTGAGGATGCTTATATCACCATATATACCATTAATTTTTTCCTCAAGTTTACGATCGCGCTCAGCCAATAATTTTGCAATCAATAAATCGATATTACTCTTTATTTTCAGCTCTAGAACTTCCTTGCACTTATCAACATAGTTTTTGGTGGCTACATCCGCATCTAGGATTGGATCGGCGTCGGTGCAGACTCTTACGGATCTTAATTACCATCTTCAGTCAATTTTAAATTCGTCTCATCTACGTATCTCCTAGTTGCAACATCAGCGTCTAGGATGGGTTCAGAGATATTCTAAAGTCTTTTACCTTGCATATCGTAATTATCATCCCAGGTTAATTTGATATTTGCAGCTGCATGTTTTAAATGCGATAACGAATGTCTGCCAAACTTATCGATGGACATTATTATGCAATTATACCTTCTTCTCGGAGCTCTTCTTCGATACTAATGATTTCGTTATCATGTCCAGTATGACCTGCTGCTTTCGATGCATGCAACAGCTTGAGCCGTTCAACAAGTTCGCGAGGAGTATTCTAGTATACATATTTCTTCACTCTATTCGATAACTTCTTCATGATGCCACGACCGAAACGTTTCGTACTGATTTGGGGCTTGATAATATTCCGGTATTTAGACAACTTGCCCATAATTGTTCCGTGAGGGTCGTGATTCTTCCTATATGCGTTAGTTTTAGCTAGAATATCGATGTAGGCTGTCTCATCCCTCAACGTAAACTTCTTCGGCTCTTTCAATATAAGCAGCTCGTATAGTCCGGGTGTGCCTGCATATACCTCATCATTTATAATTAGATTAGGTCATTCTATATCCACCGGAGAATCTCCGATAGCCTATTTATCTAAGTCTGCATCATAACGAAGTTCGTATGTATTATCGATTTGTTCTTGGTTCCCGCGGATCAGTAATTATACATAGTGGCGAGGTAAAGGATCATATTGCTCTAAGAATTCATCGGCAATACCTGCGTCATCGAGTAATCGCGTTAAATTAGTTAGCTCCACCTGCTCTTCCTCCTCCTCTTCAACAGGATCTGTTTTAGCAATAACGTTCGCTTCAACGAATGGCGGAGGGGGCCTAAACGCAGCAGGTGCTGCTTCTACACCGGTTTCAACGAATGAAGGTGCAACGGCAGGTTTAAACTTGAACGGGGCAGGTGTTAACGTTACGGCATTTACTTGTTTGAACTCCGATTTCATCGATTCTACTTTAATTTCCGCGTTAGCGTTTGTTTCAGAGGATCTACTATAGGTTTATATATATATATATATATATATATATATATATATATATATAGTTTACGCTAAACGATATGTTCCCTCTCTTTAATAATTCGAGCTTACGTTAGATTGCATTTACGAGTTAGCGTTGACCGGAATTAACCACCTTAACTCGAAAATCCATTTTGACTGACTGAATGAGCATTGTAAGGAGGTGATATAGCAATCACATCCGCTTCGGTATCTCCCATAATAGTAGGTAAGATTGGAGACTTCTGGCACACACCACAATTCCAAGGTCCCACAATTCCAAGGTTACCACATTACGAAGGTCACCACTGTACCAAGGTCATGAAAGCGCAATGTTTGACCTACTTACATATCGTTAACACAAACCCAAGGTCATCCCATGTCACAAATCCCGCGTTCAGGTTCCAAAATTTCAAGGTCATCCATGTGACCTATTTTAACACGATCGCATAACAAGACCACCCAAATGCTACTCTCCCCCAAGGTCACCTCACTTGTATGTTTTTTGCCCACTTGTATGTTTTTTGCTCACCCACACTTTTAACGCTACCAAAAATAAAAAAAAAACGATATGTTAATATATTTAATTCATGTAGAAATAAAGACATGTACAAATGTATTAATCAGATATATGATTTTCTTTAGGAATAAAACATTTTGATTTAGTACAAGTGCAGAAGGTCCTCTCCACTTCCGTTTCATTACATCTGCGTGGACGTGGTGCGAGCAGCTGAGAATACGTGCAGTGTGGTGCCCATCATAGATGTTCCTGTAACGGATTGACATCTGGCTGACATGGGTTTATTCTAACCCCACACATGAAACATTCAACCGTGTCGTCTGCAGATGTGGAAATGAACCCTGCTGTAGTAGATATCCATCAGCTGTTCATGGTGAGCACCATAGAGATGTAGTTGAGCATATACAAAGTGAGGTGTCTTGTTTGTCTGTCTGTCTGTCTGTCTGTCTGTCTGTTTGTCTGTCTGTCTGTCTATCAGTCACTGTGTCAGTTTGTCAGTCAGTCAGTAAGTTAGTAAGTCGGTGCGCTCAGTTAGTCGCCTGTCCAGTCTGCGACCGCACTATTGAGGCGCCGTTTTTCTGAAAAGAAAGTATTAGCATGTATAGATGTGACAGTAGGTATACTTACTATGTCTTTCTCGATCATTGGTAAGACCATCTGTCGAATATTTGCATTACGAACTCGGATGAGTTCGTAGAGTCCTACAATCTCTTCGACAGTTTCAATATCATCTCCAGATGTATAATGGCGTGATCGTACCCACTGGTACAGCTAGGCTTATCACATTATTCCAGTCTAGGTATAATGTGAGAAGCCTAGTGTGACAGTCGAGCTGCTCCTCAAGGAGCTTTCCGTAATCACGAGATTATAATTCTGGATGAATGGTATTACAGTGGACAACTGCAACAAAAAAACAGAAGCGTTAGTACTACATTAGCACAAAGTGGAATACATACTGTGAAGGAGAGACGGTCCCAGGTTATGAGGCGATGCGCGTAAAAGAGCCAGTACCACCCGGCAATAATGAGGAATGCGGAATTGCTTTGGGCGGCACTGTCCCCTGACGCCATCGCACACATGATGTTGTAGACTGGGGGAAGCATAGTGCGACCTATGGTCATAGGAATGTAGGTTGCCCAAAACCAGCTGTCATCATCGTCATCAGCGGCAGCTGCGTCGTCGTTGTCAGCGTCATCCCCGTTGTCCTGGACCTGCTGTGCATTGTCATCGTCAGCTGGAACCCTGGAAGTCTCGTCGTCGTCTCGTATGTCCTGTACGTCATCGGCAGTTGGGACGCTGCCAGTGTTCTCGTCCTGTACGTCGTCATGCGGCAGTTCCTGTGCACGGTTTTGTTGTACATTACCTCGAGGTGTTGAGCGCTTTGTTGGAGGCTTTACATGTCAGCTATAAGAGCGTTCATGAAGTCGTCTTCATCACTGCTTGCTTCAATGACGACTTCATTGCCGAACTCTCTACGTCTCAGTATACGTTGTTGGCGTAAAGCGTCATTGTCATAGTCGGCCAAATCGTCCGTTTTTACGTCAGAGTCGTAGTCACCAGTGTAGAGGTAGTCATTCCCAGCACATGAGGAACAAACCGCCTCAACACTGGAAGACGCTTCTCTAAAGTCATCACTATCATTGTCAGCATCGTCGTAAGGTAGGACATCGTCATCATCGTCACTGATAATGATGACATCAGCGTTAGTCAGGTCGAGTACTATTGTCTCTGCTTCTGCAGCACGGTCGAGGTCCTGTTGAGAGTCCAGGACTACGGTCGTCATCTCATATATGGAGTCGTCACTGGATGGGCTGCCCACTGGGATGGGACTGGAAAAGGATGGAGGGATGTACATAACATCAGGAGAATAGGCGGAAAAGACCTGAGTTGTAGGAGTTAAGGGGGGGTCTGGGGATTGGTGTAGAGGAAGCGAGGGGGAAAATTCGGATGGAAAACACGTTTTCAGGTAATGGTGGTAAGGAGTTGGAGGTAAGTTCGAGCGTTGGAGTTGGGAGGACTTTGGGATTAAAGGAGGACAAAATTGCCTCAGGCGATAACGAGCGGATGATTGGGATATCAACCTAAAAAGAAAAAATAAAAAATTAGAAATACAGCAAAATCAGGAAAAAAAACAAACAAAAATGTAAAAACGTAAAAAAGTGGCTTACTCATCGTTGCCAGATGAAGAAGATTCTGAGGACGTTGCTGGAGAATTCATGTTTGTTTTTTTGTTGTAATCTACTGTATAAGCAGTTGTACGAATGATTTCTACTGTATTCGTTTCGCTAAATATAGGTGCTTCCCCCACAAAAACAACGTTTTTCATGCATTTTATTTTGCCCCCATTCCACTTTCCCCACTCTCCCCACCACTACAAATTTTGTATTTAAGAGGGAGCGGTTCCACTAGAGAGTCATTCCGTCTTCATACGGCAGTAAGTGAAGTTAATATCGTTATAAAGTGGTGTTACATGTCTTCCAATAATGGTAAGTGCTTATTTTTATTATTGCATGAGTGTTTGATACTTAGAATAATTTTTTGTCATTTTACCTTATATTTTCTTGCAAAAAACTATTTGAGGAAAAAATTATTTGGAGACTTGGAATAATTTCAATAAAATCTTTGTAGGACTTTTAACACTTATTTTAACAATATTTTCAGATAAATTCATTTAGGACTTGTATTTTATTCATTAAACAGTGTTTGCACTTAGAATATTTTCATATTGCAATAAATTCATATAGAACATAGCATAATTTTAATAAAATCTTTGAGGAACTTAGAATAAGTTATAATGTTTGTATAATGATATACTAATAATAGTATTTGCGTTTAGAATCTGCAAAACCGACATCTCTCTGCGGCTGGAGCGAGTAACATAACCGTACCGACAACAAGTAGAGGTAAGAACGCACTCTCATTCATTACTGTAGCAGATAACTAATGTATGGTGTGTGCCTTCTTAGGTACGTCACGCTCGTATGTGGCTTATGATACTCCCATAGTGGGGAATGGAATAGTTAACATCATAAGCCACATAACACTAGTGCCGCAAGAGAATTGTCCCATCCTGAGGGGGTTGCTGAAAGTTGAACCTCTTACGGATCACGTACAGGAAGCTAGAAAGATACTCCACGAAGGAAGTGTTGAAGGCGACTTGGTGGAGGTAGAACAGTATTTCGACCAGGAGGACTGTGAAATAGCTTTGCGGTTTTTGGTTACACCACTGCCAGAGGACGACTTGGATGTGGTATTATCCCGAAACTATGATCAAGCAGCCGTGGACGAAGTACTGCTCACCTTACAACCTGTACGTGATCCGCACGAGAACCCAGAGGCACTCGTGAGCGAAGAGCAGGTCGTATTGCAGCGTGTGTTAAGTTCTGGTTGCATTGCGGAATTTGTGGAGGAATGGTCTCCTGTGGCGGAAAACCATTCCTCCACAAATGTCGTAATGCAACCGGGGATGAGGATGGAGAACACTGAAACTACTTTAACCCCCGAATGTGTTGTAGATACTGAGTCGTCCACATTTGCAACACGTTCGGAGTGCAGAGTAGGAGAAGTAAATTCATTTGAAGGTTTGCTGAGTCCTGCTTCTACCGCAGACTTCATGGAGGAGTGGTGGTACCATAGTTCTACGGTAGAAGTGGGGTCAGGAGACACAGCTCTGAGAGTGTCCTGAACCCTGCTTGTATTGAGGAGTTTGCGGAGGAGTGGAGGCCGCTAAACTCTTCGGTACGAGTGGAGCCAATGGAGGAATCGTCTGAGAGTATCCTCAGTCCAGCAGTTGCTGCGGATTTCCTAGAAAATGACTGGTCGTTAAATGACTTGGCACTTTCTAGGAGCCCTGCAGCACCGATGCTGTATATAATACCTGCGCCATCACCGTTTCGGGATATAGTGGAAAACACAGTATCTTCACCCCAGAGTATATTGAGCCCTACATGTGCTGCGGAGTTTCTGTCAAACAATTGGTTTCCAGACCACAGCACATAGTAGGGTGAAGTATAATGCTGGGTGGAAGATGTGTGGTCAGCAACACTCTCTCCCGACTACCCTTCCTATCCAACACGTATAGTACCGTTATTCACATCAACCTAAGCTGTCCATCTTAACTTATCCTATTCCTGGCGATAGGTTACGTTGCGTCCTCGTTCGCATCGCTGGATATGATTCTTTCTTTAACAGTTGTCAATAAAATGTTCCACTATGAATGTCTCAAGAAATTTTCTCGAAAGGATTCCCTACTTCGACATCAAAAAACTGCGTGCTGGATGTCAGTATCTACCCCACCATCTCGCATGCAGGAGGTTTCGTTGCAAAACCAAACCACAGGGGGCAATGTGGTGCAAGGAAGCACTTCCGACGACAACAAAGCAGTACATAGACATGGTACTAATTCCTTTGCGCAACCAGGACCGTCTGGGGTAAACTGCGAAGGATAATGCGAAACCCGGACCATCAGGGTTGAGCAACTCAAGGAAGCGGAAGTCTGACCAATGTGATGAACCGGCACAAAAGAAAAATAGTAGAAGTGTTGAGAGTGTGTACTGCACTGATTGCTCAATAGATGTACCTCGGTATGCGTTACAAGGACACCTTAGAAGCAATAGGTATAAAGCAAATGTATGTTTGCTGGTCGAGCATAAAAAACAAATTATGATACTAATTTATTAAAAATTAAGAATTAAATTTATACTTACCGATTCCGGGTGAGATACTGTTAGAGATTCAGGAATTACTGTAGTTACCTACAAGTATAAATTATTATCATTTTTATTAAGTAAATTGCTATAATTTAGAAAAACGTGTAATTATTTCAATTAAAATTAGACGTGCTAGTAAACAAAGTTATACATAATCTTTCAAGGTTGGATGCTGTCGAAGAAGGATTTAAAGTAGTAGGTTTAAGTTCTGGATTGCTTGTCGTGAAATAAATGTTAGTGATAGTGCATGCCACTTAATATTAACAGGTTACATTAGAATGAAATTTGTGCTTACCAATTCCTGGTTAGAGGCTGCTGAGTATTCAGGAATAACTGTATTTACCTAAAATTACGAAATTAATGTAGTGTTTTGGAACAAAACGTTATATATATATATATATATATATATATATATATATATATATATATATATATCGATTCAAATTTCGGATTGCTTGTCGTGAACTAAAGGTAATTGGTTGTGCATGTCAGAACTAATAGGTTACATTAGAATTAATTTTGTGCTTACCAATTCTTGGATGGGGTTGCTGAGGATTCAGGTATAACTGTATTTGCCTAGAATTACGAAATTAATGTAGAGTTTCAGAACAAAAACGTTATACATACAAATATATATATATATATATATATATATATATATATATATATATATATATATATATATATATATATATATATTTGGGGTTGAAGTGATGCGAAGTGCGTTTAAACAATGCATTGTGTCGTACCGACTGTCACCATGCAATACTCATACTGATGTGTCCACCTTTATGGCAGACGTTAAAGGGAACGTATTGAAGGTAGTACAAAATCAGTTGCAGAAACACTACTCCTTAAAATGTAATGTTGAGCTGTTTGGTTTATACTTTTTGAACAGTAGGGAAAGCACAGAAGTGAAATCCTTTCAGACTAAGTATGATATTCTAAGTGTTGGGACGGTGTTAGAAGAGTATTTCCAAAGAATAAATGAAATATTGGATGCTAAGCAATCCGAATTTCAGCATAAAGATTCTGGTAAGTGTGAGTTATGACTATTGGTGTAATCGATTAGTAACAACTGTTTTAGGGTGGTCCCTGGTGCAATTCGCATATATAGAGGTAAACCTGCTGAAATTTTCTTCCACCACAGGTTCATCATATATGGCTGTCCCCGACGAAATCGTACATAAAGACGCCATAGTCAATGTAAAAAATAATGATAATTGCAGCTTTGCATGGGCTGTTGTATCGGCACTAGTGACACCAAAGGGTCTACCACAGCGGACAACGTCTTAGCCTGATTTCCAGACGTTATTCAACTGGAATGGTGTGTAGTTGTCTGTTAAGCTGACGAATATTTCAACGTTTGAGACCAATAAACATTTCCATCAATGTTTATGGGTTAGACGATACGTATCGTGATGGTCAGCGTGTCACAAAGGTAGTGGGGCGTCTATACTACACCAAAGCCGAACAGACAGTCCATGTTAATTTATTATTATTAGTCAGTAACCAAACAGATACTCAGCATTATGTATGGATAAAAAATTTTTCTCGTTTACTTAGCAACCAAATATCCTGGCGGAACGGAGCAATGTATTTTTGTGATGCATGCTTGTATTACTTTAGATCCGAGGAGCAATTAACCCGACACGTGTCACATGACTGTAACTTCGTATATACAAAATTACCGGACGTGAAACAAAAAAAAGACAACCCGGGAATTCTACGCGGAAAATATACTCGCGTTTAGGAACTATCAGAAACAAAGGGTTCTACCATTCGTAATATATGCAGATTTTGAAGTGCTCTTAATACCGGTAGATACGGCTGAACCAGATCCCGAAAAACCGTTCACGATAAAAACGTGTAAACACGAACCATACTCGTTTAGTTATTATATTAAGTATAGTGTAAACGATGCGTGGTCTAAGTTAGAGCTGTATAGGGGGAGTAATGCAGGGGAGATATTTATAAGACGACTAGAAAGTGATGTAAAACGGATATAATGAACATTTCAAAGCTATTGTTCCAATGACACCATTAATGGATGAACAACAGGTTACGTATGACCGCAGTGTATGTTGTTACATATGCGGCAAGCACTATACGGGCGATCCGACAAATCCGAAAGTACGAGATCACTGTCACATTACTGGTAAGTATCGTGGTGCAGCACATTCAACGTGTAACTTAAACTATCAGGTACCTACATTTCTCCCCGTTTTTCTACATAATCTCAGTGGTTATGATGTTCACCTGTTCATTAAACAGTTAGCGAGTGAAATGGATGAAATTAACGTACTTCCGGTTAACAGTGAAAAATATATAACTGTCGGTAAACACATTTTTGTGGATGAATATGTAAACAGTCATGGTATCAGGGAAATAAATACATTAATTTACGTTTCGTCGATAGTTGTAGGTTCATGGCTGCATCCTTAGATACTCTATATCAGAATTTATCGGATGATCAATGTATGGAGGTACGGAAATATTTTAGTAACGACAGCGACTTCAACTTAGTGAGAAAGAAAGATAGTTTCCCGTATGCGTACGTAGACAGCTTTAGTAAGTTGAACGACGTCACGGTGCCATCGTACGACAAATTCTACGATACAATGCGTGTGCAAATATTTCGGATGACGAATACTGCCGCGTTCTACTGGTATGGGATCACTTTAAGTGTAATACACTAGGTGATTATGCTGATATTTATTTAAAATCAGATGTGTTGTTATTGGCTGACGTGTTTGAAAACTTTAGACGGTAATGTATGGGTGTGTATGGGTTAGAACCTGCACAGTATGTCACCTTGCCTGGATTGGCGTGGGATGCCATGTTGAAATGTACGAAAGTAGAGCTAGAATTACTGACGGAGAAGCATCGCTAATAACGAGTTTGTTCCAAACTATGATCCTAAACAACCTAAAGTGTTTTTGCAGTATTTGGACGCTACGAACTTATATGGGTAGAGTATGCAGCAATACCTGCCGCACGACGGGTTCATGTGGTTACCTCGAGAGGAAATAGATCACTTTGTCGCATTGAAGATTGATGATGACGCCGATGTCGGATTTGTGCTGGAGGTTGATATATATTAACCCCACCAGCTGCATGACGAACACAACGATTATCCGTTTTGTCCTGAAATGATCTGCACACCACATTCCCAGGAGGAGAAGTTAATCTCTAACCTGCGTGATAAGACCAACTACGTTATACATTACCGCTATTTAAAACAATGTATAGAGCATGGCTTAATTGTTACTCGTATTCATAGGGTTTTACGCTTTCGTCAGAGTCCGTGGCTAGTACCATACGTAGACCTCAATACAGCTTTCCGCAACACAGCACAGAACAAGTTCGAAAAAGATTTCTATAAGATTATGAATAATGGCGTGTTTGGTAAAACAATGGAAAGTGTCGATAAACGAAGAGTTATTAAACTGTTAACGCATTGGGAAAATAACGGTCGTCGGGTAGGTCTAGCAAGGTACGTTGCAAAACCGCAATTTAAACATTTTATTCAATTCACTGACAAATTGTTTGCGGTGGAATTGTCGAAACAGGTAGTTACGTATGACAAACCCGTCTATGTCGGATTCAGTATTTTAGATCTTTCCAAAATTATAATGTATCGGTTTTTTATGATATCTTACGAGCTCATTATGGCAAGAATGTCACGTTGCTCTATACTGACACGGATTCTTTGATTGTTGAGATAGTAACTGATGATATGTATGCACACATGCGAAATAATTTAGACGAATATGATACATCCAACTATCAAAATGAGTTGCATGGTATTCCTACGAATGCTTCCGTCGTAGGACGAATGAAAGATGAGTACGCAGGGAAAGCGATTCAATATTTTTATGGTGCAGGATCGAAGTCATACTGTCTAAAGCTTGCTGATAATGAAGTTGTTAAGAAAGCGAAAGGTGTTAAGAAAGTTGTTATTCAGAAAGTGTTGACGGAAGTAGACTACAAAGCGGTTGCGGAGGGGTCTGATAAAACAGTAATGTGTAAAATGCTTGTGTTTCGCTCAACCTTACATGATATATATATATATATATATATATATATATATATAACGAAATGTTAAATAAAATTGCCTTTAGGTCCCAGGATGACAAACGGTATCGACTACGTGTTCCACATTGGCGTGGGGCCATTGGCGAATACCGGGATTGGAAAATGCTGATCCTTTGAGCGAACTATTGCAGGTTGCTAAGCAAATGAATTTATATTAACCGGAAGGAAACGAGAATAGTTTGGGTACTGACACTTGCTAGTTTCTTTCCTATATTCTCTCCATAATGAAACTAATATTAATTTGTATTGTTCTTTTAGTTGCTTGACATATATTAATATTATGTACTAATTCGTTATTAAGAGAATATACTATTGAATGACTATTTACTATTTTTATTAAAAAAATGAGACTTATTGCATTATATATGTATCATACAAATAGTATACATTAGACAAAGCACAGTGACATAATGAATCACAATGAAAGTAACAAACAGGTATAGCAGGAAGAGGTGGACTTTCCTCAAGTTCAATAACAGACTGGGTCACAAATTTTCTGATGTAATCTGCTTTCTCTCTGCCCTTGACATAGACAGAATCTGTTGGCTGAATCAATCTCTCGAGCATTCTTCGAAACTGGTGTGGTGGTGTATACCCTTCTTCCCATTTAATACAGTGCTGGTTCTGCATTAACCAAGTAGCTTGACGACGACTCTCTGCATCTAACGTATGCCAGGGATACGGTAATTTAAAAATAAAATGGACAATTTGTTTCCCATTATAAATGGCGAGTTCTTTTGGTATAAAAGATTTTGAAATTTTAAACCCTTGTACATCGACTATGACGGACATTGTATTATAACTGTCGTACTGCTTTGGTTAACGCGTTGTATGTAACTAAACGATCGTGGAGTATAACACAGTATGCTGTCGTATTGGCAGCTATGTTTGCCACTGTTTCAAACTCCACACGAAGAACTACTGCTTTAGAGTGCAATGCTTCTTTTTGATTCGAGCAATCTACGACAATCAACGGTGTAGCCGTGGTAAATTGCGTAGGGGTGAGTAATGGTTGCCCATCTCTTTGGTAATACGACATTTGGAATTTAGCAAACATTTCATACAACGTAGCAAAGCAATTGTTATCATAATTAACGTTGAGATTGTCATACGGATAACGATCCGTGTTCAGGAACACGTGAATATTATTTAGTGCACATTTATCGAATCTGCTCGTATCTTGCATAACATTATTCTCTCGTCGAGTTTGAAATCCTATAATAATGTATCTAGGTGTTTCTATACTAATAGATGTTTTGATTGCCCATGTATGCTTATCTGTTGCTGGAACGGCGGGATATATGTGGGTTTCCCAACTTCTAAATGCTACTGGCGTATTTACATTTTTATCAATGTATTTCGTTAACGTCAACTTCTCTGCTAATGCTGGAATGTGTGGAACTTTCCAATATATCTTATCTATGCTAACTTGTAATGCTTCTACAGTTGAAATTACTGCGTCGGTGTCAATGTTACTATGAATTAATACCACTTCTTGTCTAATGTTCATAATCACTTTATTGTAATCTTCAGCAAAGCTAAGTAGCATTCGCAAAGGTACACAAACATTAAAGTATCCTTGAGCATTTGTTAGTGAAAACTGTTTGATGTAGGAAACCAACCTGCATTTTCATGACGGGCGAGATCATTGGGCGTCAATGATACCAATCCTTTCATTGTCGACGTTAATCCTACTTTCGTTACGGAATGTACCATTATTCCATTCATTTCATATCTAATTTCACTGAATAAAAATGCGATACCGTTGTTAACGAACCTAGCGGTGTTAGAGACAGTACGATCCTGTCGTAATAATCATCCCTCTACGTAGATATAACTTTCGGATGGTAGCGTGCACATGTCTTCCTGAATGGGTGTCCTGATTTCATCATTGTTTCCAAATCTGGTAGTATATGGCTGATGGGTGCGCAGTTCGGAATTAACGATAGCATTATCAACGACAACTTTTTCATTAACGTTTAATATACTCATTGTAGTACTGTAAAGCCGAGACTTTCCAATAATGCTTTGTTCTGCGGTGTCAATGCTTTGGGCGCTGAACGCTTACTGACTCTCACCTTTCCACACTTTGATCTTTTATAGTTTGATTTGCTCTGGTTACATGCACATGTGTTATGCCGCGTCACCATATTTTCTTTAAATGTAGTCCTATCGTTATGACTTCCCCGTTAAAATTGATGAGATCTCCGTCTTGGTCTACTATTTTAAGTGTTATTGTCGAAATGGTAGATGTATTGATAGGTAGATAGATGACATGTTGAGGGGACTCTATTATTTTATACATCGCTGGTACACTGGGAAAGAACTGATGAATTATGTGTGATGTTTCACCATTCTTAAAACTACCACTTGTTATATTGCACTCGATAATTAATGAGCTAATTTTGATAATGTTAATAGGTTTATCAGAGGTATGCACTTTCTGAGCCAGGTAAACAGTTTTATTAAATCCCAGCATAGGTCCTATCGAATTTTCCACATTGAAGTTAATGTCAAGGGTTGCTTTCATACTTGCTTTCATAGTATTATTATTCGCTTGTAAATGCATAAATGCTTTCGATCCCTTCACTGACACATTAATATATTTATTCACATCCGCGATTTCGTATGATCCTGGTGGTATTGTAATTTTATCGTTTCCAAACACGAGTTGGTTATTCTTTGAAGTAACATTCTGTATAGTATTGAAAGATTCAAAACTAGTCAACCCCATTACATATTCCGACTCATTCTCAAGAAAAATCGGTGAATTAACGATTGCTTGCAAGATACAATTTTTACCGGTAAATGTAAATGTGTACGACATTACGATCACGTAACGACTACTGAAAATCAATACGAGCAGTCTTATAAAAATTGTAAGACTAAATGACCGCAGTTGTATGTATCAAAATCTTGAACCTTTGTAAAGTTATACTCAATTGTGTTTTTGCTACCATCACTTTTAAAATAATGGAGTAATTCAAAGGGTGGTTTAATATGTCCTATGCTATCAAAATATGTAATATGCCTGTTACGCTTAATGTAAGCGGTCCAGTGTGTACCCTTGTTATTTTGATCATCCAGATTCACAATACCACATTCATTCGCATGGATTCGTGTAGGTAAGTTATCTCGCATATATATCCCTCTAAAATAGGGAATCTTTAATTGCTCCACAAACTTTGATAGCTCAACATTACTTAAGGCGTGACGTGGTAGCTTCAGTGGGAGTTTTTTGAATACGGTTGTTTCCTAATGCAGCTGCTTCCATTGCTTGGTTATGTCGTTTGGTTTCTTCTAACGTTTTTGTCGCAGCTTTTGCGTCAGTTACCGCTTTACGACTGCCGCAACCGCCCCTAGAGACCCTCCCTAATGCTGCAAAGAGGGAATAAGAGGTATGAATCCCCACGTTTTGGTATTTAATATTCTGCTCTTGGGTGACATAATTTTTTTGTTTTAGAGCGCTCAAGGCTTGCTGTATTGTCGATTTTAAAGATGATCGAAGTTTACCACCAACACGACGTCGGGCTAGAAGGACTGCTTTTTAAACGAAATTGCTCTGCGAGAATGCTTCCCGTCGTGATTTGTTTCCCATTCCCAATTTCTTGTCCTTTCCGTGATTTGCCACCCATTCCCATTGTCCGTTTTCCTTTCATTATACCAGCTATGGTTAATGCAGCCCTTTCTCCAAAGGTAGCGTCGGTAGAACGAAATCTATTCCAAGCTTTTTGTTGTAAAGTCTTATCGGCTATGTTCGTTGTCTTAGATCGTTTGACTGGGAGTATGCAATATCGTGTTCTTTACGCTTCCCAATTCGTTAATACCTTTGTCGCCACGAGCTAATCGTTTTGTAAACGGGTACCTGGCCCAAATATCGATATCCGGGTATATGCAACTCCACGGGTAATTTATTTATTAAAGTATTAATTAATCCTGAACCTTTTTTTTCCTTGACGCTGGGATGTATACTTCATACCACTGACACCTTCCTACTAAACTACTTTCGTGGTGTGTATATATAAAGCGCCATACAAGTCGTGGTTTAGTACCATAATGGGTGACATCCGTTTCATTCCAAGATACAGAATTACCTATCAAAAATTATGACATTACTCCTAACAAGGAACACTCTAAACACCGCGGTTTACTAAAGGGGATGTAAACGAGGTATAATCGTCGGACCATCCCTGTGGAAAAACCAATGTTATGATTAGCTTATTAGAACATCCAAATGGTTACGTTTTGAAAATGTCTATATATATATATATATATATATATATATATATATATATATATATATATATTTTCAAATCATACCAACCTAAATACCAGTACCTGGAGTTACTGGCCCATAAAGGAAATTAGGTATTTCGAATACAGTGATAATAGTGATGTTATATCCTAGTGAGTCCCGTAAAAATTCAATAATGATTTTTTGATGATGTAGCATGTCATAAACAAAATGAAATTAGAGATCATTTTGTTTTGGCAGACATCGAAATAATGATTGTTTCTATCTGTGTCAAACGTATTCTTCAATTCCAAAACAGCTTATACGTGATAATGCGAATTTACTTGTTCTTTTCAACAAGATCACACTAATCTCAAGCATGTGATGATTCACGTTAATGTTGATATGTCATTTGATAGATTTAAAGACTTGTGTTGCTGTTGCTGGCGTGATAAATTCGGTTTCTTGTGATTGATAAAGGTGATGTTAATACGGTCGTTACCGAAGAATTTGACTGTTTCATTGCAGTATAAATAATCTACTAGGACTGTCAACGTACAGTCGTAATGGAGGAGCGCTTAGTACAAGACATTTTGCGTGCTCGAAGGTGTGCAACAAAATATGCTAGTTTGAAAGAAGATACTGCACTTACAGAACGTGCAATGGAGGCCACTTTAAACCTATACAACCATTAAAACAATTAATTACTAAAAATGATGGTTCTCTCATCAAACTGAACCCCTTACGCCAGAAGTCGGAAAAAAAGTCCATTGCACATGAAAATGAAGTAACATTATAACCGAAAACCTCTGGAATACGTAAGGCCGCGTACTATTGTTCCTGACACCATTCCAACCTGTACAGGAATCTGTAATTGCTGATGTCCACATGACGACGGGTGGAAATTTCTTTACAACAATTGAAATCGGAACTACTAGCTGCTGGATTCAACCCGCCTTTGAAGAGTATCTTAATCAATACCAAGGATTAGCGAAATACTACGTCGAAGGTATTTTGAGATACCAAGATGAATATGACTTAACGTACGGTGTGCATTTTATTCCTGAAGAAGAAATTTTTTTGGCGATGCTGAACTAGATTTTGTTGGAGAAAATTTGCAAATCGCTCTTCCCGATGGATCATCCCTAGACTATGAGGAACACCGGGATTATATGAACTACTTTTTAAAAATACGGGATACAAAAGGGATTACAGCAATACAATGACATTTTGCGTCGTACGCATGCTCCCGACGTAATTATAACCCTGATGATCAAATCCGAGGAACTAATAGTAAAGAAATCATTAAACCATTACTTCAACCTAGAAAACGTTCTCCACATCTCTATTGCCCTCCAGCCACCAGATCTCGAACAACTTCTATATCCAAAAGAGGTGGTGGACTGCAAGGTACAATAATAAACCTATTGAGTTTGTACCGTGGAATAATCCGAATAAGTTAGTCATTGGTTAAGGGAATTATTAGGATCAATGTCGGCAGGAAATACTAGCAATCACAACGAAATAATATATAATAATTATATATATAATAAAAAATATATATATATATATATTCATTTCCTTTCATTGTTAACGACCAACTAATAGTACTACATGTCCACCAGTGATGCCAATAGATAAATTTGGCGGCATCTTCATCATAAATGACAGTGGATAAATTTGGTATTTTCATCCGTGATAGAAAAGGTGATAATATTACGAAACTTATTTTACCTTCAAGGTTTTGCAAATAAAACAGTGATTTTCAAAATATTTGTTTCCTTATACAGAGGTACAATAGTCATTGTATATGGTCACCTCGAGTTATTCATCTTCAAGTGGATATGTACTTATACAACACCACTGTTTCTAATTACTCCCTATGTAAGGAAGCTGTGATTCAACCTATAATCCAGATGTCAAATTTTAAAACAATTTCATCTTAGAATTCTATTAAAATCCAAAGAAAATGAGTAAAGCCGATGTTGTTGAAGAACTGCACAAACCAGCAAGAGAAATTTTCCGCGGCGTTGTGTAGTACTAAAAGGTTTAAATGATCTCTTTCAAGCGATTTAGTGGAAATGATACCTTATGCTCGGTGAATAAAGGATTTCGATACATTTTAGTAATAATAAATGTTCTCTAAATATGTCTGGGCTTTTCCCATCAAACGCAAGAATGGTAAACTAGTGCATGTAATGGATAAACTTTTGTCTGGTTTGAAAAGGAACTGAATATCTATAATGCTGAATTTAAAAAGTAATGAAAAATTCAATATCAATCATTACAGTAGTTATTCCACCTTGAAAAGTAGCATAGTCGAACGTGTAAATCGCACCCTTAAAGCAATAATGTGGAAAACATTCAGCATGCAAGGATCCTATAAGTGGCTATCAATCTTGCCTCACATTGTTGCGAGTATAATTCAAGAAAGCATAGAACAACCGGATACAAACCGGTAGATGTAACGGAAAAAATAGTCTTATTTTGAAACATTTAAAATGTCAAAAATTCTTGACCGTAAAACACCTAAATTTAAAGTGGGGAAATGTACGCATTAGCAAACATAGAAGCATATTCTCTAAGGGTACACACCTAATTGGAGTTACGAAGTCTTTCGAATATCAACAGTTAAACGTTCAAGCCCATCACCTACACATTACGTGATAGTCGAGATGAAGAGATTCAAGGTCGGTTCTATGAGCCGAACTACAAAGTGTTAAACATCCAGACATTCATTAGTTGAACGTGTCATCCGACGTCAAGGGAATAAAGCTCTCGTTAAGTGGTTGGGTTTTGATACTTCTCACAATTCTAATGTTTAATTATATATACTGTAATTTATTGAATAAATAAATTTTTTTTTTTACTTTTTATTATATACATAATACATACATACTACTAAAGCGTCTGACAAACCTCACGATGCTGTTTTCGAGATTGGTGAAATTATATTACCACAGTCGTGCAGAATCTCTAGCTAATTGTTCCCATTCTCCTTTTCGCGCATGCCTGTGCCAACTCCCATACTACTATGTAGTGAACTACGTTTTGGACTCATTAATGCACACCTTCCACTGGGTGAGTCGTCATCTGATGGCTCAAAATTCGGTAAATATCTTTCTATTTCGTGTATAAATTGTCCAATGATATTTCTTTAAGGTCTTCTATTAATCGCTTTATACAACAAATACACTCTATACCATCTACATGCGATGTTAAGTATTTTCACAAAGGCGTATTCCTCCCCATACTTATTAACTAGATTATTTAAATAGTCATCACTAAATCTACCCATTCCATACACTTTTCATGAAGCATCGAATTCTAATGATTGTAACTGGCATATTAGTCTTTGGACTGCACTAACACAATCTACAGCTTTAGGCCACGACTCCGCACTATAACACATCCACATATTGACTAACATCTAATACTATCCCTATTGACTACAAGCGCGTTCCCCCCTTTCAGTTATAGGTTTGGCAAGTCCATATCCATATATTTTCCCTTGGCAAATTCTTCCATTTCCAGAAGGCAGGCTATGTTGACCTCAAATACATCAGCAATGGACCTATAACTTGGTGAATGTTACATTCAGGGGTGCCGACTTTATTTTTTCTCAAAGTTAATTCGGGTAATATTTTCTTAAAAGTTTTGTTCTATAGACTCCCATCCTAAATAGACATCAATTTCTTCACTATCACAGAGGCGTATAATTTTTTCTTGTTAATATTTTCGTACGAGACAGTCTTCGATCCCAGTTTGGTAGGTAGCCATGTTCCTTCAGGACTGTAGAAATAATTAGTAATTACCCCTTGATTATCCATAAGTATACGCCATTCCTGCTTGTCAAACACCACTCCACCACTCTTCGTCCACCGAGTTTTACGACTGGCTCAAATCCAAATTTGGGTGATAGACCGACACTAACAAACTTTGTTTTACTTTTATTTAAGAAATAATGCACATTATTAAGCAAAATATCCAATATTCCCGATAATCTTCGCCTTTTCTATGGCTTGACGTAAATGTTATCCATTTATACGATACTGGCTTTACATACATTCCTCTCTTTATATATGACACTCTCCCCACTATGTCCTCCTCAAGGCTACTTACGTGACCTTCACGATTATACCACACATTGTTTCAACCTTAGCAGTCCCTTTTCAAGGTTTTCTTTTCGTTCAAGGCTGTTACTCATTTTGTTTTTTTCCAACCTTGTATTCACCACTACTTCAAGGATTCCTAGGCATACTTATTTCAAGGTTGTTTTCCACTTTGCCACAACAGGTCACTACACAAGGTTACATACCCCACTCATTTTCTTTCATATATTTAAAGGAGGGTTTTTACATATACCATAGTTACCGATCTTCACTATGTCAGTTACTCCAGTGCAAGACGATTGGAAGACCCAAACCAAAACCCTATTTCAAATTAGTACGCGACGGACATGTCAATTAATTCCGAACTGGGTAAATTTTGAAAAGAAAGGAATACTACCGGCTTCCATAACAAAGTGCTACGAAATAATTATGAACTGGTTCAGTGGAATTCAGCGTGGTTTCCAAATTGAGAAGGTAATCGCGAGCATTTCGAAAGCGTGTAAACATATGCCCACATTGTATCAATATGTTCGCTACCATCTGGTGGACTCATGATTTGTGTCATTGCTGTTTCGCCCGATTGAAACCTTACCGGGTAATTGACCATCAATGCAATGGAACGCTGGACTGCGCGATACCACCTGTCGAAAATTGGGTTCCTCGGTATCTCACACAGTTATACGATGTGTAATGATGACTCATGTATACTGTGTGATGGGTGTGCTACGTAGACAGTGATCTTTTTATGTATATATTGATATATTTTATTTATATTGTATATATTGTTTTTATATATTGTATATATTGTATATATTGTATATATTGTATATATTATTTATATATTGTATATATTGTATATAGTATTCTTTTTAAAATTTCCTGTCAGTATCATACTGTTTTCCTGTTAACATTGTGACCCAAACTTTTATTATCCTCAGTATTACAACTGTTTCGATAAACGATTACTAACGTATCGAACATGGTCTAGAGTTCACTCACCCTCATCCCTTGCTGCAGCAGGGTTCATTTCCACATCTGCAGACGACACGGTTGAATGTTTCATGTGTGGGGTTAGAATAAACCGATGGCAGCCAGATGTCAATCCGTTACAGGAACATCTACGATGGGCATCACACTGCACGTTCTGCACTTGTACTAAATCAAAATGTTTTATTCCTAAAGAAAATCATATATCTGATTAATACATTTGTACATGTCTTTATTTCTACATGAATTAAATATATTAACATATCGTTTTCTTTTATTTTTGGTAGCGTTAAAAGTGTGGATGAGCAAAAAATATACAAGTGGGCAAAAAACATACAAGTGAGGTGACCTTGGGGGAGAATAGCATTTGGGTGGTCTTGTTATGCGATCGTGTTAAAATAGGTCACATTGATGACTTGAAATTGTGGAACCTGAACGCGGGGTTTGTGACATGGGATGACCTTGGGTTTGTGTTAACGATATGTAAGTAGGTCAAACATTGCGCTTTCATGACCTTGGTACAGTGGTGACCTTCGTAAAGTGGTGACCTTGGAATTGTGGGACCTTGGAATTGTGGTGTGTACCAGAAGTCTCCAATCTTACCTACTATTATGGCAGATACAGAAGCGGATTACTTACTCATAATGAAATTCTTTTGCAATGCATACGAAATCGTATTTAGTCCGCCAACATTGCGAGCACATTGATTTAAATTGATCGAAGGTCATATCTGTACCTACATGCTCATCGTATACATGCTTCAATTTATGCAATCCTGTTTAAATAATACAACCATATTCACATTATCGCGAATCAATTGCTTAGGAATCTTCGAATATGTTTGACAGAGATAGAAAGAGTCCACGCCTGAGTGTAGCCCTCTACTGAAATAATCGCGAATTATACCTTGATTGAGACAAGAGATGTCGTCAATGATCAATATAGAATTCTTAGCGATTTCTTCCGGCATGAGTACATCTGCCTTGTCGTTGAATGCATTATACTTAATACCTCTTATCGGCTTAAGTACATGCTCTAAGTATTTATTACTTTGGCAGCTCAAGCGACTTAGAGTAAATGTGTACATTTTCAAATTTTAAGCCGTGTGATGCCTTCAATTAGCTAATCATCACATTAGTCTTCCCTCGCCCCGAAGGTCCACACATAATTGTTGTAATTGATGCCGGAAAGAGACGATCATGCTTTCCCGCAACTTCCGATTTCAGGAAATCGTGACCGTCCACAGGTAGTTCTTGAGGCTGCTTCGTAAACTTCATGATTCAGTTGCTGATAGTATACTGACTAGTTCACATTCTGTTGGGCAGAGGAGTATTAAACACCTTAATAAACAAATTACCTGTTGCATCGAATATTCCGGGTTATCGCGGACCAGGAACCAAGCTACAGAAACGTTTAGCTCGGTGTGTCCCGATATAAATCCTCTAGACGAAGCTTGCAAACAACACGACATCGCCTATCATAATTCTAACGATCTGTATGCTCGAAGGATTCAACTTTTGGTGAGAAAAGATTAGCATTTGCTGTAGCGAACACCGTGAAGGTTAAAACCCCGTTGGGTATGGGTACTAAGAAGAAGACAAGGAAGACGGTCTCGTTTAGAGGAGCAGTTTTACAACCTATTCGAAAATCTGTCAAAAGCCTGCATAAAGATGGAAATCTGATGAAACTCATTGATGTCAGTCTATCGGCTGCTAAGATTGCGGGTGGAAAGAAGAAAGTGCAAGTGTCTAGAATCATTCCGATGCCTAAACCTGGCGGCTTCCTTCCATTCCTAATACCCCTATTTTCCGGTCTCTCAGCTGCAAGTGCTCTTGCTAGTGGTGCGAGCCGCATAGCTAAAGCTGTCAACGACGCTTCGGCTGCGGAGAAGCAATTGGAGGAGGCCCAACGTCATAACGCAGCAATGGAAGCGGTGGCTCTAAGGGGCGGCAGAGGACTTTATTTGAAGCTTTGTAAGAAGGGATGTGCGTTATACCTGAAACCGTATCCAAAAAACTCATAAACTTGCCTCGGAGAGCATTAACCGATTCCGATCTAAATAAGTATGTTAAAGATGTGCCATTATTTAGAGGAGTGTTTATGCGCGATGCCTTGCCCCATAAACCGCATCTTTATAACTGTGCTATCGTGAACCTTGACGACGATAGAGGAAGAGATACTCATTGGATTGCTTTCAAGAAACGCGGTGATGAAGCCATTTAATACGAACGACAGCTTCGGAGGTTTAGCGCCACCACTTGAAATAATTAGATATTTAAGAGGTTGTAAAATTACACATAATTATAATAAGGGGCGGAATTACAATACATTTATATGTGGGCATTTATGTTTAGATTCTCTGTATAATAAACAGCTAACAATATTATTTGTAGTCATGTCCCAAACGTTCACGTTGACTGATGTGGGAAACATGCTCAGCGCAACGTATTTTCCGCCAATCGAACTTGATCCTAATTACCAGTATGGATTAGGATTGCTAGGATTCTACAGTTGCAATTCCATACGAAATATACATGAGGGTAACAAGTTCTACTATATTACGCAAACTGGTGAGCATAAAGAGATCCTATTCCAAATGGTGTTTATGAAATTGTGGAGATTATCAGATTTCTACAGTGTAAGATTAACTCGCATAACACGATCGACTTTATTTTAAGAGAAAACAATAATACGCTAAAATGTGAAGTTAAATATATACATTACGTGGACTTTAGGCAGGTGGATTCTATTGGGCGCATGCTCGGCTTTTCACCTAATGTATATAGGCCAGGCCACACCCACGAATCTGATCTGCATATTCAAATAGTTCATGCTACAAATATACATGTGGAATGTAATTTAGCTGGAGGGGCATACAGAAACGGTGAGCAGTCGCACACAATTTTCGAGTTTGACGTACACGTTGAACCAGGTTATAAATTAGTCAAGGAGTCGTCTAGTTATTTATTTATCTGTACTCACAAGACGTATGGTAACATAACCTTGAAATTAGTTGATCAAGAGGGTCGATTAGTGGACTTCAGTAACGAGAAAGTAACTATTAGGTTGGAACTGAAGAAGTATGGGTCTTAAGATTTTCGCCAGTAAGCATCAAAAAAGTTTATTCACCGGGGTCAGGTACGAGGATATGATAGTGGAACGCGATCGTCGAACTTATCATCCGTACACAACAAACGCATACAGCAACTCCGGTGAGATGAATCTGGTTATTCAAAAAGCCGATCTCATTACAGCTACTTACTATAGTGTTATATATTTAGGCGATCAAGTGATTGAAACTGTACGTTTACCTGGCATTAACAGCACCATTAAAGGATTTTGCTCATATACCGCGGATCAAAGTACTTGTTTATCGCATACAGGATGGAGTCCTCAAAACAAACGTCTTCAACTATTAAACAGCACCAAGACCGCCTTCTGCGCTTCCATAGCTCTCAAGCATGTATTGGGATTTGCAGAGGGTTATACGAAGCCTCTAGTCAACATATGCCAAGAACTGGTATGTGTCCACTCCAAGACCGATGTAGACTGCTACAGCGGCGAAACGGATGTTAAGATTGATTTAACAAAAGTTACATGGAAAGTTCCGTATGTAATTCCTAATGATGCTATGAAGTTGTCTATCTATCAGAAGATTAATAAAAATTCACCGATACAGGTTGCGCTTCACGCTCGAGGTTTGTACATATATCCATCCTTGCCCTCATCAAAGTCAATGGTTTGTCCGGTGAAGAGCAGTAGTGGCTTTCAACGTCCTCAATGAAGACTATACACCTTCTCATCCGTTAGTTCTGTTGTTAATCTCTCCCGGAGAAATATACTATTGTCTTCAGTCTCTACTATTATTTTTCTTCCGTACTGAATGTTAATAATTTTGATATTTTTAACCGGTATCTATAATCAATAATCATATTAGAAACTTTTAATACAGGTTTGAATTCGCCTTTGTCAACCAAAAATTGCTTTAGAAGATTCATCTTTAAGGCAGTAGCGAGCAGTCCTAAAAATTGATTCGTATCTAATTATATTTTTAAAGAATGACCAATATCACGAAAACGACTGAGATACAGCCTTATAGCGCTCCTATATATATATATATATATATATATATATATATATATATCATACACTCAGGATGATTATAAAAGGTCAAGAGTAATATCAAAAGGTCACGAATGTGTTATCAATGATGCACTTTAAAAATACATTGTATATAATTTCACAAAAAATGTACTTTTTATATGGTTTTTATTATTATTTGATATAATAATTTATAACTTCTTATCAATATGATTACCAATTTACTATTTTTTTTTATTATTACTCCTTTTTGCTTACAATTCACCTTTTGAATAATAAGTAATTTCTATAACTAAAATAATATACAATAACTTGCAGGAGTTGCTACATTTTAATTAACTTTCAAAAATAAATTCCTTTTTTTCTATAGTTTTTATTTATTTTTAAATTCACTTAAAAATTAATGATTTAAATATAAATATATCTTACCTTACGTATAGTATTAATGAATATTTTTTTCTAAACAATGCTATAAAGTAATTATCACAGGTTAAAAGGTGAATAATCAAGACTAATTATCTGCTGTAGTTATCACATTCACGCTATTTATAGCAAATTCTTATCAATATTGAAACTATATCAATTAACGCAAATATTAAATTCGAATTATTTTTTTTTAGCTTCTATTCCTAACTAGGTAATATGTACTTATTGCAAATTAAAAGGTGAATGATTTGGATAATATAGTTAATACCTAGTTATTGTAGGAATACTGTGAAAATTGCTATTGTAGGCAAGATCACACACAAATCATACTAATTATTGATTGCCTCTTTCAATTGACAGATTCTATATGAAGTGTTAATTTTATTATTTTTCCATAGCGGATACTTGATTATAAAACATATAGCACGCTAGTATTTAAAAGCATAATCGATGATATTTATTTATTTACCTACATTTCCTATTTACCTTCAAATTAATTATTTTTACTGATAAATGCGTTCTAATACCTATTGATTTTCTAAATTGCTATTGTAGGCAAGATCACACACAAGTCATACTAATTATTGATTGCCTCTTTCAATTGACAGATTCTATATTAAGCGTTAATTTTATTATTTTTCCATAGCGGATACTTGATTATAAAACATATAGCACGTTAGTATTTAAAAGCATAATCGATGCTATTTATTTATTTACCTATATTTCCTATTCACCTTCAAATTATTTATTTTTACTGATAAATGCATTCTAATACCTACTAATTTTCAATATTAATTAATTAATTTTATATTTTCCAACCGTAAAATTTTTATACGCTGCGTGACGTCTGCATAAGTATACATATTCAGCTTTCTGCATTACATATCTAACAAAGTTCGGTGGCCCAGAGGCTATGCTGCATATTTACCATGCTAGCTTTCCGTAGTTCGACGAGCAAACAATTTTTTTCAGGGTTTATATTTCTACCACGCATCTACGTTCTTCAGCAACGAAGACAAAGAACGAAGGTGACTTCTTCTTCAGCAACGGCGAAGAACTTACATTCATGGCCCCGCAGCATGCTCTCATTGGTCAGCCCCTTGATAATCTTATCAGGGGAGGGTCCCATACTCATTTCCTATTGACCCGACGCCACTGGGGCGGGGCCACGCCCTAGTATCTATTGGTCCGCCAGCCGCATACTTCCGGAGTGAGCGGAGCTTAAGTGTTCGCTCACGTCGCTGATTGGTGTGAAGTCATTTCTTGCGCCAGAACCAGCTTAGTCTTACTACTCTGTTACACAAATCAGTCTGTTTTATTTTAAACATTGAGACTTTGAAATGGCATTTGTTATAAAAAATCCGTCCAAGTTTGATCAACGTGCGGTCATTCAATTATTGTGTGCTGAGGGTTTCTAACCAACGCAAATCCATTTTCGATTATAGACAGTTTATGAAGAAGCATATTTTGCCTATTGAACTGTAAAGGAATAGTGCCGAAAATTTAGAAATGGTAAAGAGGGAACAAAAGATGCGCCGCGACCAGATGCATTGTGTACTGCATCAACAGACACCAATATAGAGCGTGTGGACGGTCGAATTTCAATGAGAGCGATATCACAAAATATTGATGTGAGTGTAGGATCCGTCCATAGTATCGTACCGAACCTGGGTTACAGAAAAGTTTGTACGCAATGGGTTCCTCGTGTTTTGTCTGAGGATCAAATATGTTTGCGGATGGGTTTGTCTCAGCAACATCTTTCGTAGTACAACGAAAATGGTAATAACTTCCTTTTATCAATAGTTAGTGGTGACGAAACTTAGTGCTATTATTTCGAACCAGCCAGTAAGTTGTCATCGATGCAATGGAAACATTCAGTCACCACTACCAAAAAAGTTTAGGGAACAAACTTCCGCAGGCAAGGTGATGCTAACACTTTTTTTTGACAAGGGCCATTGCTGATAGAATTTAAAGGACACCGAGTGAATATTAATAATATTCAGACAACAAAACTCTGAATAAGCAATAAGACGAAAACGTCCAATGGTGTCATTTTGCTTCACGAAAACGCGCGGTCTCATGTCCCAAACGTAGTGAAAGAAAATTTGCAAAGAAAAAATGGAGGGTTTTAGAACATCCACCTTACAGCCCAGGTTATCGCTTTGCGATTTCCATATCTCTGGTCCACTTAAAAAGGTAATGAGAAGTAGACGCTTTGAATCGGACGCTGAAATACAAAACGCTGTCAAGGTACCTATCCTTCAACCAGCGGCCACGAGAATTTTACGAGTAAGGAATAAATCGGTTGGTGAAGCAGTGGGACGTATACCTTAATTGTAGAGGTAATTATTTATATATTTATTTCCGAATATATTTTTTATAGACGAAAGATGGGTTTCAATTGAACAACCCTAGTACATATCGTGTGGTTGTAGCGCTACTATTGAAAACAAAATGTTGTTTGTTGTTTTCCAGCTGCACCTTAACTACTTATGAATACATCCATTCTGTTTAGCAACGTTTTAAATTCTTCAGTGTGGGTTTCTTCTCATAAAAGCGCGGAGGTAATACACATTTCAAATCAGCTGTTTCCCATTATATATTCACCATGCTTAGTATTAATTACATCCACTTTGTACTTTTCAGATATCTCGAGGTCACACACCCACACACGCACGCACGAACACACACACGCACGCACACACGGACAGACACACACACCCACGCACGCACGCACACACACACACGCACACACACACTCACTCACACACAAACACGCCCACACGCGCGAAATAATTTTTACCTGAGTTGTTGGGTGGCCGATTGTGACAAACTTGCAATATTAAATCCAATATTAAAATTGTTGAGTTTCAAAGTCTGTTTAGCATTCTAATCCATATACTAATTTTCTAATTACTAAAGGAAACTCAAATTGATTGCTGACGTGATAAACTGTGCGTATTGTGTTCGGCTCATTATGAACCGGAAGCCTATAGTTGTCGTTAAATTGATATAACAGTAAATAATAATAAAAACTAAGATGTAGCATTTATTTACTACATTTTATTACGTTATTTTATTTTATTATAAATGTTATGTAAAGAACATCTGAAAAACGTAGTAGTTAGGTATATACATTGATTTGTTACAGTTTTGACAGTAGTAATGTACATGAGCATTACATAGGTATTTTGAGCAATTACAACATACCATATTAGTTTTATTATCATTTGAAGAGGGACAAAAATTACATCTTTTACGCTTGGTTGTGGTTGATTGTTCCCCTACTTCGGCATTACTGGTTGAAGAACGTGACTTTATAACCATTTCAGCTGCAGGAATACTTCGAGGAGACGTTTTCTTTCTTGCAATAATGGAGTGATCAAGGAATTACCCAGTTCTTCAAGAAACAGTCGCCGTTTTGTAAGTTTTCCAGCATTCCAGGTTAGTTACTTCGCACCACAGAACATAAGCGTTGTAAGCTGAAACGCCCATGATATTGTAAAAGATAGTCATTGGCCATCTTTTAGTTTGCCGTCTGCATGTGTATGTTATTATTAACTTGTCTAAAGCACCTTTAGTTTTGTTGTAATCTCAAATTATAACAGCTTTTTATGATCTTGGTTACGCACTCCGTTATCCTGGTGCGTATGAGCGTAACATTTTTATTCCGTTTCGGGATATAGGAAACTATTGACGTGTCCTTGGTAAAGTAAAATTTTGAAGAAAGAACTTGTTTCCTGTTGCAGACCAATGCGGCTGGCAATTCAGGCTTATTTTTGCGAATAGTGCCAAGCATGGTTATTTTTCTTTTCAATAGCATCTGCCCCAGATCGTACGAGGTAACAAAATTATCACACGTTACGTTGTGACCTTTTAGACCATAAGTAAGATCTAGCACAACTCTTTTACCTTGACCTCTCTCTGGAGGTTCACCTTTTTTCCCGAGGTAAACTTGCATGTTATATGCATAAGCAGTTACATAATCACATAAAGTCCAATTCTTGACTCCGTATTTAGCAGATTTATTCGCGATGTACTGTCTAAAACAGGGATTTCCAAACTATTTTGGGGCAGAGACCCCTTTTCCAAAATGAACTGATACCTCAGACCCCCATAGCCAAATTACTTTAAAAACCCTATCTCTGGTTTTTTTCCTATTGATACAAAATACTTAACAATTTAAAAACTTTGCGGTTGGTTAAATGAGTAAACTTGACATCATTTTCTCATCAAAATTTAACAAAATAAATAGACATAAAATTCCGTAAATATCAAGTGTAATTAATAATTATTAATACAAATTACGTAAAAATACTTAAGTGGTAATTATTTTTTGAAAAAAACATTAAAATCACAAAGTAAAGATCAAAAAAATAAAAAATTCAGTGTGATGAATGAACCTGGTGACTTTCTACCAATCTAGCTAAATCTGGTTCAATATTGGTGAGTTTCAGCCTTAAGGGGATTCTTCTGTTTTAAATAACATCAGACTTCAAATGCTGCATATACGAGATGTTTCCTTACGCTTAAATGTGCGGGCGTAGGTTACGTTTCACGCGAAATACAGGAAAGTGATAAAATTGATATGTTGTGTAGTATTCTGTTACATTTGCGGTCTCCGAGAATTTTTACTTGTAACAACAAACGATTCCTATGAAAATGTAAACTTTCACTATTAACACTCATAATAAAATACTTATCTTTTTTGGGATATACGATTCCTAGTTTCGTATAGGTACAAAATTTACCTGTGCGTAATATATAATGTGTATATGTACTTAGTTTTTAAAGCGTTTAATAATTTCGAATTTCAATGAAATAAAATGTTTCATCGGTCAAAAAATTTAAAATACATGTACATAATAATACATCTGCAATGTCAAAAAAAGTAATGAATAAATTCAATATGTTCCTTGAATTAAATTTTATAGAAAAAATCTGGAGTCATTTAAGTTGCAAGGCATATATTACTATAATTTTCATGTTGAGTCATTTATTTTTGAGGTGTTCAGTTTTTCTTTCAAAATGAAAATTGAAAACGAATCTTTCGCCAGCGACATTCGCCAAATTCAGCCCACTAGAAGCAATTTTGTTAAGTTAAGCTTTTCATATTTTGAAATTTAAGATTTTTTTCTCAAGTTTTTTGATCTGTAATAGCCTGAAAATTTTATATTATTAAAATATAACTGAAAGTTCCTACTCTCGAAATCAATAAGAAAAATTATAGGTTGCCGTTTAAAAAATGGCAATGACGTCATAACTTTAAAAATAAATGACAAACATAAAATGGTTGTAGTAGATGCTCTGTAATTTAAAACAAAATTTTTCCCAAAATGATTTTCAACGAAATTACTGAATTTATCAGTGTTTGAAATAAAAACTTCATATGGGATAATGTGACTTTCTTATACTAATAATTGTTGCAATATACAAGTACTAGTGGAGTAGTAGTAATGGTAATAGGGAGGTATGAGTCGTGAAACCGCACGATCTATAATAAAGCTGGTAATCCATGTGTAATATACAAAACATTTCGAATAAATTGGCTATGGTCGGGCAGGCGAGACGCGAGAGGTGTCATGACTCATCTTTTAGTAAAGCATGGTTTAAGATTTTAAAAACGTATGTCGTTATTGGTTCATATAGTTAGTAATTTTGAATACCAGCAAAACATCGTCAATGTTCTAGGTTATTTTCAAATTTAAGCTGTGCTGTCAAATTTAAATAAAATTATTGTTCGAATATCTCGGGATTTAGCATCCTAAAGGTCTTAAAAATCCCCATCCACTCGTATAAAGTCGAATTTCGTTTAACGTCTGTTTGTACTTATTCTAGCATATAAAGTCCACCTAGTGTGGGTAGTCATATGATAAAAATATATTGTACAGGGTGGCCAACTAAGAATGCGAGGTACTGTATCTGGGAAACTATCCATCGTAGATTAGACCACGGAATAAAAAATAAATGGCTAAAATTATTTCAAATAATCAAAATAAACGTATCATTGAGTTTATCCGCCCATTTCTGGACACGGTGTATACCTACCTATAAAAAGTAAATTAGTAGATAATAAACACCTATTTTCATTAAACATCTATTGTACTAACTGATGAAGTATTTAAAATACTAGAGGAACATAAATGATACCTACAATATAAATGAAATATTTAAATTTTGCTGTTTTTTTGTGCTAAACACAGAATTTGACAAAAACCACACAAAGGGATGTAAACAAAACAATGTGTTAGGTGCTCCATAACAACTAAATTTGGGACATAATAAGAATAATATGTTACGAAATTTTATATGCATATGTTATTTATTATTCCTTCAACAATGAAGTTTTTCTTAATTATGAGGTAATTTTACAATTTGGCCCAACATGTGTTTGAAATAAAATCGCGAAGTTTGGGGCGCATTATATTCTCGAAAAACTCGTCATCCCACAGAATTTTTGACACATGAACCCCTTTGGGGTCCAGAGAACAAAATAACAAAAGTCACGTTTGGTAATGTGTAGCTGTCCCTGCACTTGGTAGAAGTAGTTGTGATTTGTTTTCAAGTGCATTTCTTCATTTTCCAGAATAACATAAGGAAGTTTTCGATCGACTCTTTTGGTGTTAATGTTCTGCAACTGTAGGGGCATTTAATTTCAATGAGACCTTGCGTTCCGATAAGGCCGTCTGGAGTAGCTCCAAGATAATTTTCTTCTTCGTCGATGTAAAATCCACACGGTTCAATGGACGTTTCTAGATATTCTGAAATATCATTTATTGCTATACGTTCGTTTTCAATTCCGTAAGCTGTACTCTGTGACGAAAACGATGTAAGAAGAGCTTTAGCTGTTTTAACTGGATCTGTTGTTGCCCGTAACTTGCAAATTTTGCCAAACATAGAAGCGGTAATCCTTTTCCTTCTTTCTTGAAACCAAAGTGCCGATTCTCTTTGATCTTTGGTATTTTCTGCAATTTGCAGAATTTCGTCTTTATTTTTTTTAATTGAGCTTAAAGGATATTTTTCGTCTTGAAAATTCTTCCTCGGCCAAAATTTCCTCAACGCGCCGTAATCTTCGTCAGCTTGAGCCGCAGGTTGGCGTGTATATTTTCTTTTTTTTTTTTTTGAATTCAACTGTCTTCTACATTTGATCTTGTTTTTTGTAGAGATAAACCGTTTAGTATGGGTTCCTGGACTTTTCTGGGTTATTGCTTTGTGGATTATAGATTGGAATTCGGCGCCCCTATTGAACGCAATGCTTGCCGCTTGACATCTCATTCTATATCCTCCTTTTTTGGAAAAATCCAATAAATTTTGCAAGTACACTGTTATAGGATTCAGCAGTATTCGTTGTCATATTTTTTATTAAACTTCTGCTATTGTATATTAGTCTGTTTGCCAGTGAAATTATGTCATTATATAATCCACACTGTTTCATAGCCAAAATAAGATTTTTTTCATTAGGCTTGTTTCCTTTACAATAATAGCTTTCACATTTTAGATGTTCGCCAAAAACGTGACAAATACTATTTTCGATGTCCTTCCTTAAATTAGTTACTTGTTCCTGGAAAGTAACGTCCTGGGATCTTCTATACTTTATGGCGCAGTCCACTGCTGTTCTTAATCGTTGAATATTTTGTTGTAGGGCTTGGCGGAGAAAAAGCGGGATGGGAAGGCCTTTTGAACTAAACTTTTTTGTTGTTAAATTTTTCAAGTTGTTGCAATAGTTCCTTAGTAGATGATTCAAACACTCAATTTTTTCAACGGGATAGGGTCCTTCCGTGTGAAGTTTTTTTAAAACACTGCTGTCACCGTCACCAACAAGATATGCATACTTTACTCCGTGCATAGCGACACTTTGTTTAAATCCTTCTAGGATAATGTCACTTTCCATGGAAGTTGATGTTCCGTCCCAATTTTTGAAACATAAGTGTTCTTTTTCACCCATACAGCACATTGAGCAGAATTTATTTCTTATTCCTAGGTATAAGAGTTTACCAGTTCTTGCCCCAACTATACATGCAGCACCAGAACGTGCATTGTAGGCAGAACGGTAGGATCTTTTACACCATGCTCCGTCAACAATTACTTTAATTAATGGAATACCATTTTCATCCACTTCACCTCTTTCCCTGGCCATTCTTGCTTCTTCCTTCCCAGCTTCAAGCACACATTGCCATGACTCTTCGTCAATTATACCTTGTAAATTTTCTTCGATAGTTTTATAGCGGTTATACGAAATATTTGGTACGTTGATTGTTCCGGCAAATTCATTCAATTGTGAAAACCCACATCCAATGCTTATTGCACCTAACACTGCAGCCCCGTTTGTATTTAACATGCCTTCATTCGGATCGGTTTAAACTCGATGTTCCACTTGACATAAACCACATTTTAAAACAAATATAGAAATGAAACCTTGACGAATTTCTTTAATTATTCGCACAGATTGTTCAGGTGTTCCTGACGTGCAAGAAAATAATTGATGGTGTGGAAAAGACAAAATTTGGTTGATAAAAGATTGTACTTCGACAATTCTTCGTCCCTCCCACGAATTGCTCTTTACATTGTCTTCGATGTCATTTTTAGGTCTATCTTGGTTAACATTCGAAGATTCCGATTCATCATCATCAGACATGTTTTCAGTATACGAACAACCGGGATGAAGACTATCGGCAGTACTAGTGGAAGGTTCCTGTTCGTCCACCAGTGCGGCTACGTTTTGGATAAATTTTGACACACGACGATCTTCATTCAGAAGAATTCTGTGTTTTATCTCTGCCAGTCTATAGAAATAGAATATGAATAATTTTTGTAAAAAGATAAAGTTTTGAAGCAAATCGCTACCAATAGGTCCGTCGTACGGGAATGAGATTACTTTGGAAATTAAGAGAAAGTAGAATGAGTAAACGATTTCATTTTGAAATAACAGCAGTTTCCAATGTTAGTCCCAGTAAATGTAGTTGATGTCTGATAACTTCTTTCTTTTAAACAGGTATAAGCTGTGCATGTATTTGTTAAAAAAGCATCTGTCACTATGACAACTCGTAAAGTATACTAGTTTTTTTAAGAAATGCACAGCTTATACCTACCTCCGGACACTGCCCTGGGCCCTATTCCACCATTCACTTTGCAACTTTGCAGCTTTACATGTCACTTTTCAAACTTATTTTGCGTTCTACCATATTTTTAATTTGTGAAAAAGTTAAGGCAAAATTAAAGCTAGAATTTTCACTATTAGACTATCTTTTAAAAAATAAATAAAACGGTGAGACGCAAAATACGTTTGAAATGTAACATGTCAAAACTGCAAAGTTGCAAAGCCAATGGTGGAATAGGGTCCTGGTTTGCAACGATTAAAAACAAAGGAAGGAATGATAAGTATAAAAATTAAACAATGATTTGTCATAAAAAAGATTGTACGACGAGCCACCTGTACGTAAACAGACAAAAAAGTTGCCCTTACCTACGCTTTACCAGCAATCTTTTATTTTTCGATGCTGGGTAAGTCCCAGCTTCTTATTCTTACTTCTTCCCATTGTTAGGTGTATAAAGGTAAATATTAAACACTCACACAGGTATCACTTCAACTCAAATTAAACAACTCAAAAGTCCTACGAACAGTAGGACTGAAATTTATGCAGAACTGAACAATAAACTACATAATAAATAATAAATGAAATTTGATTCTTACCATACGTATACTATTCTTTCTTTTCGATAATCAGTTTTATTAGCGTTCCGGGAACCCGCTTGTAATGAAAGCGCTGAGTGCTAACGGAGACGGCACATAGAGACAGAACATTTGCAAGCTGTTTTTAAAATCAATGCACAATTGTCTTTTAACTGAATTAACGGTCCCAAAAATAAAGTTATGTAGTTTACGATGGTACCAAATCATTATTGAAATTTTGATGAATGTCGCTGCCTTATTTATTGTTACAAATTTATGACGATATAATATAAAAACTGCATGAAAAATGCAGTTTTTTTTACGTTTTTCCGATTTTTATAAAGAAAAACGAACGGATTTTGCACGGTTTCAAGTAACCAGCGACCTTCAGTTGGATGTGTTAAACATTCATGATTTTTTATTTACAAATCAGTTGTTTACTTTACCTGTTATATTTATTTAAAAATCGATAAAGTTATGCTCGATTTTACCACAGAAGAATCCCCTTAAACCTCCGCGTTCGTTGATTTTCAAACGGTTTTTTTTTGTCAAAATGTTTGTAACCACACTGAAGCCTTTTTCGACTAGGTATGATGATGCAATGTTCCACAATGCAGGATACTGTTTTTCAATTTTGCGCTGCAACCAGAACTTCAGATAGCCTTGGTTGAACTTCTGCTTAAGCTCCTCTGTGCTGATGGTGATCAACTCTTCTTGTATTATCACATTGGCTTCTTCCATGGCTGTGATATTGTACGGATTTATTATCCATTGAGGAATTTGTAAATTTAAAAGATCCTCAAACCTCTTAGTAAAATCCTTGTGTAAAATGCGTCCAAGTGAGTGACATATGACAAAATAACATCGTCTTGAAGCATTACTGGTGATTTTGACAAATGCGAAAACTTAATATTCTTTTCTGCTTAAATTTTGTTTATAAAGGATAAGTTTACCCACAAATTGATTGATTGATTTTGTTTTAATCTAGTTAAGATCGTCACTCTGTAACTGCAAACTAACTTTGTTAAACATACGAAAGATATGTCTAGTAATAAATATCTATTTTACAATTTTTCAGATTTTCTTTCAAATTTGGATCTTTTTCTTGTAAAAACTCCAACACAGATTCAAAAATAGCTGAAAATCTTGCTAAGCAAAAGAGCCTCTTGATAACCAGCGAACTTTAGTGTGCAGAAGTAACTGAGTAAAGACTTCGTCGTTTTCCTCATATAAACCGAGAGTTCAAAAAATTGCTTCGAATCTTATTGACAGCATTTATAACATATTGTAAAGACTGGTGCAATCTAGGACTCAGATTTTTTGCTATTAAATGCTGTCTGTGAATCACGCAGTAAATCACCAGTACCGCAGGCAATTGTCGCTTTATGTGAGCTATAAAACCACGATGACGACCGACCATAGATGATGCACCATAAGTCGTAACAGAAACAATGTTCTTCCATGAAATAGCTTTGGCGGTAAAAAAACGTTCCACTGCCTGAAAAATCGATTCTCCTCATCTATTCGTCTCTGAACAGTGTTATTGCTCAAAGGAATTTTCTTTATAATATCATGTGAGGGCTTGTGCAATACATTGTTGAGGACCTCCGCAATGGTTGGTAAAATAAACTGCTCTCCAATTGTGTGGGGTTTCCCCGACTTCGCTACTAGTAAAGATATATTATAGGACACTCATAAACCATCAATGTCTTGCATAGATGATGCCGCAAACATCGATCTTATGGATGGCCTTTTCTCTAGTTTTTCTTTAAGTGCTTGAAAGAATGACAAGGGCTTAGTTTTTTGTCAGCATGTACTCTTGATAAGTGGTCCTCCATTCTTGAAGGCTTCATGGCATCGTTACTGAATACTTTTTCACATATGAGACACATCGGCAAGTGTTGATTTGATAGAGATGGAATAAATCCAAACTTCAAGTGGTCCAAACTGTATTGTCTGCATTTTTTTTTGTGTCTGCCATCACAAAACTCACAGTAAACATGCAAATAAAAAAAAAAGTGTTTAAAAAACTACTTAAAAAAAAACAACAATAAAACTGTTAAATTTGCACACAAGCTTTTTTTTATCACACCTAGGTACTGGATGTTTTTCAGATATGCTCACGAACTTACTCTAATACAAAATTTGTATTAGATAGCAGTAAGCGTAAAACACGAAAACAAAAATTATGAAAACGTTTTTTGGTACTTACCCTGTTACTTTTTCATAAACTGTAGAAATGTATGGTTAAGCTATTAACGCACGTAGGTAACTAAGTACTTTGTAAGTTCTTTTTCAATCACTCTATTTTAATTCACTTTATTTAACTATGTAATCACTTTGCAATCTCTTGAAATAAATTAGTGTATTATCATTCAAGCTCCAACGAATTTCAAAACGCAAATGAACTTTCAAACTAAGTGCAAGCTTGTTATATAGTAAAATATCAGGAGCATGGTCGGACTTGAACTTGACATGATTTCGTTCGTGTTAAATCGCATATAAGCGTCAAATTTTAAAAGTATAACAATGATACTTCTTACTAAAATATTAGTCATTCTTATAACAAGTTGGTACATGTAACACAACTCATACAGTATCTTGAAAGTTTCAAATAAGAACTTGTGTTAATTAATAGGGGTCGATTTTTAGACCTCGTCTACCCCCAAAATCAGTTTTCGTTTATGTCGACCTCTGGGAAACCGATTTTGACCCCAGGGTGTCTCTAAATAGTACCAGTTGCTCATCTACTGTTACATTTTTGTGAACATTATAGAGCTTAGGTAGAATTGTAACACATTCAAACCACAAGTCCCATATGGGAGCTAATTTATCAATTTGGAATCGTTGTGGTCAAGTTTTTTTTTATGTGATTATATGTGTCAGCTTCATCTGAAATCATAGCTTCCACATCATCTCGGTTTCAGACAAATGGTTTTCTTCTTCAGAAGCATTAGAATCACTATCAGAAAAATTTCTCAAGTTCACTATCCGTAAGCACTCTCTTATTGCACATTTTCAATAATAAATTTCAATTGTTAGGTATTTCTTATTAGAGTATAGCATCAAGTTTGATATTTACACACAGATGCTCACTGGCTGCATTTATATGTGGAGCCCACAGACACCCAAACACAGTGAGAGTAACAAATGCATTTAAAAAAAAACAAATTATAATTTTCCAATATCAATCTAAGTACACCGTTACTAGATTAATGAAATGTCATGCAGTGGTAACAAAATATTTAAATAAATTAACGAATTATGCACATTAGAACGTGATTGGGTCATACTGACCCGAACACAATAGGAGGGTTAATGCTTATAAAACTCAAGTGTTGCCTTGTGCCTGCCAAAAAAGATTGATCATTTGCTGTTGTAAGCATGAATGGCTAAGATCATAAGCTTTCAGACTATTACTATGTAGGGAATGAATAACCAACTTCTGTCAGCTACTAAAGCAACTGCTCATCAAATAGGATTTTTGCACAGATCTAAATAGTACTTCACCTCCCGACAACTCTTTCTGCTGTATAAGCCCTCATCTAGAATATAAATCTCACCTCTGGGTTGGTGTTCCTCAATATGCTCTCAATATCATTGATTGTATTTAAAAACGAGGGATTAGGCCTAGAAATGACGCGGCTTTTAACTTCTGACAGTCCTTTGAGCAGCGAAGTATTGCTTCAGTTCTTTCTTTGTACTATCAGTGTGATAATAGCTATTGCCCTACTGAATTACATTCTTTGATACCCTCTCGGGCCACATCTGCTAGGAATACTCAGTTTGCTCATTCACGTTATCAATATGCAGTACTAATCGTCACTTGTAGGAAAAGGGCACAATCCACATTATTCTACATGGCTTCTAAACTCCCTAGTACCTGTTTTCCTCTCACTTAAAATATGAAAAAATTTAAGCTAGCCGTTCATAGGCATCTCTTCGCAATTCAATATCCCCCCATCCATCGTACTACGTTTTTCTGAGTGAATTACCACGGGGGGCGAAACTTAGCCCATTCAGGACTACGATTATTAAAAAAAAAAAAAACGAATGTATAAAGCAGCAGTGTACAAAAATTGGAGGAAATTAGTTAACACATTTTGGACATCTACTTACATCCACATGGATTACCAGACATCACAATATCAATAAGTATCTCCAATTAAAGCTTTTCTTACTCAGTAACATAAAGGAAAATGATTTAAAGAATTTAAGTTGAAAATTTTATTAGCGTACAATTATTTATTAGGCAGTTGATTAATACAAATTTGTCATTACAAAAACAGAGTATTTAACCCATGTTTGGGTTGTATTATGGGAACTTACTAATATATCCACATATGTTACATGTATCGTATTTATAGCTTACAAAAACATTTTCACAATTTATGGATCCCGATAATTAACGCATAGTGTACATCCAATGGTATATACACAATCAGGATCCACAAGCTGTCAAGCAAGAAATGCTTACAAACTATATTCAGTCTGACCGAAATCTTCACAGTCAGATCCATTTTGACAGATCAATTCCTAATGTAGATAAATATTTTATTTAAAAAAAATTGCACAAATTTATTTATAGTGTATAACAACACATAATTCTGTTTTACATATCGATCAATGTTTAATAAATTACTAAATAAAAAATATCACTTCTGAAAATGTTAATTGAAATAAATCGCGTTACTCGTAGGGCGATGTAGGCTATACTTAGCCAGACTAGAGCCCTTAACACAGCAATCAGTTGTGCATCACAATAGCAGACTTATTACTATAAAACATTGACTTTGTGCCAGACACTGCTTATGACGATTTTTGCAAATAAATATTGCAAATATCTAATACTATTAAATCATATACCTATCGTCTGGTTCTATTAACCATGAATTACCATTGGAAATAGTACAAACCAGCAAAAAAATAAATACATCTTTTAAATTTTTAAATACTTATTATAATTTATAAAAAAACTTACATTGGACTTGGTAGTAAATACCATTTTATCGTTGATAATGGGAGGGAGACAGTTTATGAACGGATCTGACAATTACTTTAATAAGTAAGAGAAAACAGTAACAAATAAAAGAGATTATTAACATTTAACATAAAATTTGTTTAATAAAAAGCTCCTTACAACACTCTCATACTTGGGCCTCAAACATGCTTTAGTATCAAATGATGTAAAACTTACATCCTACTCTAAAATCCATGTAAAAATACTGGCATTACTTAGGTCACAATATTCATCTCAGAATCTCAGAGCAGAAACAATAAAATTGTCAAGATATCTTTTATTACATAACTAGGTTACAACCAAATTCGTCGGTTATACCTTATTGTAAACTTTTACAAATAATTATCGAAGGCCTCCCCAAATTTACATTAATTTTATTAAATTATGGAATGCTACATATCGAGGCTGCAGGTTGTGCGTTTCAAAACGTTAATAGTTCAAACCATAACAAATGCTTCTTTTCCACAAAACAAAAATGGATATTGATCTATCATTGTTTGAACAATATCTTCCAAGTACGGACGCATTTGCTCAAACCGACCCATATCACTAAACTCAATCGGCAATAATGTTGGCCACCAACAAATTGCTAAATTCTTGCTATCCATACTATTTAATTTGGAGTTTTCTGAAATTCTAAAAAAAAAAACCAATAACATTAGCAAATATATAAAAAAGTCACTTTACTTACCTGTCAAAATGTTGAAAAACAAATTTTAAAACTTCAAAATTGACGGGAGAAAGTTTATCTAGCATGCTACGTAAAGCAAGAAGTCGACAACTACGATCTGCTTTAACCTCCATATTTCCCGTAGTTGTTGCCATTGGCTTAATTCTAGTGCCTAATGCCCCAAAAACTTTAATTTCATTCGAAAATCATTAAATACATTAATAACATTTCAATCGTACCTGCTATTTCTTCCAGTTCGGCTATGATGTCTTCTTCAAAAAGAGGAGGCAATCTTTTTGAAACAAAATCTTTTAAAGCCGTTGCAACAGCATTTACAGGAATATCTAATTCGCTAATTTGCACGTTAGGGTCTATAAAATTATTTTTAAAACTAATTATAAAGCATATTAAGTATACTAACCTTCCTCAAATTTTTGGAATAATAGATCAACATGCGCTCGATTACCAGGTACACGATAAATACCTTCTGAATCCAAACCTTCCGCTTCAATAAACTTGACACATTTCTCCATAAATAAGGGAATGAAGTTCTTTTCAGACTTAAACAAGTTTAATTTAATCAACATTGAACAAATTGAAACAATGAAAAACAAGTTAAAGAAAGATGACACTGCATAAGATAAATCGGAAACGGTTGTTAATGCAGACAATACAGTTTGAATCTCATAAAAATTTGTCTGTGGGGATAATTTAAAAAACTGGTGAATTAAATACAAAATTCTGAATATTTAACGAACATGATTTACTTATGTAATTGTGCTTTTCTTATGCTATTTGAAGTTCTTACATGCAAAGTTTCCAATGCTGAATTTTTACTCATCTTCAGATAAACTGTTGTACCTTGAGTGTCTGTATGTCACTTTATTGGTGTTTCATGCCACGAAGTAAAATTTCAAAGTCTGTGGTATAACTCAATTATTTCCGTAATAAATAGAATAGATTTTTTTGCTATAGTTGTAGTTTAATAAATTACTCAATACTGTACAGGGTGGCTCAAAATAATTATCCTTACAGGGAATCTCAGAAACCATGAGATAGAAAAAAAAAAACTAATGGTGCACTCTCGAGGTTTGTGTGGTTGTGAAACGAATAATACTAAAAACTACTGTCTCTTTTTTTTAGTTTTGAGTTATTGGCCAAACTTGCCATTTTGGCAATTTCTATAAATGCCTATATCATGTTTATATATAGATCACTCTTGAAATAAACTTTTTATAGACACCTTTTTAATAAGAATACAGTGGCGTAGTGAAAAATTTTTTTAAAGGTCCTTTTGACAAATTTTATGCAGATTGAAACATTACTTTCATTGAAACGCGTTTTGTGTGGTACATAGGTGTATTGCGTCCTACCATAGAGATCCATCATTGAATGGATTATTTAATATAATTGACCTTGTTAAAACTAAAATTTAAAAAGAACTGTTTGTTTGTGTTTGGAAATTTAAAAAGTGGTAGATAACACAATTATGTAAACTTAAACTTACTTGATGTTGAAGTGAAAAAAATGTTTAAAGTTGCATTACTATTCACCCTTATTTGTATTAAGTATTAAGTTTATTTGGAGAGAAAATTTTATATTTGTTAAAAACATTAGTATATTCAACAAAGCAGTAAACATTCATATATAAACATAAATTGTAAATGTATTAAAATATTTTGCGTTTTGTATTATACTGTAAAAAGAAACGAACTGCCACTGCTAAAACCCTGATTTAAGTAGTTTGAAGGTTAAAAAAAGAGGCAGAACTTGTTAAAATAAAGTGAAATAAAAAAAAATTGTTATAGAATCGAATAAATTAAACAGCGATTGATTGGTCGTGTTTTATTTAATTAAAACTGTATATCAATTTTACATATACGTTTTGCGTACTATATTATTTTTGTAAAAATATGATCAAAGGAGCGAACTAAAATATTTAATAGAAAATTACACAAAAAATTTTTACTTTATAATCGATTTTGATCGGTCAAAATATATAGTTAATTTATATTGGAGGATCTGTTTTTAGATAAATCAATAGAACAATGTTACACATTAGATTTAGCAAATTAGTCTGAAATTTGTGTTAATTTACGTATAAAATGGATATAAGAGAAGTAACATTTTACCAAGACCATCTTAATGGTCCCTTATTTGAATTATTATTGGAGATTGAATGTATTAATACGCCGAAGAAAGCGAAGCGAGGAAAACGGGGTAGTTTTCATTTAACATCAACGTCGGTTGGAGTGGCCATTTTGAATTGTCATATAAAATTTTACAATTATTAAAATTCAAATTTGAAATTTTTTCGCTATCAATTAGCAAATAGTAAGGTCATTTAAATCTATTAGTGATCGTATCTAAAATTTAAAAGGGCCTAAAGGTCACATAAAGAGATCTGACCAAAATGATAAATATTGAGTGATATATTCAATTTAAAAATGTAAATATTTGTGTGCTAAACTTAAACGCATACTGAAATGTTTAATTACTACAGTGTTATTTCAACATTGTTGAAATAATTATAAAAAGATTTCTTAATTAATAGAACTATGTGGTTTAACTTTATTGTTAAGTGTAACATCGATATCCATCTCAAGAAAATAAAATCTTATTAACAGATACCTATATCGGGTTGGGGAATAAGTTCGTAGCGTTTTTATATTTTCTGTTGTTTTACGATTTTTTTGCTGTTTGACAAAGTGTATAATATTCATTCAATAGAGCTCTTTCTGCTCTACAAAACTGTGCGAATCGTCTTTTTGAGTAATTTAATTTTTTATTACTTTTCAGGCTTACAAATGGAATATCCAGGAGGTGAAAAGCAACATTTTCGACGCCTGCTCTTCTTCGCTTTTCATCGAGGCCAAAAAGCTGCTGAAGCAGCCCGAGACATTTGCGACGTATTATTATAGGCGAGTCTACAGCACGAAATGGTTTGCGAAGTTCAAAAATGGCGATTTTGACACCGACGATACGCCCCGCAGCGGAAGACCTTCTGAATTCGACGAAGAGCGTCTCAAAGCACTTTTGAAGGAGGGCGGTCACCAAACAAGGCGCGGATTGGTTGAAAAAATGAACTGCGATCATAAAACGATTCTCAATCATCTTCATTCAATGGGATTTGCCGAAACATTGGGAGTCTGGGTACCTTACGAGTTTAACGAAAACAAAGAAAATCGTCTTCAAATTGCTTCTCAACATCTCGCCCGCCATCGAGCAACACGTGGTCATAAACAGCGCTTTTTGTACCGAATCGTCACGGGAGATGAGAAATGGTGCCTATACATAAATATGAAGCAAAGAAAGGAGTGAGCTATTCGACTGAAAAGACCCCATCGACAAGGCCAAACCATACTCCTTCACAACAACACCAGGTCCAATGTTGCACAACTCGTCAAAGCTGCACTCCAAGAGCTCGAATGGGAGGTCTTTCAGCATCCGCCGCATTCTCCAGACCTTGCACCGACGGATTACCATCTTTTCCGTTCCCTGTCGAATCATACAATGAAGAGTCCTTAAAAACTGGCTCAACAACTTTTTCGATACCAGACCGGGCGATTTTTGGCGGAACGGCATCGAGAGATGGGTGAAAGTCGTAAACAGCAACGGCGAATACATAACTGGTTAATTTATTGTTATAACTATTGATTTTTGTTTAAATAAGTCTTTGATAAAAACGCTACGAACTTATTCCCCAACCTGTTACATAAATTTACGTTTGAAAAAAATACAAGCCTCAAACAATTTTATTTAAAGTACACTTGATTGTACTATCAGTACTAACGTAAGTAGATGACTAATTAAAGAGAACAATTTAAGTTAAAAGGCTATTGGATCTTCAAATATACTTGCTGCTGGTCCCGTAGCACAGTGAGTGATATGTGAATAGTGACCGAAGGATTATGCCGCATGGAACAAGTCATAAGAACGGAATTGTTTAAAAATTGACTTAATATTTTAATGATTGAGTACTAATATGAATTAATTAAATTGTGTTTATATTCGTACTTAACTATTCCACTTTATGTATAATAAATTTTTGGGCACTACGGATAGTCTTACGATAGCTAGCCAACAGGGACATAGGTAGTTTAAATTTTGTTTGTATTTCTAATATTTATAATAAATATGACGTTTGTTACACTTTAATTAACACTTAACGATCTTTAAGGCTCTATTTCTTAAATTGAAGGTCAGTTAAATTAAACTAACAAGTTCAGAAAGATCCTCATAGACTAAACTTGCTCCGTCAAAAAAACAAAACAAAAAGACCAACAACATTGTATTTTCCCTGACATTTGATAAATTATACAAAGGTTCAGTTAACTAATTAATGCCCTTCTGCAGTATGTTACAAGTGATAAAGAAGTTAGATACTCATTAGCACATTAGTTTGTGTATTAATTCGTGATTACAAACTATTGCAGTTACATAAACATACCAGAGTTGAATTGATATTTATTATTATAGTTAAGAGATTAAGTTAAACAAATTAGTAAACAAAAATTTATCTGCAACAGTTAGGTTTGAGTGGCCTTTTGATGCTATTATATCGGAATACGTTACAAGCACATTATAAAACTGATTTTCTTTACAGTTAACATATTATCGATATATCGAATCTTCAATAATAATATTAAATATTAATAACCTTTATTAGAAGTTGCCTATTGAAATTATATTTAAAGCGGGTTTACATAAATTCATATTGAGAAAGGTTATTTCACAATTAAATTAAAGGCGTCTTACCTGGAGTGCACAAAGTTTAATTTCTATGAACATTTACATCTATTTATATCAATACTTAACAATGGAAACAAATGTTGAGCTTGCTGAAAGTAAAAATCAGATTTATTTTTCTGTTTGTCAAAATATGAATAATTCTGTAGTGAATAGAAATTATCATTACATTTCAATTATACATTAAAGAGCCAGCCTGGGTAAATAATTTTCTTGTCTTATTCAATACATGATAGTTTTGTCGTTCAATGTTCCGTTACAATTTGTCGCCCAATGTGAGATTAAGTAACACTTTAAGTCTTAACGTCTTTTTTTTCAACAAAGATTAAAGCATTACAATTTAGCGCCCAGCGCGTGTGGCTCCAATTGTCAATGTTTCGGTACAATTTGTTTCCCAACGTATCGGCATAGTTTTGTCGTTCAATGTTCCATTGCAATGTGAGTGTTATATGAAAAGTATAATGACATTTGAATTTATAATGAAGTCAATGTTAATTATTTTGGTTATAAATTACTTTTAAAAATTTGCATATAAAAACTTCAAATAGCACAGACAAATTTCAGTTAAATATTTAATGAATAAAAAATTTTGTAATTTTATTTTCTTTTGGTTACAATCTAAAAAGTAAAATACCCCTTTAATTATAGGTAATTGTGATCCCTGTGATAAATACTCATCTTCCAGTTACAAAAAAAATGAATGCAAGTAAAGTTAAGATAGTTGAGAAGCTTAATTCCATTAATATTATATAATGAAACAAGTCTAATGAACTGCTTCAGCTCTAATTACATTCTACCATCATTTCGATTTCAAAATAACCGTTTGCACTTTACATCTGGAATACTTGCAGGTGATTATTAACTTTCTCAAAATTACACAGTTGATAAAACTCTTTAACGTAAAGTGAAACTATAGAGAAAGTAAATAAGAGTAAACAAAATACAGTTAGGAGAAAAAGAGATAAAAGTAACAGATGATGTAAACACTTACCTGTATGAAATCGGAAATCTTTGGTGGTCCGCCGCTAACTGACTTTTGCTTAAGCTTTTGTTGTTTTTTCTTTTCTCTTTCCTTCTCTTTATCAGCAACTTTTCGTAATTTTTCTTCCTTTAATCGCCGTTTTTCTAACTTTGAATCATCTTTAGCCTTCTGCTTTTCTCGTTTCCTTGTTAATTTATCTTGCTCTATGTCTTTTAACTGTTTTGGTAAAACTCCAAACTAAAAATTATAATTAACTAACAAACTTCACAAGTACTCCTATTTATACCATTGGTGAATTATTATCACGTGGGGAAGATACATCTAAACTAGATTCATCATCATGAATATTACCATAAGAATTAGGTTTAGCAGAAAATAAATCTGGTGAATTAAGATGAAGGTTATGTGTATTATGTATTTCGGGAGGTATTGGTACAACAGCAGGTATACCCCTTTTTTTCAAACTGAAAGTCCGTTTTTGTGAAGGTCTAGTACGGCTGTCTGCTGTCCCTGCATAATGTTCGACATCGCTAGCTTCAGAAGAGTCGGAATTAGACCCGCTTCCAACTAAAATAAGAAAATGAATGAAGTTATTTTTATGGGTATTGCTTTCTTACCGTTAGCTTTGTCAGTATCAAGTTCAGTTGTAGGAGCAGAATGAACTGGAGGGAGAGGATATCCTCCAAGTTGAGGAACACGAGGTGGTTGAACAGGTATGGCAATTCTTTTCTTGCGCAGCCTTTTATGGGTTGCAGGTTTTCGATTAACTTTTGAGTATACTTCACTTGCTCGTTGCCTTCTTTCCAAACTACTCCATTCACTGTCTGTATCTGAATATGCTAAACAAATTTTAGTTATTAATAAAATATAAAAAAATATCTTTTACTATTATTATTATTCTCCAACCATTTTGCCCTTACTATCTGGGCGATTGGCGTACAATTTACATAAAACAAAAATAAAAAAGAAAATACTATTTTCCAAAAAGCAAATATAAAAATCATCAAGTTGTTCATATCAAAAATAAATATGCTTCGTATCACTTATAGTTATTTTCATTGGTTTTCTTTTCAAACGTTTCTTTAACAATTATGTACCACCGAAATTCTGTATAATTTTCTTTTCCTTGCCATCTTTTTTGGGTTCCCAATCGTCTTTCCTTTACTTTCCATCTCTTTTATGTTCTCTTCTCATTTCTTTCCTGATCTTCCTCTATTTCTATGTCCCTCCTCTCCCATTTCCGTTACTATTCTTGGAATCTTGTTTTTGTTTCATTCTCCATATATTACTGCTTCTTGTTTTAATCTTTCTCTTATTATATCATTTCTCACAGTCTCTTCTTCTGTTTTTTGTTGCTTTTCTAAGATATTTATGCTGCTATTAGAGCTGACTTTTGTTTGTGCAGTAATTCCCAGTTTTCTACACCATACGTTAAAGTGTTTTATATACTCTCATTTTTGTTCGGGTACTTAACTCTTTTTTCTCTATTATTGTTTTGAATGATATTATTAATATAACTGACTGGCTTTATTTATTCTATTTTGTATTTCCCATTCTTTGATATTATGCTTGATAATATTCTTCTACTACTTCTTCATTTATTTTTATACCTCCTGTACTTAATTTTTCTTTGCTTATGCACATTATTATTTTATTGCTTTCCACAAGCTGATTTATAATTTTCCAAGGTTTTCCATATTTGTATTCTTTAAATGTTATCAAACGCTGCTTGTATATGTATAAATGCTATGTATATATTTTCTCCTTTTCCAAACTCGTTTCTATTATTATTCTTAATGTGTACATATTATGTTGTGTGCTCGGTCTAAACGCGACTTGTTCTTTATTCAGTTTTATTTCTACTTCCTTCATCAGTTTCTTTTCTATTATTTTTGTGCATATTTTTAAATTTACTGTATATGTGCTTAGTGCTCCGTAATTCTCACATTTAGTTGTGCTATCTTTTTTATGTATAGGCATAATGATGCTCACATTCCTTGGATATTATTTTTTTCCTCCCATATTTTTTGTATAATTTTGTTAATTGCTTTACTATGTCTTCTCCTCCAAACTTTATGTAATTCTGGTGCTGACGTTCCGTTTTTTAACTTCTGTTATTTCTATCTTTTTCTCTTTTTTTCTTGCTTTAGGAGCCTCATTACCATCTTCTCCTATTACTGCTGGAAATTTATCTTCATAGTAGTTCCTCCATGTTTCTGCTATTGCTGCTGGGTTTTCCCTTTCCTTTCATTCGTTTCACTATTGTCCAAAAGTGCTTTTGGTTTCGTTCATAATTTACTTCAATTTATTTTCAGAATTCTTGCCAAGCTCTTCTTTTGGCTAATTTCACTTCATGTTTCGCTTTATTTCTTTCATTTCGTTTTATATTGTTATCTCTATCTGTTAGCAAATTTCCATAGTTTTTTTTTAAATCTTTAACTGCTTCTCGTACACTGTCATTCCACAATTTTGTTCTCTTAAAACGACTTAACACTTTCTTTATTCCACATATTTGTTTTCTTTCTGCTAATTGCTTTTAGTGTTTTTCATAGTTTAGTCACATATTTTTCTACATTAATTTTGCTTTCTGTTCTTTCCAGCATTCTATCTCTGTACGCTATTTGATTTCTCTTTATATTTAACTTATTCATGTTATTTTTTGCTATGGTGTTCTCTACTCTTTTTTTCTGGTTTTTAAATTTTAATATCCCCATTAGTAATCTGTGATGAGTATCTAGCTCTGCGCCTATATACACTCATATTTACTTTACATACATCTTTTATCTTTCGATTTATGGCCATTTGCTCATTAAAAAATTTTCCTACACTATTTGTCAGATCGTTATCACTTATTCAGAGTCCGTTAATTACTATATTTTCTTTTCTGTTGCCTTGTTCGATCATTTCCATTTTCTCTTCTATTTTTCCAATTCGTTCCATTAGCTCTATTTTTTCGGCCATCCACCCCTCATTTTTTTTAATTTCTTGTTTCAGGCTTTAGATTTCAGCTTGGCTATTCCTTCAATTCCCTCGTGTTATTTTTAATTCACCCAGCAACTTCATTATTTCCCCAATTTCACTTGTTTCGAGTTCTGATTCCGTAATATTATTAGCTTTCCGGCGACCTTTTTAAAGGCTAATAGATCAGTTTCTCTCTTTTCAAACTCCACCGGTGTTTCTTTCGATCTTTTCCTTTCAAATTCCTCTTCCGGTGGTAGACTATTTACTCGTGGTCTGAATTTGTTTTCTCTTTGTTCGTTCATATAATCTATTGTATTGCTTTTCCTGTTTCTATGAATCGCCACTAGATTTCATGGGTCACCTTACGTTCGAGTAATCGCACTACCCTTTCATGTGTAAGTTGTCAAACTCCGTCTTGGTTGTAGTTACTCTATTACTGTTGTTTATTGTTTCTCGAACGTGTTTAATTGTGTAATTGTACTATGGTTTATTATACTGTACGTTGCACTACTTTCCGTTATGTTAGTATACTCGATTTAATCCTAACGTGACATAGTCGTGGTTATTCGTACTCGCGCCGACGTACCTTTTACACTGCATATAAGGTGTTAAATTATTTTTATAGTCTATATCTTGTAAACTATCGGGTATTTTACATCAGACCAAAAATAATTACTTCTTGTTCAACAAAGAAGAAAATGTCACACAAAATCCAAAGGTATTAACTTTCTTAAAAATCAGACAGCCGGAAAGAATTGAATTTATCGGTGACGAAGTAATGTTTCTGTGTGAAGAACGCTTGAAAAAAAAACGCAAAAGAGAAAATAGTCCAACAGGTAAACTATGTATTTGAAACACTACTCAGCAGACAAGACATTTTTTACATAAAATTAAAAAGTATACTCATAGAAAAATATCCTTAAGTCTAGATTTTTTTGTTTTCAGAAAGAACAAAAATCCGCAAAAGAAAAATGCTCCGGTGCAGTTAAAATAATTAAATTTTTACCCCTTCTTCCGTAATCAAGAAATCATTTAAGATTTTGAGACAAGAACCCCATCAGAACATCACCTCATTTTTTGTCCAATGCCGTCCGACCGTGAATTAGGTCATTACCCAATCACGTTATAGCGTGGACTATATAAGCGGAATCGCGACGCGAGTTTAATTATCTTACAGCTTCTGCCCTGAAGTCTTCTTCAACTTCTCTTGCCGCTTCCGTCCGGAGGTCTTCACAAACCTACTGAACCGCCGCAAATTATTTTACTTCTACTTGCCGGCCCACTTGGGTAAGTTATAGAATTTTCTATCATGTTTATCCGACCAGTTTTAAGTTGGAAAAATTTCTTTCTGCCTTTGGTAGATTATAAATTGATCTTGTCTGTAAAACACCGCAATACCTGATACACTGATACTCGCCTGGAGCACAAGCCCGCGGAAAACAAATATCCTTACACAATAGCCTCCTAAAGGAGTCATCCCCTAAGGCGTATGCCTGTAGAGGTGATTCTTTTACCTTTGTTTGTACGAAAGGCGTAGGCCTGTTCGATCCAGCATCCTTCTACGTGAACAATGGAGCGTACGCCCGTTTGGTTACGTAATCTTTCCTAAAACACAAGACCTGAACACCTACACGACCGACCTGCAGACATTAGATCGATTACATAATCGGCCCAAACCTCCGTTTTAGTCAGATTTTCCTATAAAACCGTTATAAATCCTGACAGCCCGTCATTAATACTGACGTTTTTGTGTCTGTATACAAAAAATTATTGACGCATTACCCACAGCTTCCTGAAAGAAAATAAATTTTCATTTTATGCGTATTTAATTTTAAAGTAGAGATCCCGATTTAATTCTCTCCTAAAAGAATTCCGTTTGTATAATATTTCCCAGTAAGCGATAAAATCAATTGCATAGGAAGTAAAGTATTAAAACGACTGTATATGTACCATTTTAAAAATTACAAAATTTATCATATTTCGTAAAAGCGTTAAATGAAAGTCCCGCATACATCTTTAAATGTACGTGTCAGGTTACTTGTTTTGTATAAACAAAAAGAATAATGATTGCAACTCCCAGAATTTCTAGACTGCTAAATATATAAAGGCAGCATTCGTAATTCATTTCTAAAGGCAGAGATCAATAACCCAGTGACCGAGATATAAAATCATTGCCCTTCGTAAAGTCGTTAACCATATCAGTCCATTGTATAAAATTTCTAAGAATAGAATAAAATAAATGCTCTTGATATTTACGAGTGCTTGGATCATACGATAAACCGACCACATGGAGCTGTGCGAATAAAATATTTAATTGATTTGCGTAAATAGTAATTATTTAATACTAGATAAAATCCCCCAAGGGAATTGCTACCGTAAAATAGGTGTGTACGTTAATTATTTAATCGACAGATAACCGCTATGCCTGGAAATTTGGCCGTCGCCCTTTGCAACCTTTTTTAGAAGATAATCATAAATTATTATTATAAGTAAGTAAGAAATTATAAGTCAAGTATTTTAGATTTAAGTTCAACATTTAGCATTATACCAGGTAATAAAATATTAGCTACTAATTAATAAAAATAAACCCACTTTATAGATAAGATGGGCATTACAAATTTGGCGCCCAACGTGCTACTCGCCAAATTTAGTTATAAAATTTGTCGAAATTGACGATTATCAAATAAGATCCTGACAAAGGAATTAATTAATAATAGTGTTGTAGATCCACCATCTAGTACAGCATAATAACCGATTTCTTTCAGTGTTTTAATATTTCCAGTCGCCCACAAATAAACACAACGAAAATGCCGACTTCCGGAGAAGAAAGCGACAAATTCCTGTTCCCAGTGAAATGGTGACACCTGCAGGTCCATCCGGATCCACCGATATGCCAATCAATGATCCCCCGATTACGAATATAAAGAGGGCAGACATATGAGACAGAATTAGCAAATGGGACGTAAAATACGACGGCGTAAGCGATCCGATATCCTTCCTCCATCGTGTCCAAGAATTACGGAGATGTTATGATATCGATGACGACGAATTACTGCTTGCATTACCAGAACTTCTGAAGGAGAACACATTATTATGGTACCGAAATAATATTTTTATTATAAGTTTTTCTATAGACGAATAAGTTCAAAGGTAAATAAGTAATTAAAAATTATTATTAATTTTTTTAAATACATAAATAAAAAGTTTACCTCGAGTAGGATTTGAACCTACGACCTGTACTTTGCTAGAGTACCGTGCTAACCAACTGCGCTATTGAGATTCAAGCCCCAATCGATGTAAATTTTGTCTTTATGTATGTAGAACTGATGTAAATTCTAAATATGAGATTACAATCAAATAATAAATATTTATGAAACACCTGGCAAGATTTTTTACGAAGCTTCCGCTTACACTTCTTACCACCCCCATATCAATTTAAATTAGACGAAGAAATACGAAAACGTCTACAACGGTCAAGGGAGAAAGCAGCCGAATATGCGATTGCTATCCTCACACTCATGCGACGACATGGCGAGATGTCCGTAAACAACCAATTACAGAGGATCTATGACAATTTACGCAGTGAATATAAACATTATATAAGGCAGCGTGATTTCAACAATGTATCCGAATTATTAGAAATGGGTACGCAGTACGAGATGCTACCGACAACTAGTCCGTCTCCTGTATAAATACCAGTCGTCCGAAAATACATTTCAGTTGATTTTCTTCCGTATCAGTACCCGCACCGATTTCTACCAGACGTAGGGAGACCAGTAGACTGGCAGGAAGCCAAGAATTTTCCGCAAGATATCAAACCGCCGCCTGTTACCAATCCCGTTGATGACCGATTGTTCCTGACGATGTAAATTTTTCAACGTCGCGTATTAGTGTTAGTCGACACCGAAGCATCCCGCACTTACATAGGACCACAGGTAAAGAATTTATTAATTACAAATAAAGTATATCCAGAATCACTGAATGCGGTTAGCTTTCACCTGGCAGATAAATCTCCAGTAACCCTAGGTGACAAAAGCTACGAGATACCGAGATACTACCTGCCCCAATTATCCACCGACATGGTCCTAGGTCTAGATTTTTTACAACATGTACAAGCTACGATCCACACGCACACAAAGCAACTAGATGTAGGAGGAGCAAAATTTCCATTACGTTCACACGCCAACGCCGGTCTAGGAGGAATACATGGCCCCCCGGTCTAGGAGGAATACATGGCCCCAAGGCAGAGCAACTTCCCGCGTTAAATGTTTTCCTGGAAAAAGAAGAGAAACCGTTTCCACGAAGACGTAGAAGGAAAGGAAAATCGAAAAGGCAAGCGCGCATGTCACGAACGCACCACAAGAGGGCTAGCGGAGAGAAAAATCCACGCGAAACTTGGTACCTAAAAGGAAAGGTTAAACCAAAAGATGATTGGAAAGCATGGTTACAGAAAGTCAAGAACTTTCTCCGGCCAGAACCTGTCTTGTCCACGATAAGAAGAAAAGACACCAGAGGCATCATTATAACCTCCGTCGACGACCTACCGATCCAGAACCGGAGACTTAGTATATCGTAAGTCGCATGTACTATCCAACAAAGCTAAAAAATATTCAGCGAAATTAACACCGAAGTACAACGGGCCATGTTAGATACACCGTATCCTATCACCCGTTACAGTAAAACTACGCGACCCGACCACGAAGAAATCTGTAGGACAAGCTCACGCCAAAGACTTGAAAGACATCCAAAATACACACCCCAATGAGGACGAGACAGAAAAAGACCCCATGTTTATATAATATTCGTGCTTTATTATTTTCTAATAAACCTAGACTCGACTCGAGTATAGTTTTCTGAAAGTATAATGTCTCCCAATCTACTTGAAACCTTATTATTTATATACTCATACTCATTATACAAAAATTATGTTTTTCATTAAAAGAATTGATGATGATTCAATATATCACGACCAGATCAAGAATAATATAATTATTATTAGTGGTATTTGTTTTGATTTGATTTGATTTAATAAGAATTTTTACTTAAAATTATCATTTATCACTTTCTATGCATCTTTTAGGTGATATGATTTAATTAATTGGCTGCAGCGGGAGCAGCTTATTGTTGAGTCAAGAAATTAGTTCACACGAATTTGCATTAGCGGGACCATCGCAACAGAAAGTCACGTGACACCCTTAATATAATAAATGAGAAACTGGTTGCCACATTAAACAAATGTCAAATCAGTCACCGAAACAATGGTCGTTGTATAATTGTAGTTGCTGAAGATTTTGGTATCGATGTAAAAGCAATAATAGTAAACAAATCGTCGATTTCGAACTATAGAAAATAAATACGACTAAAATTGCTAAAAAAGAGAGCTATTTTCATCTTTGACACTGAATTCTGTCGTTCCTCATCGGAATGGGAAGTTGTTTGAGGAAATGCATCAAAACACTAAAACAGAAAATTCTCTCAATTCCGGCGATTAAAAGGGTAACTGGTAGAATGTAAACAAACGCTATTATTGAGGTAATTCTGTTTTCTGATGATACAATTTTAATTTGTATATATTAAATATATTTGATAGTATAAGTATTAAGTACGAAGCAATACTGTTAACATTAGCCTTTGTATATCTTTGTAGGTTGTACAAGAATGGGGCCCGTTTGACATAATTAAAGCAATCTGTTGTTATACAACTGCTTTGAATTTAGGATCAACGAATGGAGCTGCAGTATTCATAGAAAAAAATGATAAGTGGCAACTTGCTCTATCTCCCATGCAGGCATCATATTTTTGAGCTCACAGAGTTTTTCACTTTCTTATGCCATCATCTTCAACAGGGCCGTCCACTCTTATTTAAGAGTGCAGCCACATTGCAGGATGACTTCAAGGATAGTGAGAATTTTTTTATCAAAACGTTAAACTCAAAATTTTAGCCGAGTGACGATTATCGCGAATTTTTGTTATTGTCTCTGATTTTTATAATAAAAGCCTCACGTGGACACTAAAAATTTTATAAACCAGGAGCCTATTCTCGTGCTCGCTGGATGGCAAACGCCATTATTGTTTGGAAATTTTTTTGTTCAGGGAACAATTCCATTTAACCGCAAAAGAAGTAAAATCACATAGAATTTTCTTGGTCCTCATTTCTGCCAAAACTTGGTTCACTGCTCCATCAGCGATTACTGCACCAAAATCATGATTTGGGATTTATTAAAATTTTGCACAGTTATGAAAAAATCAACTCCACTGTATTCAAAGTTCGATAAAAAAAGTTTGTAAACCATGTATGGTACTTGAGTAACGAATGTGTCACTTTTGCTTTTTTTGATGAAAGTGTTTCTGTTGAAAAATCGTTCAGAAAATGCAAAGCACTGACATATGTAGGTATAGAAGGTTATCCAATTGACTTTTTTTCACTATCGCGAAATCGACTTATTAGCTTATTTTACAACTTCCGGCCAAGTATCGCCAAGATCGGCCATGATGTCTGGATGTGTCTGTGTTCTTGCGTGTGTGCGCGCTAACGCGCGCGCGAAAGCACCTACGTACTTATAATTTTGTATTTAAGCTTGTTTTCATTTCGCTTGGAGCTGATTAGATTTTGGGAGAAATCGAGCGGAGGAGCATGGGGGGGGGGGGTATTAGGGACAGTTTTTGGTTATGAAATATTTCTAAAACAGCTGCATATTTCAAAGATATAAAAATACCTAGATATAGACCTTAAACATATCCATTAATTATGTTCTATGCATTTTTTTGATACGAGGCGTAATTTAGCGGTAAAAAATTGCTAAGGTAGAATTTAAGGGTTAGTTAAAATGTTTTCAATACCTGAATAACCACTAATTTTATAAGAAAAAGTGTAGACATATTTTTTAAAGAAAATTTAATTTTACATAACTTTTCGTTAAAAGGTTTCTTAATATAACGCAAGGTAAGTCTAAAAATTAATTAAATATGAATGAAAATGGTTAAACTGTATTATTGATATATTATAGAAGCGGGCGGCGTTGGAATTTTTTTTAAGTTAACATGTATTTATGTCTATTTAAACGTCATTCTAAGATATATTATTGTTTTTGTTTCTACGATGTAGCTGGTTTTCGTTATGAAGGAGGTTGCATAGTTACCCTAAAAAAATTATAATTAAAATTATTACATTTCTTTTAAGTTTTTAAGTTAGCATCTAGCTGTCTATTAACCTCTGTCTGGCATGAAGTTTTAAACGTTAGTTTGACATAAGATTATTGTTTTTGTTTTTACAATGTCAGAAATGGCCCAAAACGTGTAAAAATGCAAACAAAATTCGAAAATTTTTAACCCAAGGACCAAACAATTTTTTTTTCCAATAATCATCTCAAATGGTCAGAAATGTCTCAAAACGTGTAAAAATGAAAAAAAAATTTTGGAATATTTTTTAGGAACAGGGCCAAAAATTTTTTTTTACAAAAATCATCTCAAATGGTCAGAAATTACTCAAAACGTGTAAAAATGAAGAAAAAATTTCTGGGCCAAAAATTGTCTCAAATGGCCAGAAATGCCTTAACACGTTTAATAAGATAAGATAAAAAAAACCTCGTACATTATGCGTCTTGAACCCGAGACGCCGTGACATTAACCAAACGCGCTGCCACTGCGCTACCAGAGGAGTTCACGAACAAACGATATTCAATTCTAGGATGGTTCACTTAGTTGCCTACGTAAAGACGTGCCGGTTTGTTACGAATAGCCGTTCGTATTTATACACTCTATACTAATCTAAATCTGGAATTCCGCCAATTTGACTGGACAGATTTCGCTCAAAAGTTCATAATTCCGTCTACTCATGGATCCGAAGCTGGGTACCAAATTTCATGACGATCGGATTATCTTTATGGACGCTATCGCGCTGGAACACATACAGGCAGACACACAGACATACATACATTTTGAAGCTTTCATGTTTGAACCTATTAAGTATGGTAGCTCATTTTAAAGGAAATTTAATCCTCTTTAATAATACGTTGGGATCTACTTTCTATCTATTTTCTATTTTGGGATAATTCACAAAAACTAAAGTGCTGCACTCGAAATTTCGGCGACCAATTACAATACCTCCCAATACTTTCATATTGTGAGGTAAAACGAAAAAATTCATTAAAAACCGTTAATTCTTAACAAAACGGCTATTAACATGACAGTTAATTGAGGGTTGTCAATATCACAATGACTTTTCAACATTAGATTCATGTTCAGCGACCCCGGATCCTGTACGGTACACATTTTTATGTTAAAATATCGCAAAATAAGATTGTTATATTCAAATGTAACAAAAAGTACAGTTTCTCATGTTAATTCTCATCTAAACTTAAACACCTCCGTGGCACGGGTTAATATTTTCAAAATCAACTGAAATTTTGGCTACCTCATTTTTTTCTGCATTTTAAACCCACCTAGAGGCGGCTTTCGATAAAAGTCGCACTTTCATTTTTTTACCGCCACTCTAAAGTATACCGATATTGTTAATTATAATTTAAAGCAATTTTTACCAATGTCTAGCTACCAAAGTCTAGTGCAACATCACAGTGCTAACTCAAGCTAAAGTAACATATCCTTAAATCTAGTGGATTTTAAATTATTTATATTTTATACACTTAAAATCAAAATTAAAATCCCTTAAACGCAAACAACTTTTAACAATAAAAAATCATGACTGCTATATACAGTGTGTCCAAGATAAGAATGCGATTGTAAATGATAACACTCTGGTGAAGAATTCGCTGAAGATGAAGAAATAAATTCTAACCAAGAGTAAAGAAAATTCATTTTAATTAAACTTATTTCAAATTAATCCAATATTTGCACTCATTTTTTCAATTGGCTCTCATAAAAATTATGGTCTTGCAAGAACCAATCACATAGCAGCGTCCTTCAACTGAGACAGCTGCCGATATACGCTGTCTCTCACACTTCTATCTACCTATAGCGCTGTTCACTCGCACTCATGAATAACATTCTCTATCACCTGGCAGATAAAAAATTCCACCAAAATGATCTGGCTTTTTTAAAATATTAATTTTTAATTGTTAAAATCTCAAAGTGCCTCAAATATATTTTTTGGATTTTTGGCAAAATAATTTTCCAAATAACTGGCGAGATTTTAAATCCGATAAAATAATCAGACTTTTGTATTTTTCAATTTCTCAAATATTAAATTTGAGGATATGAAAATTTCAAAACGCCTCAAGAATTTTTTTTCTAAAAAAAATCATTTTAGAAATTCGAGGGTTGGTAAACTTCCACAACCCTTCAGCCAGGGCTCACTTCGTATTTAGCTATCGTAGAAAAAGTATTCGACAAGTTTTCAAGGTGCATCAAATACCTGTCACTGAGCTCTTAGACTATAACTTGATATTCTTTTTCTTCGTTAGATGTTTTTTTTTCTGGTCTGTTAGTTGCTTTAAATGATCTTTATTACTTTAGGTTAAAAGCTAGATGTCTGATGATTGATCTGTTGGGTTGCACCGTTTCAGGGTACTGTAATGTACATGTCAGCAGCTACGCAGTTTTTATGAACAAGATATAACATGTCAAATTCTTTAGGATGGAAGATATCTCCCAGCATAATGAATATGCTTTGCAATAAACAATTACTGTACAACAGGTAAACAATCTGCATTTTTTAAAAGTGTCAGAACTGTCAGCTCTTTTTTGTTCAAAGCGTACTTTAAAAAAAATGAAAAATGAACAAGATTTAAAAAACACCTTTTTTTTGACAAAAAGTTTATAATCGATCACATTGTGTTATACATCATTGAAATGATTATGAAAAATGCTATCTAACGTAGGGTGTACTATGTTTTCGCGCCATATAAAAAAATAAAGTTGATGTTTACTAGTAAACAAAACGTAAAAAAAAATGTATGCGTACTATCTTGAAGAGCTCAAAAAGTGGCAATGAGAAAGTTTGTTCTTTGGTATCTTTTGAAAGAACTTCAAAAATAAATAAATAAAATAAAATAAAAAAAATATTTTTCATAATATTGAACATTAACGAAAAAAGATAACTGATTTGTAAACGCTGTTTATAAGATCTCCCTTGCGCAATTTTTTCCGAATATAACTGACTCTGTTTTATCATGGTTTGGCCCTTTGGCTAAAATTTTCGAATTTTTTTTTTCATTTTTACACGTTTTCAGCAATTTTTGACCATTTGAGATGATTTTTAGAAAAAGAATTTTTTGACCCTTTGCTAAAATAGGTTTTCACACGTTTTGAGACATTTCTGACCACTTGAGATGATTTTTGAAAAAAAAGGGTCAAAATGTTTCGAAATTTCTTTTTGCATTTTTAATCGTTTTGAGCCATTTCTGACCATTTCAGATAGTTTTTTGGAAAAAAAAAAAACATTTTTGGCCCTTTGGTCAAAAATTTTTGCGTTTTTACACGTTATGATAAATTTTAAAATGTCAAAATTGTAATTACTTTTTTTTATTACTAAGTAGAATTTATGTCATTTAGGATTTATATAAACAACTGTTGTTTTCACAACAACGAAAGTTAACTATGGAATAAATGTAAAAATGATAACCACATCAATATAAACGTATGTGTAACAAGTGGATTTATATGTTTATAAAAATTGTACTTTTATGCACATATTTACATGTTTTCAATTTAAAACTAAATAAATGTATACTGGGCGATTATGATTATTTACTTTCTCTGATCAACTTTTTCGATCATGATCATTTTTGTTTAGTATGTCAAGCTTTATAGGTATTATTTAAATAATAACTTAGATTTAAGATGATGTGTCTTGGTCATCATATTTAATTGTTTCTGTCAAAGTCTTACGATTTTTTTAATAAAACAATTTAACAATTTAATGATATGAAAAAACTGTAGCAAAAAAAACAGACTACACTAATTATAAAACACATCAAATTCTTTCAATTTTACTTGTGCTTGTTTAAATTATCAATTACATTGTATTGTGAGGTCGTGTGTTGCACACATCAGATTTTTATTGTCTATAAACAATTTAGAAATATTTAGCATTCATATGATAAAATAATATTTTAGTCATAGTCAAGCATTGTTATAAATAGTCTAAATTATAGTTAGAAGAATGCATACTTACATGGTTGCCCTTTTTCTCGCCTCTGCCTTAACTTCGACTTTCCACTAATAGCATCTTGAACTAAGGTATATGTGTACTCAGCATCATGAGAAAACGGATGAACCACATCCTTAACTTGTGCATATTCTGATCCTAGGTCGACAATTTCGGGGGTTGCTAAAGGTGCACTTCCAAAATTCGCATTACATCCATCTTTATTACAAATATTCATCCTAGTTATAGCTTCGGTCACAACGGAAAAGTTCTTTAAGTTCAACTTGCCTGGTTGCTTTAGAAAATAATAATAAGAATCAATTTAAAATATATAAATCAAATAGTTTACCTTTAATGTTTGTGAAATACCCTTTGGTCGACCTTTTGTTGTGGGGATGTGTCTTCGGCCTGTTGTAAATGCGTGTTGTCCATAATTATTCCATGTGGCTGTGATTGGTATGGGAGGTTCTCCATCTGCATCTAAAAACCATAAAGTCATATAAAATTAAACTGTAATTACCCCCACGTACCAAATCTAGCAATAAATCGACATCACAAGCAACAAAACAACAGATTCACCTGAATCATGAGTTGCAAGAGATTCCCGTGATCCACTTATGTCAGCTGTATGCATATCAAAAAATGTATATTAACGTTAATCTTGACGTTCAATCTTTTTCTTATATACAATAAATACACACTCACATGTTATTTCATCAAGGCTAGTTTGTGACGTTGAGAGAATAGGCCCTCGTTTAGACTGGCGAGATTGTGGATGATCAGGTGGTGCAGGTTCGGGTGGAGTTGTAGGCGGAGGGTAGACTTGGAAGCCTGTAAAAACTATTACAAATAAATTGTTAGTAAAGTTATAATTAATTACCATGATGTATATGTCTTTTCTTGGATGACAGAATCTCACCATTCTCACTTCCATAAATGTAAATTTGAGAATACTTATCACTGTGATCACTCAGACTTAAACGTTCGTCAGGTCCATTCAGTTCAGCCAAATGCTCATAATTTTCACTGCCACTACTAACAGAAATTACAAATATTATAGTTCATACATTACGATACAACCATACCCGTCATTAATTTTCAAATGATAACTCTCATGACGAGGTGGTGGCAAAGGATGGCCATGCCTTTGAGATCTTGGGTGTTCCAAGGTTCCCTCCCCACTATCATCCAGTCCCGAAGGTTCCTCCATATGAAAAGCTTGCTCAATTTCTGGCTTTTTCTCCCACACTTCCTTGAAGAAGGGCGTATAAAATGCAGCTAACCAAAAATATTAATAATAATTAACCAAACTAAAGAAGCGTTAACATACTTTTTTGTTGACAGGAAGAATTAGTAGTCATAAAGTGTGCGTGAAGTCTATCTGCAGTTGCATTACCATCAGTTATTAAATGATGACTTAAGTCATTGCTAAAAAATGCATTTGCTCCTCCAGAATCTGTTACAGCTAAAATTTGTATTGGTAAGTTTGGAATGTTCAATGAGAAGGCACTACAAAAAATAATTTAAAAAAATAGTATAAATAAAAAATAATAACAACTAACTTTAACGTAGTTAAAGATGCTTTCCTTTTAGTGGAATAAACCAAAATAAATCCGTGAACAAGTTCATCTCGAAATGCATTGGCTCCATGGAATGATGATATAATAACTTCTACTTTACGTTTGGAATCACCTAAGAAAGTTTCTAGAATAATACTACGTTCACCGGATAGAAAGCAACACTGATGAGAGAGCAATGGAGATAGTACGTTTTCTACCGAATATGGATCACCACAAAACATACACATTATTATTCTAAAATATTCAATTATTCATTTTTTAACATCTCCACATTATAGAAACGTACCTAATGTCAGGTTCTACACATTCAATAACAGATTGGTAAATATTTAAAAAACCAGCTCGATGATGTATACTTTGGACCAGTTGATGTAAGGCATCCATTACTAATTGTTCATTAGTTATTTGATCTATACACACATCCATATATGGACATTGCAAACTATAAATAAAATCTTGAATAGAAAAAACTTGAAACAATATGGATATTTTAAGCAAATTATCTAGTCCATGCAGAATTTCTGAATCTTTAATTTTATAAAGTAATATGGTAGTGCACAAAAGTTAAAGATGTCGAAGTGTTACATACTATATTGCCACAAAAAAAAGTAATTCAGTGTCATCGCTTCTTTTAAATTTCTACATAGAGAAGATATTATTAGTGTGTAGCAGTGGTGGCTTGCTGTAATGTACCAAGAAAAGATTAGGTATTTCATATTTCTTTACTGTATAATTGTTCAAACATTTTAAATTTTAAGTCGAACTAGCGTAATTTTTTTCATAATCTTATTGAAAGTTGAGTTATATGTATGGTGGATTTGCAACTGCCCTAACGGAGCTAAACGGATCTAGCACACATTCGCTTATGACTGCCACGAGATGAGACCCGTAACAGGAAAAAGAAGCATGGTTGAAGTGGTATCATGCGTTATGACAATAAGCCAGTGGAAATTAAGATACTTATCTTTTGGGTTTAAAAGTGTGTATTTTTATTTATTTTTTATACAATTTTAAATGTTTTAATAACAATTACAGTTATCGTAAATGATAATAATTAAAAAAAAAATAAAATAATTATGAGATATGAAAACTCCAATAATATAAATTTGAAAATGTAAACTTTAACCATTATTACATATAATTAAAATACTTACGTTTTGGGTTTTTAAATGGTGTATTTTTATATTTACATATTTATATAAATCTGTATGTTTCGATAACAATTACAATTATCGTCCTCAGTAAGTGGTACTATCTTTAAGAATTGCTTAAATTTATGAAATACGAAAATGCAAACATGAGCCTACTATTAATATAACACTTTAATACACCGGACTTATGTTTGCGTTTTCCTCTTTTTCATATTTCAAAAATTAGCTCTAACATCTCAAGCAATTCTTACAGATATTACCAGTTACTGAGGACGATAACTGCAATAATTATCAAAACGTATAGATTTATGTAAAATATAAATATAAAAATACACCATTTAAAAACCCAAAAGCTAAATATTTTAATTATCCCATATAAATATATTATTGTCAATTAATTTTTTTAAACTATTTTATCATTTACTGAGGATGATAACTAATTGTTACTGAAACATTTAAATTTGTATAAAAACTAAAGTATCTTAAATATGCATTTTCATAAATCAGTGGAAAGATTCTAGATTTTTATAAATCCTTCTGATCATGATGGAATTTCAATTAAGCATGATATTTTAAAAGAAATCAGTCGTTTAACTCTTACTATACCCATGGTATTTGCTTTGTTCATTTTAAAGTAGTCGAATTTCTAAGATATCAAAGCTAATTTATTATTTATATTCAAAGTCAATTAATGGTTAATGTGTTACTAACATATTTCAAAATTTAAATATACAATGAGTGAATGAAGTGAATACAGCTGCAAAACAAAGCAATGAAAATTACTAAAATGTATCTTTGAGCAAGGCAAATTAATGTGACTATAGTGTTCATACTATAATTATTTGGGATGCACTCATATGGCAGTAGAGTAAGAAAATAGAAAAGAACGTTTAAGAGTCTCTGGTTTGGCCATGCATGAATTTGGTCACATGTATCATTTTCTAGAAATATTCAAACTTGCTGGGATGCTATGTTTATCAGTCTTCACTACAATTGTGTGCGCGTGTGTGGGCGTATGTGCGCGTGTGTGGGCGTGTGTGTGGGCGTGTGTGCGCGGGTATGTCTGTACGTGTCTGTGTCTGTACGTGTCTGTATGTGTCTGTACGTGTATGTGTACGTGTGTGTGTGTGTACGTGTGTGTGTACGTGTGTGTGTGTACGTGTGTGTGTGTGTGTGTGTGTGTGTGTGTGTGTGTGTGTGTGTGTGTACTTTTGTGTGTGTGTGTGTACGTGTGTGTGTATTGTTTGTACGTTGTTAAGTGTGTTGTACGTGTGTTGTTACGTGTGTGTGTACTGTTGTTTGTATGTGTGTTGTACTGTGTGTTGTGTGTGTACTTTGTGTGTTGTAAATTTTGTTTTGTTTGTTGTTGTTTTGGGTTGTGTTTTTTGTGTTTGTATTGTTTGTTTACATGTTGTTTCTGTGTTTTTTATTTTTTATGTTTTTTTTTTTTTTTTTTTTTTTTTTTTTTGTTTTTTTTTTTTTTTTTTTTTTGTTTTTTTTTTTTTTTATTGTTTAATTTTTTTTTTTTTGTGTATGTACGTTGTTGTTACTGTGTTTGTTGTTACTGTGTTTGTTTTTGTTTGTATGTTGTTGTGTTACTTTGTGTTGTACTGTTGTTACTGTTTGTTTTTACGTTGTGTTACTGTGTTGTTACTGTGTTGTTTTTTGTTGTTTGTTTTTTTTTGTTTGTTACTTTTTTTTTTATTTTTTTTGTTTATGTTTTTACTGTTTTTTTTTAATTTTGTCTGTGTTTTTTTACGTTGTTTTGTTGTTTTGTGTTTTGTTTTTGTGTTTTGTACTTGTGTTGTTTTGTGTTTTTGTGTTTGTGTGTGTTCTTTGTATGTTGTTGTTCTTTGTTGTTTGTTTGTTTTTTGTGTTGTTTACTTTGTTGTTGTTTGTGTTGTACTGTGTGTTGTTTTATTGGTTGTTTTGTGTGTGTTTATGTTGTGTGTTTTGTTGTGTTGTCTTTGTTTTTTGTTTTTGTTGTGTGTTTTACTTGTATGTGTTCATGTGTGTGTTGTGTATGTGTTTGTGTTGTTCTGTGTTGTTTGTGTTGTTGTTTCTTTTTGTGTGTTGTTACTTTTGTGTTGTGTGTTGTTTGTGTGTATTTGTGTATGTTATGTGTTGTACTTTTTGTGTGTTACGTTGTTTGTTTTTGTGTTTTTTTGTTTTCATTTGTGTGTTGTGTGTGTGTTACTGTTGTTTGTTGTTTTTGTTTTTGTTTTTGTTTTTTGTTTGTTTTGTGTTTATTTGTACTGTTGTGTATTTTGTGTTGTGTTTGTTTGTACTGTTTGTTGTTGTATGTGTTGTTGTTTGTGTGTTGTTGTGTCTGTGTGTTTGTTGTTGTATGTTTTCTGTTGTTTTGTGTTTACGTGTTGTTGTGTTGTTTTTGTGTGTGTTGTTGTTTGTTACTGTGTTGTTGTATTGTGTTTGTGTATTTGTGTACTGTGTGTGTGTACTGTTTGTCGTTGTTGTGTTCTTTGTTGTTGTACTTTGTTGTGTTGTTGTGTGTTGTGTGTGTTTTGTGTATGTTTTGTAATGTTTGGTTGTTGTCTTTGTGTTGTTTGTGTTTGTGTTTACTTTGTGTTACGGGGTTGTTGTTTTGTGTGTACTGTTGTATTTGTGTTGTTTACTGTTGTGTTTGTCTTGTGTTTGTTTTGTGTATTTGTTTTGTGTTTTGTTACTTTGTGTTGTTGTGTTACTGTGTTTTACTGTGTTTTGTGTATTTTTGTTATGTTTGTTGTTTTTGTTTGTTGTATGTTTGTATTTTTTACTGTTGTTTTGTTACTGTGTGTTTTTTGTTGTTGTGTTGTATGTTTTTGTTGTGTTTTAGTTGTGTATTTTAATGTATTTTGTCTTTGTGTTTTACTGTTGTTATTTTTCATTTTTTTTGTTTTTTTGTTTTTTTATTGTTTTATTTACTTGTTTTGTACGTTTGTTTTTGTGTTTTCTTGTGTTTTGTTGTTTTTTGGTTGTGTGTATTTTGTTGTTGGTTGTGTTGTGTGTGTGTTGTGTGTCTGTTGTTTGTGTTACGTGTGTTTGTTACGGGTTTTTTGTGTGTATGTTGTGTGTTACGGGTTGTTACGTGTGTGTGTGTTGTGTTTGTGTGTTATGTTTTACTGTGTGTTGTGTTGTGTGTGTGTGTGTGTGTAGTTTGTGTGTGTTGTGTTGTGTGTTTGTGTTGTGTTTACTTTGTGGTTGTGTGTACTTGTTGTTATTGTGTGTTTACATTTTTGTGTTACTGTTTATTTTTTTTTTGGTTGTTTGGGGGTTTTTTTATTTGTTTGTGTGTGTGTTTTTTTGGGTTTTGTTTTTTTTTGTTTTTTAATTTTGTTTTTTTTTTTTTTTTTTGTGTTTTTTTTGTGTGTTTTACTGTGTTGTTTGTACTGTGTGTTATTGTTGTGTGTTTGTTATTGTGTTTTGTTACTGTGTTGTTTTTGGTTTTTGTTGGGTTTGGTTGTGTACGTGTTTTGTATTTGTTTTGTTGTGTGTATTACTGTTGTTTTTTTACTTGTTTCTGTGTTTTGTGTTGTTTGTTACTTGTGTGTTTAGTTGTTGTTACTTGTGTTATTTGTGTGTTTTACTTTGTGTTGTACTGTGTGTGTGTTTTGGTTGGGTTGTGTTATTGTTGTTTATTGTTGTTACTTGTATTTTTGTGTTGTTGTTTGTTGTGTTGTTTTGTGTGTTTGTTGTGTGTTGTTTTGTTGTATTTTTGTGTTGTGTTGTTGTGTGTGTTGTGTGTGTGTGTGTTGTGTGTGTGTACTTTTGTTCGTGTTGGTTGTGTTGTTTTTGTGTTTTTGTGTGTTATTGTTTGGTTTTTGTTGTTTACTTGTTTTATTGTTGTTGTGTGTGTTAGTGTTGTGTGTCTTTGTTTGTGTTACTGTTTTGTTTTAATTATGTTGTTTACTGTTGTTGTACGTGTGTTGTATTGTATGTTTCTGTTGTATGTTTTATTTTGTTTGTAATTTGTTATTTTCTTTTTTTTTTTTTTTATTGTTTTTGTTTTTTTTTGTGTTTGTTACTGTGTGTGTTGTGTTGTATTTGTGTATGTTTTTGTATGTTGTATGTTTTATTGTTGTGTTGTTTTGTATTTTACTTGTGTATTTGTTACGTTGTGTGTTCTTTGTTTGTTGTGTGTTGTTTGTTTTGTGTTGTCTTGTGTTTTGTTTGTTGTTGTTGTGTTGTTGTGTTGATGTTTACTTTGTTTGTGTATGTTTGTATTGTGTTTGTGTAGTTGTGTATTTTGTTGTTGTTTGTTACTTTGTGTTTGTACTGTTTATGTGTTGTGTTACTGTGTAGTTTGTTGTGTTCTGTTGTGTTACTGTGTTACTGTGTTTTTTTGTTCTGTGTGTTTGGTTTTGTGTGTTGTTGTGTGTTTCTGTGTTTTGTTGTGTGTTTGTGTGTATGTGTGTGTTGTGTGTTGTTGTTGTGTGTTTGTTGTGTTTGTTACTGTGTTGTGTTTTGTTTTGGTTGTTTACTTGTTTGTTTTTTGTTGTTGTATTTTTTTGTGTTATTTGTTACTGTTGTTTACTTGTTGTATTTTTTAGTTTTTTACTTTGTTTTTTTTGTTGTTTTTTTTGTGTTGTTTTTGTTTGTTTTCTTGTTTTGTTGTTATTTTTTGTGTTGTGTTGTTGTGTATGTTGTGTGTGTTGTACGTTGTGTAATGTTGTGTAGTGTGTGTGTGTTTGTTGTATGTTTACTGTGTGTTTTGTTGTTGTGTACTGTGTGTGTTTGTTGGTTGTGGTGTTGTTGTGTTGTTGTGTCTGTTGTTTTTGTACTGTTTTTTTTTTTTCTGTGTTTTTTATTCTGTGTTTTTTGTTTTTTTGTTAGTTTGTGTTGTTGTTTGTGTACTGTGTTGTGTTTTTGTACTGTGTGTTTTTGTTTGTACTGTTGTTACTGTGTGTTGTTACTGTTTGTATTGTGTTTTGTGTGTTGTTTTGTGTTGTGTTATGTTTTTGTGTGTATGTGTTTGTGTTCTTTTTGTTTGTGTATGTTGTTTGTGTGTTGTGTGTGTTGTGTGTGTGTGTGTTTGTGTGTTTTGTGTTACTGTGTGTATGTTGTTTACGTTGTTTTGTGTGTGTACTGTGTTGTGTGTATTGTTTTATTTTTTTGTTTTTTTGTTGTTGTTCTGTGTTTTTTGTTTTGTTTTTGTTCTGTGTTTTTTTTTTTTTCTGTGTTTCTTGTTTTTGTGTTGTGTTGTTCTGTTTTGTTTTTTGTTGTTTTGTGTATTGTGTTTGTTTTGTTTTACTTTTGTGTACTGTTGTATTTTGTCTTTGTGTTGTTGTTACGTTTGTTACTGTTGTTTCTTTGTTTTTGTGTTGTAGTTTGTGTTGTGTTGTAGTTTTTGTGTGTTGTACTGTTGTTTACTGTGTTGTCTGTGTGTATTGTACTTTGTGTGTGTTTGTGTGTTTGTTGTTGTTGTGTGTGTGTGTTTTTGTTGTTTTGGTTGTTGTGTTGTTGTTGTATGTTGTTGTACTGTTGTGTACGTTGTGTTTTTGTTTTTTGTGTTGTGTACTGTTGTACGTTGTGTGTAGTTGTGTTGTAATTTGTTATTTTGTTTTGTTGTTTGTTTTTTTTGTTCTGTTGTTGTTTATGTTTTGTGTTGTCGTGTGTGTGTGTGTGTTAATGTGTTTGTGTGTGTTTTGTGTTTATTGTGTATTTGTGTTATGTTTTACTGTGTTTTATGTGTACTGTTGTTGTTGTGTTGTGTTGTTGTTATGTTTTGTGTTTGTTGTTGTGTTTTGTGTTTTTTTGTTTGTTGTGTCTGTTTGTTGTACGTGTTTGTGTGTTGTGTTGTTTGTTTTTTGTTGTACGTGTGTTGTGTTATGTGTTGTGTGTTGTGTGTGTCTGTGTGTGTACGTTGTGTTTGTGTGTTTTTTGTGTTTGTGTCTGTTGTTATGTGTTGTACGGTGTGTGTGTGTACTGTGTGTGTTGTGTGTGTGTTGTGTGTGTGTTGTTGTTACTTGTGTGTGTTGTGTGTGTGTGTGTAGTGTGTGTGTGTGTGTTTGTTGTGTGTGTGTGTATTGTGTGTGTTGTACTGTTGTCTGTTTGTTGTATTGTTTTTGTTTTGTTGTGTTTGTTGTTCTGTGTGTTGTTGTTGTATGTTGGGTTTTTGTGTTCGTTGTTGTATGTGTGTTATGTGTTTGTGTTGTTTGTGTTGTGTGTGTGTATGTTTTTGTTGTTTTGTCTGTGTTGTGGTTATTGTGTTTTTGTGTTGTACTTTGTGTTTTTTGTGTTTGTTTTTGTTTGTCATTTGTATTTGTATGTGTTTTGGGTTGTGTTTTTGTTGTTGTTGGTTGTGTTACTGTGTGTTTGTTCATGTGTTGTGTTTGTGTGTTGTTCTGTGTGTGTTGTGTGTTGTGTTGTGTCTGTTGTGTGTATGTGTTGTCGTGTGTGTGTGTTTTGTTGTTTGTTTGTTACTTTGTTTGTCTGTTGTATTGTTGTGTATGTTGTTCTTGTTTGTATTGTTGTTTGTGTTTGTTTTGTTTGTTGTTGTTTGTTATTGTTTGTTCTTGTTTGTACTGTTGTTGTTGTTTTTTGTTATTGTTGTTACGTTGTTTACTGTTGTGTGTATGTGTTTTTGTGTTGTTTTGGTGGTTGTTACTGTGTTGTTTGTTTTGTGTGTGTTGCTGTTTGTATCTGTGTTGTTGTTTTTGTTTGTTTTTTGTTGTGTTTTGTTGTTCTGTTTTTGTTGTGTGTTTTATGTGTTGTTGTTTTGTTTGTTTTGTGTATTGTTTTGTACGTTGTTTTGTGTGTGTGTGTGTGTCTTGTTGTTTGTGTGTTGTGTTTGTTGTTGTTTGTTTTTTTTGTGTGTGTGTTGTGTGTGTGTTGTTTGTGTTTTTGTTTTTTTGTGTGTGTTTTGTGTTGTGTTTTTTTTGTTTTGTGTTGGTTGTTGTTGTTACTGTGTTGTAATGTGTGTTTTGTGTGTGTGTACTTGTGTGTTGTTTTTATGTGTTGTACTGTGTTTTTGTGTGTGTTACTTTGTATACTGTGTGTTTTGTTTTTTGTTGTTTTTGTGTTGTTGTGTGTTTTGTTTTTGGTTGTTTGTTTTTTGTTTGTTGTGTTTGTTGTTTGTTACGTTGTTTTGTTGTTTTCTGTTGTGTACTTTTGTTGTACGTTGTGTGTTTGTGTGTGTTTCTGTGTTCTGTGTTGTTTGTTGTGTGTGTTCTGTGTGTGTGTGTGTGTCTGTGTGTTTTGTTGTTGTGTGTGTGTTCTTTGTTGTAATGTGTTTGGTGTGTCGTTGTTTGTGTCTGTGTGTTTTTTGTGTGTCTGTTGTGTTCTGTGTGTTGTTATGTGTATGTTGTGTAATGTTGTTGTTGTGTGTTGTGTATTGTTATTGTGTTTGTTTGTTCTTTGTGTCTGTGTGTGTTTTTTGTGTTCTGTGTTGTTTTTGTGTTGTTTTTTGTTTTTGTTGTTTTGTTGTTGTTGTTGTGTTGTGTTTAAATTGTTGTGTGTTTAATGTTGTTTTGTGTGTGTGTTGTGTTTTTTATGTTGTGTGTATTATTGTTTGTAATGTTGTTTTAGTTGTGTTAATGTTATGTTGTGTGTTTTTGTGTTGTGTTTGTGTTGTGTTGTGTTTTGTTTGTTTTTTGTTTTGTTTGTATGTTGTATATGTTAATTGTGTTTGTTATGTATTTAATTATTTTATTATTGTGTGTGTTGTGTGTGTGTGTGTATTGTGTGTGTGTGTGTGTGTTTGTTGTTGTGTGTGTGTGTGTGAATGTTGTTGTATATTGTTGTGTGTTGTGTTAATGGGTTATATTGAATTTTTTGTTTGTGTTGTGTTTGTTTGTGTGTGTGTGTTGTTGTGTGTGTGTTGTGTTTGTGTATTTTGTGTATTTGTTGTGTGTTTTATGGTTGTGTTTGTTTGTTGTGTTGTTGTTGTGGTTTAATTTTTTAATTTGTGTTTATTTGGTTTTGTATGTAATTATTATGTTTGGGTATTGTTATTATGTTGTGGTGTGTTGGTAATGTGTTGTATTATTTGTTGTTAAATTGGTTATTATGTTATTAATGTTATTAATTGTTATATAATTGTTATTAATGTGTATTATGTTTATTTTTGTATATTTATTGTGTTAATTATTGATTATAGTTTTATTAATTTATTAAGTTGTTTGTAAATTTATTATTTTATTATTAAGTGTTGTTGTTTTTGTTTTAATTTTTTTTTGTTGTTTTTTTTTTTGTTTGTTTAATTGTTTTGTTTTTTGTTTTGTGTGTTGTGTTGTTGTTGTTGTGTTGTTTTTTGTGTTTGGGTTTGTTGTTGTGTGTTGTTTTGTTGTTTGTGTGTTGTGTGTGTTGTGTTTTGTGTGTTTTGTTGTGTTGTTGTTGTTGTGTGTTGTTGTGTTGTGTGTTGTGTTGTGTTTGTGTGTTTTGGTTGTTTGTTGTGTGGTTGTTTGTGTTGTGTTTTTTTGTGTGTGTTGTGTGTTGTTTGTTGTTTTTTGTTTGTTTGTGTGTGTGTGTTTGTTTGTTGTTTTGTTTTTTTTGTGTTGTGTGTTTGTTTGTGTTTTTGTGTTTTGTTTGTTGTGTTGTTTGTTTTGTATTGTGACATTTTTATTGAAAGTTTGTTAATGGTTAAATTGTTTTTTTTAGTACTTTTTTTGGTTATTGTTTAAATGTTTATTTTTTAAATGTTTGTATATTTAAATTTATGGTTGTGTATTTAGTTTGTTATTTTTTTTGTTTTTTATTACATTTTTGTATTTTTAATGTTTGTAAATGTGTTGTGTGTAATTTGTTTTATTTAATTATTATTGATTTGAAATTTGTTGTGTAACATGGGTTTTATTATTTTACATGTGGTATGTTGTTGTTTTAAAAAATTTAACAGTTATTTAATTGTTGTTTAATTAGATTGTAGTTTTGTTATTAAATTTTGATGAATTTATTACATTTATGTTTTATTTATAATTTTTAACAATTATTAAATTAATTTTAAATTTTATACATGGGAAAAACTGTTGGAAGTGTTGTCTTGGTTTGTTAAAATAATTTAATTACTGGGTTGTGGTTATATTGTTAAAACAGTTTTTAAATTATTTATTGTTAATATACATTATGTTTTAAATTTATAATTTAAAAATTAACATGTGATATAATTTATTTGTAAAGGTTTTAAATTAATATTGTGGGGTGTGTTTTATTATGTACTTTTACTTGGGTTTTTGAACATTAATTTTTTTGAAAAGTTAATATAAATTTGTATTTAATTGTTTGTTAATGTTGTTACATGATTTTTTTAGTTAAATGTTGTTACAGTTTATTTATTTTAATTGTGTGGTATTGTTGTATAATTTTGTTTATTTGGTATATGGTTAAATTATAAAAAATTGGTATGTTTTGTTATATTTAATTAAATTTAAAATGTTGTAATATAAGATAATTAAATTTTATGTATGTATAAATGGTTTTGTAATACAATTAATTTTTATCATTATAATGGATTTTTTAATTTGTGTTATGTTTTACTTTGTTTACTGTGATTATATGGTACATTTTGTTACATTTGTTTTTACGGTTTTATTAACATTTATGTGTTTATCATGTTGAATTTAAGTTTGGTTATGTTACAGTTTGGGAAAATTTATGTGTTACTGTATTAAATATGTTTTTAATAAATTGTGTTTTACATGGGAATTAAAGTAATTTTGTTTATACAATTTATGGTTTCTTTTAAAAATTATAACATTTTTATAAGTTTTTATTATCATGTATGGTAGTAAAAATTTTAATTTTTTAGTTGTATTGTTATTTGGTAAGGTTTTTATAAGTATTTTTGAATTTTGATTTGGTTGGAAATTTTTTGTATTTTAAATTTTTTTTACATGTTGTTTATAGTTATCTATTTTCTGTTTTTTTTGTTAATGTGTTATGAAAACGTTAAAGTTTTAATTATGTAATTTTTATTCTTTTTTTTAATTTGTTATAATGTGTAAATTTAAATTCAATCTTTAGAATTTAAATTAAATTGAACTTTTGATGTTAATCTTAATTTGGAACATTTTTTCAAATATAATTTAACTTGCTTTTTGTAAATTTATGTTGCTCTTGTAACACACCTTCAACATACTGAGTTTATCACAAACATTGTTTAATTGTAAAGGCGACGCCATTTGTTTTACACGGTTAACACGATATGTCAACGCATTATTCTTAATAATAATTAAAATATTTATTTTTGAAGTTATTCATAAATTTTTAATTACACATGCATTCATTTTTGAAACCAAAATTTTTAGCTCTTTACAATGGTGTAAAAATACAAAATAGTTCCCATAAGAAAAACAAAAATTCATGTAGATAACAAGCAAACTAGTGACTGTACATTTTTTTTGTAAACGTCACCTAAAAGTACTCAAAAAGTTGCCTTAATGTATTTTCAGAATTTTAAATATTTTGTAATAAATGGAGAAAGAGTTGCAGTTTTATGAACCTAAATTAACAACACTTTCAATTGTTTGAAAAAGTTCATGGCTTACTCGATATTTACAAGAAACTAAAATTTTGCATTTTATTTACAAGTACGTATGTAAATTAATAACAGAAATAAATAATTAATTAGTGTAATACATGATAATAAACGGAACGCGCTTTTGGTGGCGACGCCACTGACATGCCGCGCTTAAGGACTTAAAGTTGGACGAATACGCATCCAACGTTCAGGCATTCTTTGGCCGCGCGGACTGTAATACTAAATAACTCTGTTATTATCAATTTGAGGAAAAAAATTTATAGGAAAGAATGGTAACGTTTTTTATGCTTTATCTACTGGCGCGAGCCACTTTTGTCCTATCTCTTGTTATTCCCAAGATATGATATAAACTTTTGTTTTTTTAAATGGAAGATATAGTAGGCTGTGCTTTTAACAGATTTGGATTTTTTAAAGCTTTGTAACGATATCAGACATGATGTATTTATTTTTAAAAATAACAAAGTTGTAACGATTTTATTATTGATTTACAGTTGGCCATGAAAAAATGAATTAATTATTATTGTTTTTGGCAGTTTTACACCCTTGCCATAATAAATACAGTTTTTTTTTATTTCAAACTTTGATCAGCGAAAACAAGTTTAGTGATTTTTCTTTTAAATGTTGTAGAATCGTTACTATTAGAAATACAACAAAATGGAATGAATAAAAATTTTAAGATATTTTAATACGTAGCATGTTGTACATACTAATTTCCTGCTCGCTTTGACATTTTTAAAAACTACTTGCTTTATTATAACATTTCACCTAAAAATTAGGGCCTCAAATAGAACAAGATCGCAAAGAAACTAGGAATTATTAAGTTTAAATTTCGACTTTGAAGTAATTACATCTTGGATCTTGGTGTCCAAGGGACCGGCCCGTTTCTACCTATCCAAGAATTTGGAAACAGTTGGATTAGGTACTCTCTCACTTGCAGTTGGTTGTGCGGCGGAGCACCGTCGTGTTGAAACCAGCGTAAATTACGTCTTGTTTCCAAATCTAAGATATCCAACATATCTTTTCATTTTGTAGAAACTCAAGATAACGCTAGCCTGTCAAATTTTCGTCGTAAATGAAAGAATTAGCGATCCAATAATTCCGCACCAAACATTGAATCCAAATTTTCTTTGAGGCCGTCTTTCACGAAGTATCCTAGGATTTTCCCGTATCCACAAATTTCCATTGCGCTATAACGCAGTTAGTAAATTTGGTTTCATCAGTCCACAAAATTTGATACTGAAACTCTGGATTCTTTTGAAACACATTAATGTACCAGTTACTAAACGCAATTCTTGCACCTTGGTCTCCTGGATGCAGTGTCTGTCCTATTGATAAGTGATATGCGTGAAATATGTGTTTCTTCAAAACTCTCATGACTGTGGTTTGCGACACACCAACTTAAGCTGAAATTTGTCGGGTCGAAGTAGAAGGATTCTGATTAACGTAGCCCAATACATTTATCTGGTTAATGATGTTTTCATCCCTCTTTGGTTTCGAAAAGGAACCAAACTGCCTCAGATTTCTGTAGAAATTGTTGAATGACAGTAGAGATGGTTGACACAGATTTTCATACAATTGTTGGTACCGTTCCGCAGCAAGAGCACTCTTTTTATTACACACTATAAAACATTCCCACATATTAAGTTTGTTGCGATTAGAAAACATCTTTAATTTAATTTATGAAGTTACAAAACTGTCAAATTTCAACTAAAAAAATGAGCACCAGTACTTTGTTTATTTTTTTCATGACACTCTCAATAATATGAAAATTCCTGTATCGCGTTTATACATATGAGTAAATGTAGCAAACCTTATATCCTTATAAAGAGAAAAATTTGTTTTTTTTAAAAATGTCAAAGCCAACTATTACTGCTACTTAAACAAATCTAAGTTTGTTCTAACTCAAGAAAGCAGGAAATTAGTATATACATATTAAAATGTCTAAAATTTGTATTCATTTCATTTTCTTGTTTTCCTAATAATAACGATTCTACAACATTTAAAAGAAAAATCACGAAACTTGTTTTCGCTCATCAAAGTTTGAAATGAAAAAAAAAACTGTATTTTTTACAAGGATGTAAAACTGCCAAAAACCATAAAAATTACTTCATTTTTTCCATAGCCAACTGTAAACCAATAATAAAATCGTTATAACTTTGTTATTTTTAAAAATAAATACATTATGTCTGATACTGTTACAAAGCTTAAAAAAATGCGCATCTGATAAAGGCACAGCCTACTATACCTTCCATTTAAAAAAACGAAAGTTTATATCATAATTTTGGAATAACAAGAGATAGAACAAAAGTGGCGACACCAGTAAATATAGCATAAAAAACACTACCAATTTTCCTCTACATTTTTTTTCTCTAATCGATAATAACAAGTGAAAGTGTCGTTAATTTAGGTTCATAAAACTGCAACTGTTTCCCCGTAAGTATCCCACATGTGGCAACTAAACGGACGCTACCTGCACAAACCCTGAATGGGTAAAGTAGTTGGTTGAAGGCCTTCAGCGGTAAAGGTAATAATGTTAAGGTTCGTAAAAAGATGTCCGTCCACCTTAAATGACAAAAAACGATTAAGCAATAAACAAGGTAATTTCGAGCCGAATATTAAAACAGTAATAAGAAGGAAAAAAGTAGTCGTGACAATTCAGCATTGAAAATCGACGACGACCTTGGGGCGAAGAAATTACAAAAGGAGCCTGAAACAATAAGGCAATAACCATGAAATGCAACAGTGCAAGTGTGAATCATTTCCATTTTATTACAATCTCCTTGGATGCTTCAATTTGGTAATTTTATTTAATGAAAAGATACAATTTATTTAATTTCAATGGTATTCGTTTTACGTTGGTACTTTGTTCAATCTACATATCTACTTACAATTCATACAATTACAATATCGGATGTAGCTAAATTGAAACCTCAACACAGTAATGTAAAATCTTCAATTAGTAGAGTCACACAATATGTCAAGGGGACGTTGATTCAAAGGTAATTGCCGAACTAAGTATTAGAATAGAACAAAATTTAAGCTACTTTTGATAAATTTAAAACAATTCAAGAAGAATTGAAGCATTTAGTGACCCACCAGGCGACACTAACGAAATGGAACGCGATCAATTTGAAACAAATTATTATTCACTAATGTGGGACATTAAACATTTAATTTCTTCTTGCAATGCGTCATTGCATCAACAAAATGAAAGTATAAGGGATTCTAGTCCTTCAGATACCCCTTCTGCGGGCTCCTCTATCGGTTTAAATCAAACATTGCAACAAATTACACTTCCTACCATAAATCTCCCAAGGTTTACAGGAAAATATGAGAAATAGGTTAAAGTTAGAGATTGCTTCAAGGCTTTAATAAATGATAATGACGGTATTTCATCGATACAAGAATGCTATTACTTAAGGTGATGTTTACAAAAAGATGCATTACATATCATTGAATCAATGCAAATATCCGCGGAAAACTATGAAATCACATGGAAAATGTGAAAGGTATAAGCAAAAATCATTGATAATTTATAGCCATATTCGATCAATTGTTGAATATTTGTCCTTAATAAAGGAGACTCATGTCGATTTAAGAAATATGTTCAATATGTTCACAAAGCATTTGCGTTGGTGAAATTGTGTCCACGAACGACATCAATAAATTTTTAAAGGTATTAGAAAAAATTCTTTTAAATTAAACAGATAAAATCAATCTTGAAATGAAGAATAAGGTGAAGGTGCACTGTTATGTGTCGAACGTTGTAACCAATGAATCATCCGATTCTAATCCCTCAACTTCAGCAACTTGCTACATATTCAAGAAGAGACATACAATATTTCAATGCAACTCATTTCTTAGAAGGTCGCTCAAGGAAAGGATTAACTGGTAAAGGCGAACCGACTTTGTTATAATTGTTCACGACCTAATCACTATCACAGGATGCAAATTTGCACTGTGTCTAGTCGGAAATACTAATAATTGAAATACTTCTTCTTATCACATTCATGATGAAAGTGTTTCAAATAATAGCGATCCTGTGAGTAACAATGCTGAAGTTACAATAAATACTATAGACAATATCAATCAAATCAAGTGAGCATTTTGCATACCACTGCTAATTCGCTCAAATCACAAGTTCTATTATCAACAGCATTAGTTAACATACAAGACTCGTGAGGTAATCTACATCAATGACGCGCACTTCTTGACAATGGTTCAATGAGTAATTTTATTACAGGAGTAGCCAAAAACTTAGGTCTAGCACTCAACAAAACCAATTTTGCAATTTCTGGAGTAGCTCAATCAAAAATTACTGTTCAATCACACGTGAATTTAAAATTGCTGTCTCTTAACAAAACCTACAGGAATACCATTTCATGCTTGATTTTGAAAATTATCTAAACTTAGTGGATCCTAATTTTCAGAAGGTTACACCTATTGATCTTTTAGGCTCGGCAATTTTTGAAAAATTGAAGAAATCAATGCCCATTCAAATTTATCTGATGCAGATTTTATACATAATTTAAAAGGTAATAGCGACAACAGATTTATTGTAAAAATCATCAACAACATGGGAAAGGTTTAGAGGCAAATTACATAAGGTGCAGTCAATAAAAATTCCACGACGTGCGCTAATTTCAGACTATAGTTGTGACGAGCTGCAAGTATTTACCGCATTTTATAGATAAAAATTCGGGTAAGGGGTAGGATACAATTGGCAAATTGTAAAGACGATAAAAAGCTCCCTATGATTCTGCCTCGAAAGCATCACTTAACCATTGTTGCATTGCAACAGGAACATGTAAGGTTACTACATTACGGTCCAACAATGTTGCTCGCTTCAATTGGCGAAAAATTTTGGCCGTTAAACGGACACAGTGCATGTCAGGCCTTGGCGAAAAAATGCGTAAAATGTTTTAAAGTAAATGAGTTTGATGTATGTTATGTATTTTGCGACGAAGACTACTGCTACCTATACTCTTCCAAATAAAAGTTAAATTAACTTGTTTCTCGGCAACTCTGATAACAGTACACAAAATTAATTACATTTGTTTGTAATCCATTTCATAACATAAGATTGCTGTATGCATTAAAAATGTAAAAAGGGAGTAAAAGAAAAGATATAGAATAATTGTAACATCTAAATTTCAGTTAAAATAAACCAACCTATCGGCTAAGCTTTGTCCTTCTTCTCGTAACTTTAAAACTTCCTTTTCATCAATAAAAGAATCTTGTAAAAACATTAATACAATTGGTAAACCTTGAAACGGTAGTTTATCTTCTTGTTCCAAATTCGATAAAAGTGTTTTCTCTAAACTTTCACGAATGTACTCAAATGATTCTGCATTTGAATATACACAAAAAGCACCATGTGGAAGAAAATCACTTGTTCGAAATGAATTATGAGGTAAACTGACATCTCCAGATATTATTCTATAATCCAAGCTATAATAATGACAGTCTATTTCATATTCGTCATCATCACATTGGGCCTAAAATTAAAAAATTTGTTGAATAAAACAATGACACATCATTTAGTATACAGTGCACAAAACTGAACAGTTTAAAAAACAAGATTTTAAAACAAAGCAATAAACAAAATATTTGTACAGACAAACCTTAAATCAACAGTAAAAACTTACACCACTTTGAATACTAGTATTATAGTATTTAAAATGAACCTTTATTATTGAAAAAGAACATACATGTTTATTGTGAACAGAACGGTTACAGTAGTTTCTAACATGAAAATGGCTACAGCACCATGAGTACATTTTTTTTTTACGAATTGATTGACCTAAACTCATTAATGTTTAAACATGTATGTAATTGTTTTTATTAAGAGAAATGTGCAAAACTAAAACTAGTCACAAAAAGACTATGATCCAGTTAAGTAGGTTTTCAAGATTTTGTAATTAAAATTAAGTAAATAAATTTATAAACAAAGATTTGAATGCAATTAATTTAATATTGCAGTAAATACCGCAAGAGCATATATACAATCAAAATAAACCCTTTCAATTGGGCGCATTGTGGAGTTCAATAAGATGTCACCGTGTGTACAAATTGTAGCAGTATGATATTCTTAGTATTGGTTGTATTATTTTATTGAGAATTTAGGTAGTTATGAAATTTAGGATACACTGATTTAGTCAAGATTGTCTTGTTTATTTGGCGTTATTGGAGTTTTCTTTGTTTTTTTGAATAATTGCTAAGTTTAGCCTACTGTGCACTCAGGAACACTTAGGAGGATGGCAAGGAGGATATTGCATTGCCAAGAGATGCTTATGAACGGCGTCCTTACATTTGTTTCATATCATAAGTGAGAGGAAAACAGAAACTAGGGAGATAATTCCAGAGTTTAGAAGCCGTGTAGAAGAATGTGGATTGCATCTGTTTGGTACAAGTGGAGATTTGTACTGCATACTGATGATGTGAATGAGCGAACCGAATATTCCTAGTAAAGGTAGCCCGAGATGGTATCAAAGAATGTGATTCAGCAGCACAATGCCCATTATAATACCGATAACACAAAGAAAGAACTGAAACGCTTAAGGACGGGTCATTTATAAGCCTAATAGTTCTCTTTTGAATATGATCAATGATAGCGAGACCACATTGGAGAACATCAAGCCAGAGATAAGAATTATGTTCTAGATGAGTTCGAATTTGGGTCTTATACTATACAAAAAGCCTATTTTACCAGCAGCTGCTTTGGTAGCTGCAGAAGATGGTCAATCCATGGTAGATTTGAAAATACTTTCCCAACATAGTAATAGAGTCTAAAAATTTAAGACTGGAGCATATTGAATTGCCAAGAGATACCTATGTACGGCTACCTTGAATTTTTTTCCATTCATACTTACAATGCCGAGCTAGTTGGCCTATTCGGTTATTTGCTGGTGCGATGTTCTAATGACATTTGAACCCGTTACAAAGATGGAATTATAAAATTCACTAGTTATGCATTAAGCAATATGTCCACTTTTTTCCAACAAAGATAGACCATAAACAATTTTTCAATACAGCCATGCAAAAGTTGTCCACTAAGATAGAATGTATAATACAAATAATATATTAATAATAAAAACTATCCGGGACAAACTTGAAGAATTTACAGAGGAACAACAGGACTTCCGAAAAAACAGGGAAACTAGATGCAAAATTTATAGTCCGACAAATAGGGAAATCAATAGAAAATGACCATCCCGCATATCTGTGCTTCGTAGACCTATCTAAAGCATTCAACCCCATCAGAAAACAAAACAAACATCTCAACAAAGATCATAATCGATGATATATACACAAACTCTAGCACAAATATAATAAAATCCGAGGGCATAACTGAAGACAACAAGATAAATAAAGGGGTACAGCAGGGAGACTTAAGGCCCTCTTTATTCAATTTGATAATGGACCGCATAGTAGAGAGCGTTAGACCAAAACGCAAGTACCAAATACGCGGACATGATATCAATATAATATGTTAAGCGGATGATGAGGTTCTAGGCACCGATAATGGAGACAACTAAAAGAAACTAACCCATCAGTTTAACGTAACGGCTAAGAAGTACAATATGCAGATATTAATGAACAATACAAAGTGTATGGTAATCTCCAAGGAACCCAGAAGATGTAAGCTGCAAATAGAAAATACCATTATTGAACAAGTCATGAATTTGAATTGACACAAGAAGCTGTCACAACCTTCCTCGAAAAATAACTGGCACAAAATACAAAAGCCCTGCAAGTGATAGGATGCTTAAGAGATGTGATATTTTGAAACAAATACATGACGAAAAACAAAAATATATAAGACCATGATACAACCAGTTTTAACTTATGCTACTGAAACAAGAGCAGAAACTTAAAGAGCAAAGCAAAAAATCAGAACGACAGAAATGAAAGTTGTAAGATCAATTCTGAACGTGCCAATAAAAGATAGTGTGATGTACCAGACATGGTCAAATGGACAAAAGAAAGAAAAACGAACTCGAAAAAACATGTTGAAAGAATGAAGATAGGCTAGCCAAAATTTGTATGTATGGACGACCAAAAGGAATAATTCCACCAGGATGACCACCAAAGAGATGGGCCCAGAGCCGGTTTTCTTCATCAACAGAATAGGGCGGGTATACATAAAATGACAAACGGATATACCTAGTCAAGGCAGAAGAAGTAGCAATATTAATTACGTCTTCATTTAACTTAGAATAAATCCACGTTTGAATTCCAAGGGAGGGGAAAATACCAGTTAAATCTTCAATTCTTTCTTCAAGTCCCACTCGAGTTAATCTTTTTCTGTATGTACATTAAAAGTTAATTTTAAAAATAAAAATACAATTAATGGTTATTAAACTGAACTTCTGTGCGTTCATTAAAAAACTATTTTGATAGTTATCTATTAGTGTTGCTTACAGCAAATAAAAATGAACAATCGGTCACTTATTGTCATGTGCGAAACCTTAGGCAATTGCGGGCTCACATGACATTCACAAAAAGTTGACTGTGATCCTTCATTGTGTGCATAAAAATTATAATACATCGTAACTAGGGTAGTACATACAGTTTAAGTTTGGATCGATTGTGACTTGCCTCCTCGATGGTTCAGATGGAAGAGCCCCACTCTAGCAAAGAGGTGGTCGTGGGTTCAAGTCCCACTCGAGTTAATCTTTTTCTGTATGTACTTTAAAAGTTAATTTTAAAAATTAAAATACAATATATATATATATATATATATATATATATATATATATATATATATATATATATATATCTATATATAGGCCCATTGATGGTCGATGGTCGGTTAGACGTTTATGGAAAAGAGACTTGGCAATTTTCTGAAAATTTGGCAACATGGGTAATTTGCTCTGCTCTATCTATCTAAAATATTTTCAACGATGCGATGTTGCCGCTACTACTCAAAAGTAGTAACAACTTTCTTATTTTTAATGGAACACCCTGTATATTATTTTATTTATATAATCGAGATAATTTTTTTTTTCTTCGAAATATGATACCACCAAAATTTTAATTTAGCTGCTATAATCCATAGAAGGTTGAAATTTTAGACACAGTTTGCACAAGCCTTGTATTATTATAGCTACCTAAATAAATTTATTCCGTGTTATACAGGGTGGTTTAAAATTAATGATTTTGACGTGACACACATAAAGGGACAAAACTTTATTTTTTCAAATATAACACCCTGTATATTATTTCAAATTCTGAAAGGTAATTAAATTTGCTTTAAGTTGATGTACCATAGTGGCCTACCTAACTCGTCAAGTTTTTGAAACAATCGCAATAATTCTTAAAAATCACATTATCTTCACATAATTTGTAAGTTGGCTATGGTATACCATGTTATTTAACAATTGCTTAATTATTTAATGTAATGACAGACGCCGAAGTTTTATTTGTGATTTTCCAGTTAATATATATTTAAAAACAAGTTGAAATGGAGCGAAATAATTACTCATGAAATTTTGAAGAATCTATTTATTATTCATGGACAATGTGACAAAATTATAGCAAGAACATGCAGGAAATTCAATGAAATTCTGATTTGCAACCAATAAACGAAAGAAAGTTTGTGCGAATACAAGATAATTTTATGAATTATGGTTCAAAACTTAAGGCAACTCCAAATGTGTCAAGGCCTGTAATGTAGAATGAAGAAAATATTGTGAACGTTTTGGCTTATTTGCATATCCACAAGCTTCTATCCAAAGTGCAACATATGATTTAGGCCTAACTTATTATGTGGTGCAAAAGATTCTGGCCAATCACAATATGCATCCTTTTAAATTTATAACAGTTCAAGAACTGAAACCAGATCACCGAGCTGGTAGCGTAGTGGTGACCTGCTTGGCATTCGGGAGGTAATGGGTTCAATTCCCGTTACCGTATACCTTGTATGAGGTTTTTTCAGGGGGTTTTCCCCATACACATATAGTAGCATGGTCATTGCGTATATGCACACCATGTGCGGCTACTTAAGCGAATGCTGAGGTAGTCTTTTCCCCCTCAGAGCCCTAAATCCGTTCCTTCCGATCCTGTTCTGACCACACCCATCCTTAATCCCACCATGCATATATACGTAATGTATGTATGTATGCTGGGAATCCATGATTATGGCTGAAGGAGCTCGGAAAGCTCGAGCAGCCCGCCCTCCCCCTTGGGGAGGGAATGAAATATGTGGCCTTTTCCTTTTTCTGAAACCAGATGATTACCAATATCGAATTCAACATTGTGAGGCACTCTGATGTGCATTCAAGAGGATCCAAACTTTTTAAAAAAAATAATATGGACAGAAAAAGTCACGTTTTCGAGAGAAGGCATTTTCAATAGAAAAAAATCAAACTTGTTGGGCCGATCAAAATCCTTGCGCAGTCAAGCAGATGGGCTTTCAAAACAAATTCAGTTTTAATATTTTTTGCCTCATTGCACAGAAGAGGTAACACGTGAGGTTGCAGATATTTGATGACCGCTGGTTTAGGCGTTTGGGATGAAATTGGCCTGCAAGGTCCCCCGATCTTACCCCCCTCGATTTTTACCTTTGGGGTAATTTAAAACAGAAGGTATACTAGACGTTGGTGAACACTACAGAGGAGCTACGTCAACGTGTGACCAATTGCATCGACCAACTAGATGCTAATGAAATACATAGAGCGACAACTGATGGTGTACATCGCCGGATTTTATTTAATAAATAGATTCATTAAAATTTCATATGAGTAATTATTTTGCTCCATTTCAACTTATTTTTAAATAAATATTAACTGGAAAATCACAAATACAACTGTAAAACTTCGGTGTCTGTCAAACACATTAAATAATTCAGCAATTGTTAAATAACATGGCATACCATGGCCAACTAACACAAATTATGTGAAGATAATGTGATTTTTAAGAATTATTGCGATTATTTTGAAAACTTGACGAGTTAGGTATGCCATCAACTTAAAGGAAATTTAATTATCTTTCAGAATTTGAAATAATATACAGGGTGTTCTTTTGATAAAATAAAGTTTTGACCCTTTATGTGTGTCACGTCAGAATCATTTATTTTAAACCACCCTGTATAACGAAATAAATTTATTTAGGTAGCTATAATAATACAAGGCTTGTTGCAAACTGTGTCTAAAATTTCAGCCTTCTATGGATTATAGCAGCTAAATTAAAATTTTGGTGGTATCATATTTCAGAGAAAAAAATAAAAAATAATTATTATTTCGAAAACTGGTGTAGATAGGTACAGGAAACTATTCAGAAAAAATGTTCATAAAGAAATTGCGATTCTATAAATAAAATAATATACAGAGTGTTCCATTAAAAATAAGAAAGTTGTTACTACTTTTGAGTAGAAGCGGCAACATCGCACCGTTGAAAATATTTTAGATCGACAGAGCAGAGCAAATTACCCATGTTGCCAAACTTTCAGAAAATTGCCAAGTCTCGTTTTCCATAAACGTCTAACCAATGACACGGTATATCAAAATACTATTAATACTATGAATGATCTCTCTACATGTTTAGTTTGTGCACAATTTTTTTAATTATTTTTCATAACATAATTACCCTAATCTTTGCTGCCAAATCCTCAGATAAATTATTTATACCCAGTATAACAATATTGAGCTGATTATTGTCTGAATTAAACAACCATTGAGTACTACGATTCCATGAAGAAGGTCTGTAACGTTACTTATTACAATAACAAACTTAACAGTAAACTTAGCTTACCTATGTACTTTTGAAGATAATATTCTAGTTATAAGAGCATCCATACAATTTGGAAAGGCAGGACAGTGCTCTTTTATTGGACAATGTACAAAACCTAAATGTTGAAAAAGCATTAATTTTCTATCTTGGTCCAACCTATCTAACAATTTATATCTAAAAGCATAATTTTACTTATATAATTACAGTTGCGTTTAGGCGATACCTAAAATCGTCTTGTAAAACATCTGTAATTTCCTTAATATCTTCTTGTGTAATTGTACCTGTTGGAGTTATACTTTTAAAATGATAAAATAGATCTGCATGTTCAAGCAGCAGTTCCTAAAAGACAAATTACAATTGATTTAACATAAAAACTACAAGAGAAACTAAAAATAGTGGGTATTTACAATATAAACAACATAGTTATACTATCAAAAACGACAAACACACAAATCTCAAAATTTATTGTTCCAAAATATGGAATATAAAAATACTGATTTTTACCTGAAAATTATGTTTAGCATTTTCTATAAGTTCTCGTTGATGGTTATCGTAAATTTGTTGACATTCATGTTCAGATAAAGCTTCAAAACATTCACGACCCATAAATAAAACTCTAACTTCAGATAAATGCTTGCCAGGTGTCACATAACCCGTATCTTCTAAAAGTTGCTTAAATTGTTTCTTTAATCTAAAATTAAACAAAATATAATAAGGCACAAACAGTTTAGTTTTCTTGGATAAACAAAAAATGTCATTACATACCTTTTTGGCATTCTGAACGCATTAAAAAATAGAATAACTTAATCAAATGAAATCATACTGTAGTAAGTCATAAAAATGTAAATATGCTAAAGTATAATGTATAAGTGTTGTTATTGTTTAAGCAGTCACTAAACAATTATGTATGTGTAAATTTCTCACCCATTTTTTTTTGTCCTTGCATTTACCTTTATTACCTGTGCAATTTTACTGATGTTATATTTTATATGCACTGAAATTTGCCTTATGGTTTTATTTGCTTATTTACTTAAAGACCAGCATGATTGGTCACATGTTTGGCATTACAATTCTTATTCTGATTTATTTATGGCACAATTGTGGGTGTGACTACATGTTTTTTTTTTAATTGTGTTTATGTGAAGCTAAACTGCTTTTTATTTATTTTTTTTTCTTAATGTTATAATTTTGTATGCACTTTAACCTGATTTAATGGTGTTTTGTTATAATATTTAACCCTTTCATTGTTTTTTTGTGTTATTTGATTTATTAATGTACTTATTTATGAATAAAGTGGGTTTTATTGGTGGTTCTTTCCCACAATAGTACATTAACGGGTTGAACCATCATTGCGCAAAGCTCGTTAATTTTAATTTGAGTAGTTTTGTTGTTTACCTGCCCCACATGATGCAATACTTAATCTCATCCAGCCTATCTAATTCAAATAGAACAACGTACCTACCACTAGACTGCAAATTCGTTTGATCAGATTTAAGGTTTGCGAGTAATAAAATATCAGACTTATAAATAAATTCTAATATTTTTTTGTGAGAAATTTTATTTCCAATCTAATGGTATTTTGACTTTTTGAATATGTAAAGTAGTTCCGGAGATATTTAGGAAAAACCGTTTTTTTTTAAGTGACGGTTTTTTGCTAATATCTTGTAAACCGTTTGTTGTACAGAAAAATTGTAGGGACAAAAAATACTCACAATTATATTAGTAATCACATATTAAAAGAAAAAAAATGAAAAAAAAATCAAAATTTGCAAAAGGGGTACTTACCCCCCAATTTTACCCCTTTCCCTCCCCAATTTTACCTCTTTTCCCACACCCCACTGACCCCAAAAACAATCAGTCGCTTTGGGTAGTTGACATGTATATGTGTGCCAAATTTCAAGTTGATATGTAAATTCCTTCGAAAGTTATGGAGTACACACACAGAAGATTTTTTTTGCTCAAATTTTTTTTTGGGCGTTTTCGAACATCTCAAAGCGATTGAGCAAATAAAAATTTTTGAAAATTATTTTTAGCGATACAGTACTTCAATACTGTATTTCAATACTGTCTAATTTTGCAAAAATTATTTGAGAGTGCTTGGTGGAATGGGGCGGTAAAAACGGCAGTATGTAAAAAAAAAGATGCATACAATGATTGCTGCAAAAAATGAGGTTGAGAAAAAGCGATTGTATGAGGTGTCCAGATTAAGAAACAAAGAAGCGAAGAAGGCAGTAAAATAAAGAGGAAATGATGGCTGTGGAAAGAGAGAAAATGCAGAATGATTTTGAGGGAAACAAAAAACTTCTAGAAATAGGTCAAATATACAAAACGTGGCTAAAAACAGAACGCTGCAGGAGTTATGAATATGAGCAGCGAAATAGTATGGGACAATTGTGAAGTGAGGAAATGCTGACAAGAATATTTCGGAGAGCTGTTCAGTAGTGAGGAAAGTAAGACTGAAGGGTTAAATAAGGAGAATGTAGAAGGAATGGTGAATGAAACTCAGATGGATATTGGGATAAATGAGGTAGAGAAAACGGTAGGGAGGTTGAAAAACGGCAAGGGAGCAGGCGTAGATGAAATCACTGGTGAAATGCTAAAGTATGGGGGTGTAAAGGAGAAGGATATTGGGATAAATGTGGTAGAGAAAACGGTAGGGAGGTTGAAAAACGGCAAGGGAGCAGGCGTAAATGAAATCACTGGGGAAACACTAAAGTATAGGGGTGTAAAGCTTATATGTATAATGTGTGAATTATTCAATGTATGCCTTATATGTGGAAAAGTGCTGAGGGATTGGAAGAGCGCAATCATTGTACCACTGTATAAGGGTAAGGGGAACAAGAGTGATTGCAAGAACTACAGAGGAATAAGTTTGCTCAGCGTGTCTGGTAAAGTATTTGGAAAAATACAGATTGATAGAGTACGAGAAACTACACAAACTAAGATTTGGGATGTGCAGGGTGGCTTCATGCCAGGGACAGGATGTATCAATCAGATGGTTGCTCTCCAGCAGGTGATCGAAAAGTGTTTAAGTGTAAAAAGGAAGCTGTACTGTGCGTTTGTAGATCTGGAGAAAGCATACGACAGAGTGAATAGTGAGACGCTGTGGGAAATATTAAATGAATATGGCGTAAATAAAGGTATAATAAACGGAATAAGGGCAGTATACAACGGTAACCGGGCATGTGTTAGGGTGAGAGGAGGTGTGAGTGAATACTTTAATACTGAGCAAGGAGTGCGACAAGGATGTGTGATGTCACCGTGGTTGTTCAATGTATACATGGATAAATGTGTTAGACAAGCATGTACCGATACAAATGGTTGGTGACGAAAATGTACGACTTCTGGTGTATGCAGATGACACAGTCTTATTAAATGACAGAGTGGATGAGCTACAAACTGCTCTGAGGAAGTTTGATAGTCTGAGAGAGCATGGACCTAATGGTAAACGTGAAAAAACTGAGATTGTGGTGTTCAGTTCTATCAGGAAGGTGGAAAGGAGAGTAGAGTATGTACTCTGCACGATGAAATTGTGGAGCAGTGGTATATCTGGGTAGAATGTTTACTGCAGATGGTACAATGGAGGGCGAGATTGAACGAAGGGTCAATGCTGGATGGAAAGTGATTGGAATTATGTGGACGATAATGAGAAACGAAAGTATGAGCGTAACTGCAAAACGAGTAATCTATAATGGCGTGGTTGTCCCATCAGTACTATATGGAAGTGAGACATGGGGTTTGTCAAAAAAGCACGATAGAAAAATAAATGCCGTGGGTATGAGATTCCTGAGAAGCGCATGTGGTAAAACGAGAAGGCACAAGATAAAGAATGAGTTTATAATGAAGGAATGTGGCGAGGAAAAGACGATGATAGATATAAAAGTAGTACATTACGTTGGTTTGGTCACGTTGAGAGAATTAACAATGCAAGATTAACGAAGCAAATATATGTGGGTGAGGTAAGGCCGTGCCTGGTAGGCCACGTAAAACTTGGCTGAATGTAGTAGAACGTATGATAAAAGAAAGAAAGATAAGGAGTTTTACAAATAAAAGGGCATGTCAGAGACAATGTATGAATCTTGCGGAGGCTAGGGAGATATGCGGAGATAGGAAAGCATGGAGAAAGATTGTGAATGAAAAATAAATAAGAGGTAGGGATTGTTTTGTCTACCCCGCAAGGGAATGGCGTGAAGGTTAAGTTAAGTTATTTGAGAGTATCCTTCACAATTCAGTATATACTACTCTTCAACATGGTATCTAAAAGGTCTATGTACAACAACCAACATACGTATTATGTCACAAATTTTGCCTCAGGCCTTAGATAAAAATAAACAGGTTGGATATATCTAAAGGCCTTAATACAACCGATCACGTAATGCTTCTCAAAAAACTTAACTTTTTCAGATTTGATACATCGTTATCAACAGTGTAACGTGTAACATATAATGGATTTATGTCTGAATCATACATTGCATTATCTGGGGTTCCCCAAGACTCAAATTAGGATCCACTGTTATTTGTTTTATACATAAATGATTTACCTAATATTATACAAACACACTGTCCACTCTATGCTAATAATCTAAAAATATTTTTAGTTATACAATCTACAAGTGACTGTCACAATCTACAAAAGTCTGTTAACTTAGTGAAACAGTGGTGTTGCGATAATTCTCTTTCTTTTAAACTTATCAAAGTGTAAACTCTTAATTTTTTCACGTAACCGGAATACATAATATATAGGGCGTCCATTTAGTACTCCGTTCTTCTGTGGTGGTATAATGTCAAATCCGTCACAAAAATGACTTAGTGAATCGTTAATGAGGCAAACTGGGGTACTTTAAGAATGTATTTTAAAATATCAGGATGATCTAAAAAACCGTGGCCACAAATTAAAAGGTTTTTTAAATGGCACACCCTGTATATTATTACACTTTTAGATTACTCTATAAATGTATTTTACATTGATATTGACCTTTGAAGTTAGACACAATAAAACGAGGTTTTTAAAAAATGACAAACTTTTGGAAAATGCTCTTAGTAAAGAATAACGTATTTAAATTTTAACTTAAAGAACGTAAATAGTATTCCATAATTTAAGCCGCAATATCATATTTTCAAACGTTTTTTATTACGAATTTCTGTAAATCGTGCATACTGTCCTATTGTAATTTTTTCATAAATTCCATGTATTATAATTAACTTAAAGAAGCTCAATACCGTAAATAGTATTCCATAATTTAAGCCGCTATATCATATTTTCAAACGTTTTTTATTACGAATTTCTGTAAATCGTGCATACTGTCCTATTGTAATTTTTTCATAAATTCCATGTATTATAATGTAAATTATATCAAAATTTATGTAATTGCTTTAATCAAGTGAAGATTGTGGGCGTTTCTTGCATTTGTTATACTATATTTGTAATATTGTCTTGTACTTAATATTTAAAATTATCATTGTTGTAATTTAATTTGTTTCAATCACATACTATTCTTTACAAGAGTTAACCTCTATAATATATTGTATTGGTGAAAGTGATAGACATTGCTTTCTAGCAACCTGATCACATGCTCAAAAGTTTCAACAAAAAAAAAAACCAATAAAAGGTCGCTTGAAAATATGAAAGGTTTGAAAGAGCAGGAAGTATACTGTACGAAAAAAGACCAGAAACAAAAGTGTTATAAATGACGAAAATCAGCTTACAATTACCTTATCGGTAGTAGAAAATCTAAACGTTAGTGTTAGAGAAATTCGTATAAAATTTAAAATCTTCTGTAAATTTTAGTGTTTAAATACTACTAAGTTTCACCTGAACCACATCCAACTGCATTAAGAATTGGTTGAAAATGATTATAATAATAATAATAATGCAAATTAAAGGAAAACTTACAAACTAAACGTATCTATGTGCTAACGATGACAAAGTTATCACAAAGGTAATACCCGGTTTTGCCGCTCGATTATTAAAACATAAAAAATCAATTTTTACCTAATTTCATTTACATTTTTCATAGTAAAAGCATTTTAAACTCTAAAATATTGATACATTTTAGAGTTATAAATGTATGTATTATGGAATTGTTCTGAAGTAGCTAATATGCGTGTTGCTATTAAATAATTCATAGGGGCACTAAGAACTACCTACCACAACTTAAAAAACAACTATTGTTATTTTTTTACTGCTACGTTCAATTTAATTCTATTACATTGGCTGTACCTTATTATAAAACTATGTACCCTTTCTATAATAACATAAAAATACAAGTCTACTTAGAAAAACACTTTTTAAGGACATACAACTTAACAGGGGGAGTCCCTAAATTAAATAACGCCTTGGTAGGTTTTGGGGGTGGCGGGGTGGGGAGGGTTGTTTCTACAGCGTTATCCCAGATCAGGGGCGCTAAAATTGTAGTGTTTAAGTTTTAAATGGTTATTTTATGGTTTGATTTACCAGTTTATGTTAAATTACTGTAGCCTATTATTTTCTTTGTTTTAGGACAGGATGCCTCAAGTCTACAAGCGAAAAACGAACCGCCAGTCATGGAGTCAAGAAGGCATGGAGTGAGCAATTATTGAAGTAATGTCTGGTAGAATGGGACAAAGAAGGCGTCAAAGGCGTTCAACGTCCCTCAGTCTCCATAATTCTTAAGGCAAGAACAAACGCTGTAACGCGCGCACAAGTTGCAACAAAAAGTATGGGATCTTGTACTACTGTATTTTCTAAAGATGAAGAAGAGTTGGATAATCACATTTTGAGACGGAAAGTAGGCTATTTGGATTAACCCTACTGATTTTCGAAAGCTAGTTTATGAACTAACAGTCAAAACTAAATTTAGCAATGAACTCAAAATCGCTGACAAGCATTGGCTGTATGGTTTTTGGCGGGGTAGAAGAATCAGTTTTCTTTAAGAACTGCAGAAAACACCTCTATTTTTAGAGCTATGGGATTCAATAAAGTGAACAAATTGTTTGACCTACTGGAAAGCTTTTATTCAAAGTATAAATTCTCTCCGAACGGCATCTACAATATCGATGAAACTGGCATCACTACAGTCCCAACCAAGCCGTCTAAAGTGATGGCCTTAGGAAAGAAACAAGTTGTTGCCTCAAGATCCGTTGAACGCGTAACTCTAGTAACAGCTGAAACACAAATGAGTGCCGCACGTAACTACAATTTTTTTCAGACCAAGTGCTGAAAAACCAGTTCGTTTAGTATTAGATAGGCAACCCACACTAAGAGTCTTGAGGTGATTGGTATGACTCGTGCAAACCATGCAAGTTTGTTGTGCTTATTCACACCGTTTGCGGCCGCTAGATGTCTCCTTCATGGCATCTTTTTGAAAGCAACTGTGATGCAAACAGCAATAAATGGCAAATACCACTAAACAGAAACATATTTCCAGAACACCTCTTTGCGTCATCATTGACTACAGACAAACCTACGCCTGAACGAAGACCTGACGAAAATGCAGTGGAAGTTCCAAGGAATTCTCAAAGCCAGCATCAAGATTCTACAAGCTAGGAAGGTTTAGTAGCAAGAGTTACTAATGTGTCAACACCTTCTGAACCTGAACCACTCAATTTACCCTAGCGTTCTAAGTTGACTCCTAATCATAAAAACTTTTTTTCCGAATCATCATTCCCTGTTTCACCCTTCGAATTGGTGCCTCTCCCATATAATGGGAGAAAGACACAGCCGCAGGAGGACAAGAGAAAGGAAAAAACCGTCATTTTGATAAGTTCCCCATACACGCTTGAAGACAGCATTAGAAGAAAAATGAAGGGAAAAAGTACAAACACGGAGAGAAGAAAAAAAAACGAATCAAAGAAAAGGCAACTTTTCAAAGATGCCAAAAAAGAAGAACAGACAGAAAATGTGTCCAAAAGGAGAGAAACCGAAGTAGAATATACGAGATGACTCCAGTGGAGAAAAGGATGAAAATACTGCCTGCATTTACTGCAATGAGCTTTGCTCGGATTCCAAGGGCGGTGAAGGATGGATTCAGTGGATCACCGCGTTGTTGAGTCGAAGAGGAAGATAACTATTTTACTTGCAACTTGTGCAAATAGGCCTTATATTACAGCCAAAAAGTAAAGGCAAACAGTTAAATTTATTAAAAACTCATCAAGTTAAGTCCTTTTATAATTCCTATGTTTTATAGCTATAGTTAACTTGTGTAAATAAAAAAACATTGATTTTGTCATAAGTTTTAAAATTTTTATTTCCCATTAGAATAATATGTACCTGATTTTACCCCACAAATGGGACAAAACCGGGCAAAATGACTTTTTTTACAAAAAATTACCTAAAATTAAAAAAAATTTAAATTATGTTTTTGGAACTGAGGTTGTATTAACAGATAAGCCGCGCTTGTTTTTACAAATGTCTTCAACAGTTTCCAAACCTTAGGGACCCGGTTTTACTGAACAATTTGAAGGAAATTGGTAAACTCGAATTTATTAAGAAATATTCACATTTTACTAGTGCCCAAATTTTGTCCCATAAATTTTGACCTAATCTCCAGTTTGGAATTATATTCAATAGTGAACAACTAGGGCGTTGGTGTACAAAATTTGGACGAAATCGGTCAACGCACACGGAAATCTATTTGCTTACACAATCTTAAGTAGTACCTTAAGTTAAAGCCTTCACTACTTAATAAATAACAGAATTGACCATATTCACTTTTTTTAAATCTCAGAATCATGCATAACTTCCCCGATTTAATAATAATAATATATTATGAGTTATCTCATTATAGGTACTTTATTTTAGCATTGTTACAATGTCGACCCACACTTGCATTGTGCATTAAGTATTAAACTAATTACAATTTCTTCCTAGATATCTATTTACAAGTCAAAAGATAAGTATTTATATTTATGAACTTAAATTGCGAAAACTTACACTTTGATACTTCTCAAAGTTTACAGTTTTCAAGCATACAGAAAGTAAATAAGAGGAATTAGTGCTAATAAGTAATGATTCAGCATTAAAATTGCGCAAGTAAAACAAACTCAAACTACACTGTTTCAATTGCAATACATGACAGTTAAAACTGAACTAACTTTGTACGCGTTAAGTTACCTTTTACCTGTTTCCTGTAAAACGACATATACCAGAAATGACCAAAACTGTACTAGTAATAATTAATAAGTATATGATTTCCTTGTTATGCTTACTCTAATCTCTTTTGTTCCTGCTGAAGAACGTTAACGTGATTCTTATACACTGTTTCCGCATCACTAGTATCTAACACATCATAAGGAATTCGAGTATCATCAACATCAGATCCTAATTCACATTCAGTCCAAGACATATCTTCTGGACATTCATAAAAGTACTGAGTAAAGTCTGGATGAGTCTTCAGGTACTGTTGAATGGATGGCCAATCACTACAAAAACACTGTTAGTGTGACTAAAAAAAATATGTACCTTACCTTTCAGTAAGAGTGCTTATGTCAGGAACTAGTTCGTGTAAAATATCTGGTAACATTTCCATATAATGTGCAATTCGTTTGATTAACTGCTCATCTTTCAATTTTTTAATATGCCTTCTAAATAATCGTTGTGTACCATCCAGTCCTAGAATGAAAACAGAATAAGATAGAGCAAAGAAGAAAGATGTTACGCACCGAAAAGTTGAACAAAATATACCCATTCCTTATGAGAATTAAGCTTCTTAACTGTTTGTGACCAAAGCGCTCGACAGTCAGTAACATGAAGTCTTATAAGCCTTAAAAACGCCTCACTAGCTGTGTCCATCATTTCTTTTTGAGCTCTAGCAGCTTCAACATAAGACACAATTTTTGCTCTTATTTTGCTACGGTCTATCATTTGCGCAAGCAAAATAAATGCGAGATCTACGTTAACGTTATCATGAGCTGAAGTTTCTACAATAGGAACAGTTCCTTTATATTCCTTCCTTTGTAATAATTTTTCAGCCTCTTTAACATATAATTCATTAGCGTCGTCATTTTTTGTTGTGACAAAAACAATTGGTTTCTTAGTTTTAACTAAATTATTTAAAATGACAGCTACAAAATCTACTTGCTTGTCTAAAGACCGGCTTGGCACAATGCTTACATCAAAAACGCATACAAAACCATCTATATTTAATTTTCCATCGGGTAATACCTTTTGTTCATATTCTTTTTCAATTCCTAATTGATTTTTGCAAATATACATTAATTTTTCAGCAGATGTTATTTTTGTAGCTGCACATCGTTTCACATATGGTTCCATTTTTCCACCTATAAACATATGAAATACAATAAAAAATAAGTTAAAAGTAATAAAAAATTGTTAAAAGCAACTATGCCAATCGACCATGGCATTTATTGTTCTACAAATGCGTTTTACTAAATGCTTCTTTATGCACATATACAGGGTGTTTCAGTGATATTGGGTAGTTCCTCTCTTAAATATAGGTTGAAAAAATAAATTTTAACGCAAAATGACTTTTCGTTTAAAAGATACAGGGTGTCAAAGTTTAAAGAAATATGACAGTTTTTGGTTATAACTCATGTAAATTTAAACCGATTTTGATGAAACTTGGCATGAACAATAAATAAACAAAGATCTTTGATTTGGCTATTTCACGTTTTGTAGATGTATTCCAGTGGCATAGATATTCAGGGTTGGCGCCATTTTTCCTACCCTATCTTCACGCCACTGCATTTTTTTTTCAAATCTAAATGTCTTTTTTAATTTTAAATTTAATTTAAAAAAAGAAATGGCTCTTGAAAAATTTTGATTAGAAGCTTATTTACAGAGATATTTTCCAGTCTTACATTTGAATTATTTAAAATAATGTATTTTAACAAAATCAGTCAATCATTGATAAAATTGATAGGTAGTTTTTTTATAGCCATATTTCTTTGCTGTTGACAAGAGATTTTGGCTTGTTGTGCATCAGTTTCGTGTTTTTCACCATAATTAAAATGCATATCTGTTAATTCAGCAGGTGTGTAGTTTTCCACAATAAAAAACGCGAAAAACGAAACTGATGCACAACAAGCCAAAATCTCTTGATATTACAGGGTTGAGATGATTTAAATAAGTTGATTAAAATTACGATTAAAATCATGATTTTAATCAGCAATTTAGTTTAGAAATGGGGGCTCAAATTTGAACACTTAAAAATGTATGTTGTTTTGTTCATAAAAAAATAAAACCTTGATGCATTTTTATGTGGTAACATTAATTACTTATTATAATAATCGAAAAGAAATTCAGCATTCAGCTGCTTTTTACAAAAATAAAACTACTAAAAAATGTTTTTAATACAAAAAAGAGAACTACATTTAAAAAAAAACTAAATATTGCTGAACGTCTATAACCTAAGTGTTATAATGCTTAAATAGAAATATGTACTAGTTTAGATGCTTTGTCACCGCCAAGTCTGTTTCTTATATCTGAAATGTGTGAATCCATATGCAGAAAACATCCTCTTGATATCAGCAGAGGATGCATAGGCACACAAAACAGAAATCACTATAAATAGGCAGCACATGCTTAATTTCTGGAACATCTTCTAGGGTTCTCCACCACTGTACAGCTGTTACATTTTTTATTATTTCATCCGAAAACATAGTTTTGTGAAAAGGGTCTGACTTGGCTGCCAACTTAATTAGTATTGGTAATAATCCTGTGTTTGCAAAATATTGGGAAACGATAGCTAAAGCATCTCTCTTTTCTTCAGCTAGTAATGGATATTCTTTGTTTATATTTATTGTAGGATCCAACATATATGGGTGTTAGAGCTTGAACATATCTCTGATTAAATATTTGATACTGACGCAAGATTCTTTCTTCTACAAAACTGTCAGTGTCAAAAATGGCCATTAACTTTTTCCATGTGTAAACTGCTCAAGATAAAAATGCACCTTTTTGTTGTAGTACGTCAAGTGCTATAGAAATTGATTAGCAACTGTAGAAAATCTTCAGCCATCCTTTTAATATAGATATATGAAACTTTTTTAAAAATCACTGGATCAATTTCTTCTTTATGCTCTTCACATATTAATAACAATTTCGGCCATTCATTTACATAAATCTCAAGACAATCCGAAAGTGATCAATTTCATGTCCCCTTTTTCTTTATACCAAGCATTTGGCAAATGGGTATTTCTGAAGCATTTCACAATTTGTACTATATATTCTTTTACCTGCGATGCTTTTAAATCTTTGGAGAGCAAACTAAGCAAGTGCGCCGAACAACCATATGTAATTATAGGATAAATGAACGAATCGGAAATTTTTTTCTTCATACTGACCATGTTGACCGCATTATCTATCACAATACTGGTAACTTGACAGTTCAATTCATTTTTATACTTATTTATTGCGTTAATAGCCAACTTAACAAGATAGTCAGCTGTATGGGGATGACCGGATGTATCTATGCTTTCCAAGAGAGCACTGTTTCCATCTTCTGCTATCAAAACGACACAGATTATCGGCTCACTATGTACATTGGACCATCCATCGAAGGACATGCAAACAGACTATCCAGAAAACTTCTTAAAACATTTAGATTTTTCTTCCTCAAATATTTCATTCGGGACGTTGACGATAACTGAAATTTAGATGGAGGAACGTAACTGGGCCTTAGCATTTCTATGGCTTTTCGAATTTCCTTATTTTCTATGGCTCTAAAACTGCAATTTGTTGCGTAAACGGTTTTGGCTATTTGTCTGTTCAATTCTTTCTACTTACCTTGCCCAGTTCGCACAACAAAAGAACCCAAACGACCGCTACTTCCACTATTTTCACTTTCACCTACACTTCCCTTTTCACAGTTCTCGCTTCTCTGTTTCTTTTCCAACTGGATAATTTCATTCTAGCTAGTTCCAGGCTGTGACTGACAATCACTATGAAGAGTTTCAACATCAATGATATCACTAGTTTTACTTTCACAGATTTCCCATTGACTTTTTAGTCTGTCCACTAGACCTTGCAATTCTTTATCACACTTTTTACATACTGCTCTGCAACCTAGTTTGCCAACCACTTTCTTTTTTACAAAATGTTGCCAAATGCTAAATTCCTTTCTACCCCAACTTGTCATGACTCCTAATGTCTTGCTAGATTACCCACAGAACCAAAAATATTACTAATAACTAGAATAAGTGTTTGTCATTTATATATCTGAGCGTTTTCTGACGGTTTTCACAAGTTTTAACAATTCCCCAAACTCACAAAACTGCGTGAACACAATGTTCACGTTAAGACTTGTCGAGTTTTGCTCCCTATCTGTACTATTCCTGCCTGCTAGGGTTGCAAAGAATATAAAAATCGTGATGTATGAAGGTATTTAGTTACGTAAATGATAGTTTTTATTACAAGTGAAACTATCCTAAACTACTAAGTGCTTCCAAATAAGAACGCATTTTCATTGTTGTGTATTCAATAGAAATAAGATTTATGACCCCACATACAGTATGCAGTAAATAAAAAAGCTGATACAATTGCAATAGTAAAGAATAAAGATTATTCTAATTTAATAATTTATATTCTGAATAAAAATGCATCAGCACAATGAATGAGTGCTGTTTGTTCACCATATCTTGTTTGTTGCAGTTTATGTAGTGTTATAGTGGGTTTAATACTCCCATTGTATGGTCAAAAATTTTGTTTTGTTTTGATCAAGATTAACTAAATAAAAAATCATGAATCTCAAATAATGAGGAGTTAATATAGAAACGATGTCAGAGAAAGCAAATTCTATAAGCATACTTTTACTTTTAATATCAAGCGTGTGTAAACATCCTGTTCAGAATTTTATTTCTTTTTTTAAATAACATTGTTGAGATATAATAGTTAATACAATACAATATTTAACAAGCAAAATGCAAACATTTATGAATGCATAATAAATCAGTACATTTACAGGAAGAATCTTAAAAAAAGGATATAAACCTTTACCTAAAATAATCAGGTGCAATAACTTGTTACTTGTTTAATGAAAAGGAGTACATTGGTTGGAGCTTTGGCTTTCTGAAACTACTTGGGCTCATGCTATTAAAGCCTCGATCTCACGAACGTGACTTGCCGAGTCATGAGACGACCTTGATCTGTCAACGGACGGTGAGTCTCTGTATCAAAGAGCCTACTGTTCTCACGGCGCGGGGCGGCGTGTGCTAAAAACGAGCTATGGACGGGTCGTGGACAAGGTCGAGCCAATTGTGGAGTATTGAGCTAGTGTTGTGAGGTTAAAATAAAAATGATGTGCGACGATAGTGACGAATTGCTTGTGTTGCAGCGTACTATGTTTACTAGGGCATATGCCTATACTCGAAAATACCACAATAATCAACAACAGAATGACTTACAAATACACTCGAACCGAGCTCGGTTCGGCAACTGGCTCGCGTCTTCACGACCACGTACCTTAGATCTTTTAGAGTATACCGACAACGGGCGGTAACAGCTCGAGGCCGTCCGTGGCTCGTACGCGCTACTCCGAGCTAGCTCGCAAAGCCACGTACGGAGTATTCTCACGCGGCGTTTCGTGGCGAGCGGCGGATCAGGATCGGCAAGCCACGCGTCATAAGAACGAGGCTAGAGTGTTAAGCAAGCAAAGTGAAGATCGATTTTTCATTAGATGTGCCTACTATCGAAATTAAAAAATGTAAAACTTCGCCTCTCAATATTTAGTAATGCATTTATTTTCTTTGCGTAGTGGACATAAAAGAGATTCTTAACTGTCACATCAAGTAATTGATTCCAAAAGAACAGAGGAAGGGTTATGTTATGCATTATCTCTTCTGATTTAACTTTATCTATCGCTCTCACAAATTGAAAAAATAAATCCACTTTACATAAACATTTTGGCATTCTTCGTAAAATGGATGTTTTTCAATTTGGACTTACATCGACAAGAAATATTTTAATAATGCCTTTGGCTACTTAAGCGTGTGGTACATATATCTTCTAATTTTATTTATTTTAAAGTGTGGACTGTAAATTCAAGGAAACTGTGTTAGGAGAGTTCTAAAACACTGAAGAACTAAGATAATAGCTATAACAACATTACAGTATGTATTATAAAAGTGACGTGCTTAAATAAAAATAATGTAAAGTGTTCACTAACGTAGGATACTGGCCTTGCAAGTAGTGGTTCACCAAGCCCGATTAATAGTAATTTTTTAAAAGAATTAGACACAGGCATTGATACATCTTTAAAATCCATTAGATTTATATTCAGCCTTCAAACAGCCGAATATGAAAATACGTTATTTCAGTAAGTGCACTATGGGGAGAATGGTTTGTAGAAAAGAAATTTGAGTAGGTGGTCTTTTGTCAAAGCTTACGTTTTGATAATTGCAATAAGACGAAAACTATTATGACAACAAAAGAAGGATAAGACAAGGATGATAATCACGATGCAGTGTAACGTAGTATGTCAACTAGAATAGAACACAATAAATGCGAAGAATTTTTCGTTGCATTAGATGTGCCTTTTGTAGCATCCAAAACATACAGCAAAATGTTGAGCCGTGTTAAAGAAGTAAGTAGAGCAGTTGAAGTTAAATAAGTACCGAGCTGGTAGTGTAGTGGTGACACCACCTGCTTAGCATTCGGGAGGTAATGGGTTCGATTCCCGTTTCCGTCTACCTTGTATGAGGTTTTCTCAGGGGGTTTTCCTCATACACATGTAGCGGCATGGTCACTGCGTAGTATTTTCCCCTTCAGAACCCAAACTCCATTCCTTCCGATCCTATCCTGACCACACCCATCCTTAATCCCACCATGCATATATAAGTAATGTATGTATGCTGTGAATCCATGATTGTGGGAGGTCGGAAAGCTCGAGCAGGCCGCCCTCCCCCTTGGGGGAGGGAATAAAATACGTGACCTTTTCCTTTTTTTTGTTAAATAAGTCCTGTGTTATTTGTTGATCCAGATATGGTAAGAACATCTGTTTCTTCAAATGCAAAAAACGGAGCAAGAGGAAAAACAGATAGATGATCAGCAAGGCAATGTAACTGATCACTAAACAACTGATATAACGGTGATATGCGATGGTGGATGGAGTAAGCACATCTAGTTCGTTGACAATAAACTTCTGCTCTGATCAAACTAAGTATTTATTAAAAATTACTAAATGTAAGCAATAATAATTGAAGTTGGTACAAAAAAAAACGTTATTCATAGGCGTCCGCAATATATCGTGCTGTGTCTGTTTTTATCGGAAAACAATAATCTTCAAGAGAACAAAATATTATTCTGCTCTAAACTTCAACCGCAATGGAACACGATACTATAGCAGAAGGATCTAACGAAAGCATTGAGCACAATTGTAACATATTTAATACAGATTGGGAGGATGGAAACTAGCGTGAGTGTCCGGATTGCAATATTAGTTCCACCGTTTGTTATGAAATAAATAATGGAAAAATAAAATATGAAACCCAATACAGATATGTGTGCATATAATTAAGCAACAATAAGGTATTATTACTTTTTGGCTTGAAAAAAAATTATTTATAGTTTTAACAAGTTCAGGGCCATTTAAACATCCCTGGTAGCGATTATTGCGATTTTGTCTTTTTCTCCCAACGTGAAAAGGATAACAAAAAATGCATATTTATAGATAAACTACATGGTTCCAAAATTAAAAATTTTATTATATGAACTGTACATTTCCGAAAATAATTGATCAACGTTTTCCCAGGGGCATAAAAAATAATTAATAATTTATTATAGATACACAATGTGCGTAATTTTCAATTTTAGATAGTGTACCTACAAATGACACCATCTTAGGGCTGGTATATAGAAAATAATAGTTTTTTTTAACTTTCCTAAGCACAAACAGAAACGAATATATTTCCATTGCATAATAGATCATATTCAACGGAAATGGACCCGTTGCTTGACAGCTTACAAATATGAATTGATTGTTTTTGTTGTAGGTATATTTTAGATATAAATATGTCCATGAACGCAACCGGGGTTTTGTCTGCCCGTACTCTATTTCAACCGAGTACGGCATAGTCTTATAGTATTAAGTGTCTCTTGACTATCAAAATTGTTAGGACTTCATTTAATTGTTGTCAATGGTTGTTTAAATATAAGTTTCTTATTTTTCCTTACATGTTTTCTTATTGAACCTTAGCTTAGTAGACTAAAATTCAAGATCGGTTTACTAATTGATTATACATCGGCAAACCTTATTTAGAGATTTCTGGCCTTGTTTTTTTATATAGAGGAAATTTTATTTAATTTGGCGAGTTTTCAATCGATTAGATGTAACATTAATTTATATATTACTCTTCTTAATTTCTTGGAATGTAAAGAAGTACTGGTTGAAATCATATTGCTCCAAATAGTACACTGTTACACGTCCATACCGCACTAGGCGTCGTGCAGGCTTACCGAAGTAAGCGGGTTGCCAAGCCAGCTACAGTGAAAATTGGCGGGGTCGATATAAGGAGTAAAATGCTCACTCCGGGAAAAATTGTTAGGCGCCACCACAATCTTAAATTTTGCTAAAATATATAGTCTTAGGCGGGATGTTAAATTAATCCAATCTGATTGTGGAAGACAGGATTGAAGCCTACTCAGTAAAACCATTCACCACTCAAATTCAATCACACTTGAAAAGAAATTGATCCAAAAGCTTAAGAAAATTTTGAAATACACGGGTCGTCGTAAACTTATTGAACACATCTCGTACACATGAAAATTCCAAAACATAAGACGGTAATTTGAATACTTTTAAGTATCTCTCGTATACCTATAAATGTATATTTCTAACTGTTATAGAACTCTGAAATAAATAAACAATACCTACCTAACTTAGAAAAGAATCAAAATAATAAAAGTACGTTTAATAAGTTTTATCTGAACAAAATATTCATTATTTTCTGAATAATTTAAAAATAGAACGGTCAGTGCTTTAATCATAAATAATATCTTTATATTTTATTAATACTTTATCTTTAAAAATCGTATTTAGACATTCATCAATAGGTTTATATTTTAATACTTCAAATCTGTAATACATGCTTAATAAAAATATTCTGTATAGTGTCCTGCATTTGATTGACTGCAAAACAATCCAAATAGTTAAAATAAAATTTTGTAATCGATCTGGCTCATTACGCAATTTCAAATCGATCATTAGACTCAAAATAAACAAAGATTAATTTCAATCATCAAAATTATGTAACCCATTAGGTTTTATCTCATCTGACACAAATAAACAACAAAGTAAACCAAATAGTGGACATATATTGACAAATTTGCAATTGTAAATATGTACAAACACGTGGCTTAAAGAAAACTACAAAAATTCAATTCTTCAAGATTAAAAATTCCGCCAAAATCATAACACATTAAAAATATATTCGATTATCCCTTTTACTTAAAATGAACAATCATTAACCCAACAAGCAACAATGAACCCAAAAGATAATCGTACTTGTATCCGTTAAACAAAATCTTAGTTCTTACACATTACGTTAATTAAGACTTTATTCGTAGGTATAGTGTAGTCCATATGGCCTGCTTTCAGTAATGCTTTTTAAATTGGCAAACACACTGCACAAAACAGAACATAGCCGTATCCGTTAATGCATTCGGCTGTAACACTCGCGAACGCAGTGTCTATCGTTCACTCGCGTACCTTTCATGGGCTTGATTTAACATAACATCACATTATGCTTTAATGGTTTCCCTTCAAAACGTTTAACACAATGAAGAATATTTACTTCCACATAAATATATTAAAACTCATATTTGCTTTGTACAATTGATTTATATTGCTAACGATTGTACACATATTACATGTACTTCCTTCAAGTCTTAATTAAATTTTAGAAACTTTTAGTTCGATTACTTAAAGAGTTACTTTAGGCTTTCTTTTTATTATTATCGTCGCACGCTCTACTACTGAACACTATCAACAAAATATTTGCTGTGTTATTTTCAAATCTGCTTTCGCACTTTTTAAATTTCTTGACGAAAATCTCTGTTATTTTCTTCAACTCACAATAAACTATTTATTTATCAATGTCTATATATGATTTATCCCCTTTTTGGTTATTACAGCTTATATATATATATATATATATATATATATATATATATATATATATATATATATATATATATATATATATATGCGCTCCTGAAACTACAATTTCATAAACAAAATCAAACACTAACCGTTCTAATGGTCACTTAAAAACAACGCGCACGACCCTTACCTAAGCTCTGCTCGAACTATCCGAACTCCACTCACCCTTCAATTGGGCTCTCTTACATACATTCTGCCCGCCATATTACCAAAATCTTCGCGCTACTTTCAAAATTCACCAATCACAATCGTGTATTTCGTGCGTTCCTTTGCCGAGTGGAAGTCCGTATGAACCCAAAGCAAACGAAAAGTAAGAAGAACGTAGAATTTACTTTTAAATTCACTGAAAACTCTCCGAAAAAAACATTAATTGCAACTACATTTACTCTGTACATTAACCAGACTATATCTCAACTTTCTGTGAATGTTTCACATGTGGACGAGTCCTCCTTCCGCATAATTTAGGCAACTACCTCACATTCTAACTTTATTCTTGAAAATGCATAAAGTTTTCCTATTGCACAATATTACACAAATTTCTACAAACAAAAATATGCATACATATTCCTTACTGCCGCTAATACAATATCAATATATGATAAACTCATTCATTCATACGTCTACAACAATTTCTTTAGTCCAAATTCCTTCATACACAGTAGCAAATACCAGTAGTCTCTTACCAGTGCCGTCCCAGTAAAAATTTTCACAAAACATTATTTCTCAACAAAATTTAATGCTTTCAACACTACAATCTTTCTACAACAATATTCTTTACTATGATAACTTCATTAAATTCAAGTGGCGTATCATTTACACCAACGTACATTTTGCGTACACAAAAAAAATTTGTTTCCATGCAACTCACTTCATTTACATCCAAAATACGTTACATACGTTATCAAGATACTGCATACACATGATACGTCAAAATAACCTTACAACACATCTTACCCAACTCCTCAATTTAAATTGCTTCCGTTCTACTAAAAATTCCACATGTTTAAAATAGAAGTAAAGAAGTATTTCGCAAAAAAGTTTTTCCACGCCTTTTACACCAGAGCTTAAAAGAAACTGTCATACACAGTGTCCAAAATATCCGATATAGGTTTGAAGCAACACGAATAGTTCCGTTATGCAAAAATAAAATTTTAAATAAATTGGCTAAACATGGGAGAGGTTGTTCGTCAAAGAAGGGAAGAAGAAAGAAGTTCAATACTGAAGAATTTCATCAATAAAAGCTTCAGAGAGTGAAACTACAGAGGATGTCTTGCGAACAAAGCGACAAAAGCGACAACCAACATAAATTATACATTAAAGACGATAACTTGGTGATTATGCAACTTAAAAGACTGACGAAAATATTCCCAAAAAGTTTTTAGCCCAAGTTGTTTCTTCCAACTCCAACACTTTATGTATGCTTGTACGTAAGAGCACATTCGAAAATATCAAAAACATTGGTCTTCCCGTAGAGTAAAGAAGATGCTTTAGTAAAAAAAAAATTAAATTGAAGACTAAATAGAAAATTCCATAACACTGACGAGAGGTGGAATCAAGTTTTAAATTTCAACATTCTGTTAATGCTCCAATATTAACCTTAGTATCTGACTTTTCTTTCTGTAAATATGTGTGTTTTTTTTTGTAAAATAAAAGCGGGGTGACTTTAAAACGACGTTTGAAAATTTTTTCTTACAATAACTGAAAAATGAAGAGTAAGGCAATGCCGCAAAGTTTCTCTACTATCCAAAGAGTTAGTAATTGATGTTTAACAAAACTTATCAGTCACTACCTTTTATTACACTATCGCCAGATTGAAAGGAGTGCTGAACCCAGTTACCTTGCTGTAATTTAAGTAACTAATTTGCAAGTAATTATTTAACATCAATGCTTTATTCTTCATCATTCCAGACGCTGTAAGAACACAACTATTATGTTATGTAAGTATAATACATTCCGCCTCCTCAATGAAACGATTGAATAGATAGGCTACATTGTAAATCACCAGAGGGAGGATCGCTATTCAGTAGCTAAGTAACATTTTCACTGCAACCTTGTTATGCAGTACTTTCACTGGGCGCTGAATGCTGTTTGGTGTTAATTCATTTACAGAAAGCTAGTGTATGACTTAATGTTATGTAGAAACTCAAAAAAATGTTATCACTTATACGGCTCCTGACTATGCTCAAAGGCAAAGAGTTATAATATCCAAGTGCAGAGTACGGATCCGTTCCATGTCATTGCTCAGTGCCCTTTTGACACAAATATGTCAACCAAACGTACACAATCTAAAAGAGTTTCTCTCTGTAAAAAAATTTTTTTGTTATAATCGCTTTTTTGTGGACATTTTTTACTAATATTATTACTTAATTTCCTATTTTATATATATATATATATATATATATATATATATATATATATATATATACAGGGTGTATTTTAAAATCACCGACAAACGAAAACTGGAGATTCTACGATTCAAAATAAGACAAAAATTATCAGAAACGCTTTTCCGAAAATGCTTCCTAACCGAGATACAGGTTGATTAAAAAATAAATTTTTTAAGATTTTTTTAAGAGATTTGGTACACCTAAATGTCTAATTAAGTACAATTAATCAGGTGAGTTTGAGTCAACTGGCTCCATCCAGTGACGTAGAATATGTTAAGTTAATCACGAAGTAAATATATATATATATATATATATATATATATATAGACACACATATACACGAAAAAAATGTTTTAGGAGGAAATATAAATTTACTCCTAAGTGGGGTTGCAGTCATTTTGGCCTTATACAAATAAAACGCAAACTCTTTGTTTATGGTCAAGCTTTCGATATATTTTCATATCACAATTGACTGCAACCCCACTTAGAGTAAATTTATATTTTCTTCCTAAAACTTTTTCTATTTTTTTAATATATAGTCACAAAATTAAAACTTCATATATATATATATATATATATATATATATATATATATATATATATATATATATATATATATATATATATAGTGTGGGTGTCTACTGCGTAGACTGAGGATTGTTCCTTAACTATCAAGAGATATCAAAACCAATTTTGGTGTGATAATACACGATCATAGGACCTATATTCTAAAAATCTTTAGGTATATACAGGGCAATTGACAAAACTATGCCAACCCAAATCTGTTTTTTAACACTCTGTATATTTTTACATTTTTGGATTCACTGTTACATTTAGAATAAAAGAATAGAAATTTTAGTACCAAAATAGTTAACTTTGTTGCGTTGTCACCACGATTTTGTAAATCTGTTTATACCATTACCATTAATAATAGTCTACTAACAAACACACTGGGAAATTTTTCGAAAACATGTAACAGAATAGTTAACTGACGCGAAATGTAATGTTTCTAAATTTTTTCAAATGCAACACCCTGTATATTTTTTCATATTTCGATTCCCAGAGAAAAGTAGATACTAATTGATAATAGGTTTCATAGCCATAAAACGTACCCTTCTTGAACTTTGACTTCCTTCTGGTTATAAAATGAGTATGTCATGGGTTTACCCATAGTGTGTTAATAACGACAGATTTTTTTACATACAGATCTGGAGAAAATCTTATGTCATTAAAAACACATATTACGGAAAGGTCCTTATGACTGATACGTAAGCTTTGACCTGCAGTAAATTTGATTAAACCGCTAATATTACAACGAACTAATTTAATCAATAAGTGAACCAAACCTTTAATTCATTTTAAAAACGAATTCCACGAAATGAAACAAATTGGTTTAGTTAAACTGCGAGTTAAATCCTTCAATTGCGAAAACCAATTTACTCAAACCGCGAATTAAACTAATTGACCTATACATTCACACATTAAACCAGAAACTAATCCATTAATTAATTTAATTGACTTTGAAATCAGATAATTAATTTACTTTAGAATATGATAATCACACCAAAATTGTTAATTATACATTTGTTAATAAACTTGACGCGGGAATAAGCAGGCGTGTGCTGGTGCCTCAGATTTTTTTTTATTGCATATGCAAGCCTATATTCATACAAACCCATTCACCTCGTTCGCTTTCGGAACAGGCTCACTACAAAGTATTTCTGTACACTGTCTTACACCTGCATAAGTTCATTAGCTCGGCCAGATTCAAGAACTGGTTCTGGTACTTTTCTTCTTATAGTGTGTTATCTTCATTTTATACAAGGCACTTTCTGTCGCATTCTCCCAACTCTTTTTAGGTTTAGAATGCTTTATGTTTTCAATTATCTTGCCTTATGCTTTCTTATTTCTTTCAATGTGAAAATATCTACAAAGCACACATCTTCCATACAGATCAATCATCGCCATTGTTACATAAGACTACCTTTGTTCCACTCAGTAGAACAATTAAACATACCCTACATAAAGCTGAAATGTCAGACGACTTCTCATTATTCAATCGGCTCCTGTTTCTTTCTAGAAATGCATAGTGCAGTTAATGAGATTAAGACACTTTTCAATCACTATGTAGAAGGCAGCCATTCAATCTAGGCAACATACGCCAGAGAAAAGGCTACACTGGGGTACCAAAATTTACTCTACTTCATCGATCACTTTGTCACGTACATTTAACGGATTTGTACCCGCATCGAGTTAGTAATAGATTTCAGCAATGGACGTTTTTTCAGTAAATTGTGGAACGAACTTAACCTTTTGGGTATAAATGAATGTACTATACCCTATCGTATAAGAAAAATATTAATAAAACGATACGGGAATGAAAGGGGTGAAAATAAGGGTAACTTTAGTGGCGTTCGTTTTTTGAAAAGGTACTTTGTACTTTCATTAAAATTGAAGCTAAAAACAAAATTGAAAAATGTACCCCACCCCGTTTTGGAGTTACGTAATTTTTAAGAATGCGAATACTTCATGCACCTCGCCGTAATGAATGGGTTGTTGAACACTGTTGTAAATCCAATATTTTTATTTATTAATTTTTTATGTTAAGGTAAATGTTAGCAATAATATAAACGCGAACAAAAATGTACATACCTCCCGTTTTGAAATTACTTAATTTTTAAGGAAGCGCGCTTTGATTTTAATTGTCGGCAAGTTATAAAGAGCCAGCCGCCTTTACCAATTTTTTTTTAATTAATATGCTAATTATCCCGTTTAATTAAAATTTACAAAAATCATCAAATAATGAATTTATATCCCCTCCGACCTTAATGTCAAAAACAGTAAGAGTTTTGTTACGTCAGAATCCCCGCCAGTCTCGGCATTAGAAGCCTGACCCGAAGCCGTCTCCGCCCTCCGCGGATTCTAAATAACGATCCGTTGCGTCTACTCGGCTCATCCCCCTGGGTCTTTTGGGAGACTCAGGCCTATTCCTGTTCACTCTCTTTCCGCTGGGTCTCTTTCGAGAGCCCAGACCAACCGTGTCTGTTCAATCTTTGACTCGACACCGCCATCCTAAACTTATCGTATCCACCAGGGTTTATTACTGCCTCAATCTGCGGTCACCTGCATGTAAGTTAAACATACATCACACTTACACCAGTGAACGACTTCACGTCGGGTAAAAGTCATTGATTGAACAAGCACCCTATTCGCCTGATTTGGCCATGTGTGATTTCTGGTTGTTCTTTAACCTAAAGAAACATTTGCGTGGTCGACGTTTCACAACAGAAGATGAGGTAGAAGAAGCGATTCATCAATTTATTGAGAGCATTCCAAAAATAACTGGGTTCAAGCTTTTACGTTGAGGAAGCTTCGGTCATAAAAGTGCTTTGATACAGGTGATTATTTTGAATATAAATAAAATCATTTTGGTAAAAAATATAGCTTTTTTGTATCTCAAAATATGTAGTATATATTTTTGAAAAGGCTAACCGAACTAAAGTAAACCATACAGGGTGTCCCATTAAAAAATATAACTTTCTGTTATACAAGAACCACAAGAATTTTATTAAATACGTTTATAAATTCTATGTAGAACGCCTTTAGTTTTTCAATATCTCAAAACATAAGAGAAATGCGAGGGGAAAACCAAAATTCAAAATTTTCAAAATCACCCTGTATCACAGACACAAAGAAAGCTGAGAATGTTTTGTTTCCGGAGTCTCTCGCTTCACAAAAAAAGTAGCAGTTAGGCGAAAACCGCGACCTTCTACTATGTTTTCAGGAACGGAGATACTCCCCCCACACCCAATTACACCGAAAATGAGACACAGTGTACAAAATAAGAACAAACACAATTGTTATAAGCGAGATTGAAGAAACAGTTGGGCAGAAGTAATTTTTTTCGAAATTAACATAATGGAGAATAATCTAGCAGATAATGAATATATAGCCATAAATGACAAGATGCGTCCGCTAATGAATAAATTGAATAAACAATTTCTGCAGTGGGGTATATACGGTCAGAAACTCTCCATCGACGAAGCGATGGTCAAATATTACGGACATAATTCACTCAAACAGTTGATTCGTGCAAAGCCAGCTAGATTCGGCATAAAGATTGGACGATATGCTCATCAACTGATTTTGTTACGAATGTGATGGTTACTGTGGGGCGAAAGCTCACAAACCAGTTAATAACAGTACGTCTACCATTGGGTTCACAGATAGTTCTGGAATTGCTCAGAGTTATTGATAATTATTTTAAAAGCTTCGATTTGCTACAAAACTTGAAATAGTTGGAATTCAGAGCAACGGGCACCGTAAGATAGAACCGGATTATACACTGCCCTTTGATGAGTCAATTGGAAATGAACAAAAAGAATCGTGGTTATTTTGAGAGCAAGTATGATAAAACATATAAGCTCCTTTTTACAAGATGGAAATATGACAGTGTGGTCACCATGACTACTAATTATGACACTTTGTACAAAGTGAAACGTTGGTTCAAAAAGAAGAAACAAAGAATTGATGTGTTACAACCACGTCTATTTGCATCCTCTGATTGTGGAATGGGGGGTGTTGATCTTTTAGATTAATCTGTAAATAATTACCATCCAAAGTAAAAAATGGTGGTGGCCCTTATGGACCTACATGTTGAATGTAGCAGTGGTAAATGCGTGGAAACTTCATCTTTTGGCAAGTAGTAACAAAATGGATTTGCTTGGTTTTCTTCGAAATATTACACGGCACTAGTTGCGTAATTCCAAAAAGGCGTCCATTGGAAATAGGCCGACCGGGGGCGTACCAATTAGCATTGTGACTGATGGACTGGGCCATTGCTCAAAAAAAAGAAAAATGGTCCTGCTTAAAACGCAACGTTACATAATGTTTAGAAAGGAATTGTTTTATAAAATTTCACGAGAACTAACATATATTATTGTTTTTCTTTCTTAAATAATGGAATAAAAATTTGGGCTTATCCTTTATTTTCTTAATAATAACGCAATCATAACCCCATTATTTCAAACTGAGTACACCTTTTGTTTTCAAAATTGTGCAGTGGAAATAATAAAAAAATGTTGAAATGTAACTGTAAGCAGTCATGTCCGATTAAAAAGTTGAAAAATTCCCGGAAATTGTGAAAATCGTGGGCACAAAGTAGCGAGATTAACTTAATACACGTTGATATACATCGGGTGCGGGCTTTCAAGATGAGGAAAATACATGTAAAATTTAAATCAAATTATGACGTTTAATTTTACAAAACTTGTTTCGTGAGGTGCGTGTTTTATTTACTTCTTGCTGTTGATGTTGGCAACTATCAGTCGAATTGAAAAACGATTTGAGAAGTGAATATGTGTCTTAGGTTTGGAAAATTAAATACATAAGTAGATAAAGAAACAATTTCTTTATCTGTTGAAGCCTTTGCCTAACTTCTGGGAGTAAAGAGGGAGCAGAAACATCAAACAACTTGTAATCTCTCGTACTTTTCTGTGTCATCTTAAAAGTATGTATTATTACCGGCATATACGTAAATGAGAACGACCTTGACGAATTGATGGTAATATTTAATTGAAAATAACTTGCTGCCTGGTGGATACCTAGCTATTAATGTATCAAATAAAACTGTAACAATTGCACCGGGTTCAAATCCCACGACGTTCTAAACAGCCTTCGCCCTTCAGACTTGGTTATATGTAGAGCTAATGACCGCCTTTGTCGATACTGTACCCTCGCTTCAAGCGGAATTAAAAAAAAAGTTTTTTAGGGCATAATGTTTTATTCAAATAATAATTATTTAAAAAAAACTCATACATTATGTATCTTTTTTACAAACCAAGAAAAAATAATTACAATATTGAAGGTGTTGTTAAACAAACTACAAGATACTTCATAATTATACAGAGTGGACCAAAAAGTCTGGAAACGCCCAATTATCTCGTAAATTGCTAGTCCGAATTGTACAAAATTTGGGATAACCCTATTTTGGGATACGGATATTCCAGATTTGACATTTGCAACGTTGCCAAATTTGCCGTTTTTCTGATATTATTAGTCACTTAGATTTTTTTTAAATACATGACCCTGTATATGCAGCCATTATTGGAATCTCCTCTTCAATGCGAGTTCAACCATGTATAACACTTATGATTTTATGTAGTCTAGGTCTTAAATACATAAACTAGTGCAAAATATGTAGATTTGAAGAAATTTAAATGTTGAAATATAGAATGCTGTGATTTTGACATTTGTTCATCATTTACATTATTAAAGAAAACTGACAGTAGTTTGATGTGTTTTGAAAAGTTCTACAAAGTAAATTGTTTCTCTAAAATGGTTGTTAATGAAAAGAACGAATTACTATTCTAATGATGAGAGGGTACGGCGACAGAAAAATATCTTATAGTGAAGTAGCCAAACCGTTCTCCTATCCGTAAGGCGACGGTACAAACTACTGTAAAACCCTTTGAGGACTTTGGAGGAGTAAAAGATAGATACCGATCAGGTAGACCAAAAACAGTTATAAATGACAACAAAACTTTAGACATAATGCAGAGTTTCGTTGAAGATCCACATACATCCTCACGCAGGGTTGCACAATTACATGATATAGGTCATTCTTCAGTCTTACGTGTATTACATAAGAATAAATTTCAACCATACAGAATTCATTTATTGCAAGAATTAAGTAAAGATGACTTCGACCGTAGATTAGAGTTTAATGAGGTAATGTTGGATAAAATTGAAAATGACGGAAATTTCGTTAACAACATATGTTTTTCCGACGAAGCAACCTTTACACCGTGTGGGAGTGTAAATCGACATAATTTAAGGTACTGGAGTGACGTAAATCCACACTGGATGCGTGAAACCATACTCAAAGATTACAAAAATTAAATGTATAGCCAGGTATAGTGGGTACTCAGTTAATTGGGTCGTTCTTTATCGAAGGAAATTTAACGCCAGATAAGTACGAAATGCTACTTAGAAATTAAATTGTACCTACACTGAGAAACTTGTTTGGAGTCAATTTTAATCAGATATGATTTCAGCAAGATGGAGCTCCAACTCATTTTGGTGTAAATGTTCGGCGTTATTTAGGTGAGATATTTCCTGGATGATGGATTGGTAGAGGATGGTCTCCACATTCCCCTGATTTCAATCCTAAAGATTATTTTTATTGGGGATACTTGAAAAATTCAGTTTACAAAACTAAACCAGCAAGTCTTGCAGACCTAAGCCAACGAATTATCGATTAATCTCGAATAATTTCTATACAATCATGGAGAAATGTGGTAGACGCATTCTACCATGGATTAGGGTACTGTCAACTCACATATGGTGGTCTGAATACTTGATTAACTAATCATTAAGTTAAAAATGTTGTAATCTTTCAATTGTTACGTTTTAATATAGTTGAAAATAGTTTGTATTAAAAAATTTAGTGAGACAATTAGGGGTTGTCAGACTTCTGTTTTATGTATTTAAGACCTAGACTGCATAAAATCGTAAGTGTTACACATGGTTGAACTCATATTGAAGAGGAGATTCCAATAATGATAGTATATGCAGGGTGATGTATCGAAAAAACCAAAGTGACTAATAATATCAGAGAAACGGCAAATCTGGCAACATTGCAAATGGCAAATCTGGAATCTCCGTATCCCAAAATAGGCTTATCCCAAATTTTGTACAATTCGGACTAACTATTTACGAGACTTTTGGTCCACTCTGTATACAAAGCCACTTAAATTAAATTTTCAAATTGATGTCCATTATTTGCAACTCATAGTTCACATCGTTTTGAAACGTTCCGAATTGCGTTGTAAATATGAATATCAGAGACGGAATTAACATACTGTATAAAATTTTGTCTTAGTTCGTTTATATTGCTATTATTATTATTTTTATATACATTGTCTTTAATTTAAAGTATCCCCAAAAGAAGAACTCTAGGGGCGTTAAATCGGGTGAATGTGGTGACCACCTCACAGGTCCATTTGTTCTTATCCATTTGTCTTGAAAATGATGTTTAACAATTCAGAGACGTTTCTACTATTGTAAGGGGGTGCCCCATCTTGTACAAAATATAAGTTTTGTCTAATGTTCAGCGATAAGTCATTTAAAAAATCCTCGACTACGTGTTGGTTTAAAATTGCAGAATATCGTTGGCCATTCAGTTTTCTTTCAAAAATGTGATAGGCTAAAATGTGATTTCCGAAAAGGACACACCAAACACTAAAACCAAAGCGTCTCTGATTTTCAACCTCAACGGTACGGTGCGGATTAACGTCGGACCACCAGTGCCCGTTGTGTCGATTAAAAGTCCCAGCACTAATAATGTGTGCTTAATCAGTCCAGCATTGAGAATAATGCATTTTGCTCGATTTGTTGAAGATACCAATTATGGAATTAACTCGTGAAAATTTTCGAGCTATGATTTATTATGACTTTCGACGCGGTCTAACTCAAGAACAAATGCATCAATCAACTGAATTCAACTTTTGGCGATGAAGCGCCATCCACAGCCACTGTATATCGCTGGTACACTGAATTCAAACGTGGACGTAGTTCGCTCACGGATGAAGTTAAAGAAGGTCGTCCAAAATCAGCCGGAAAATATCGATGCTGTGCGAAAACTAATTGAAGAAGATTGTCATGTGACATATCACGAAATCGAGAGATGTTTAAGCATTAGTATGACCAGCATACATAAGATTTTGCACGAACATTTGTGTGTTCGGAAGCTGTGTGCACGTTGGATTCCACATTTGTTGACAGATGCTCAAAAAAATGCTCGTGTCGATTGGTGCCGTAAAATGATTTCAAAATACAAAGTGCATCCAAAGCGGTATAAAACATCGTCACAGGTGACGATTCGTGGATTTATGCGTATGAGCCAGAAAGAAAAGGCCAGTTTGGGTGTTTCAATGTGAAGCAAATCCAACAAAAGTTGTTCGTTCTCGAAGCGTTAAGAAGCAAATAGTGGCGTTTTTCTTCACGAAAACCGGTCCTGTGGTAACTGTGGCTCTCGAAAATCAAAAGACCGTTAATTCAGCGTGGTATACGACCATTTGTTTGCCTGAAGTTTTCGGTAAATTGAGAGAAACCAACCCAAAACTACGAATCATTTTGCATCACGACAATGCCAGCTCACACACATCACATGCAACAAACGAGTATTTGGACTTACAAAAGATCGAATTGATGGGTCATCCGCCTTACAGCCCCGACTTGGCACCCAATGACTTCTTCTCGTTCCCACTAATTAAAGATAAACTGCGTAGACCACGATTTTCATCGCCCGAAGAAGCAGTTGAGGCCTTCAAAATGCATGTTTTAGAGCTACCATCTTCTGACTGGACAAAGTGCTTTGAAGGATGGTTCAATCGCATGCAAAAGTGTATAGATCTTAAAGGCGATTATTTTGAAAAGCAATAAAAATATTTTTCATCAAATTCATTTGTTTATTCTTTCTATTCTCAATACATAAATAGCAACCCTCGTACGCGTTCCATATAAAAAAATACAACTTTATGCTATAACTCGAATTCCAAGAATATTTTTAAAGAATTGAATACACCACTACATTCTTATCAAAAAAGCGCCTAAAGAATGTAGAAATTATTTTTTTCTATTTTCAGAAATAAGCGAGGTATGGCTATAAAATTATGAAATCTCGAAAATCTGAATTTTGGCCATAACTCGAAAACAAAAGACGTTAGCCAAATTTGAAATGCACCATTGATATTTTCTCAAAAAAAGAGAACGAAGATGCGAGGTTCATTTTTTCATACGAACTGTAGTTTACGAGATTCCCTATTAAAACATCGAAATTTGGCCACCCTGTACAAGGGTCAGATTTTTTGTCAAATTCTATGTTAGTTTATTCAATTTCATACACTTATTTAGCACTTTCTCACTTTTTTTGTCACTCCAAGTATTATGGTCCGAATTTGCTATATATTCATCTAGAAAAGTTTTGAAATATTGTTGAAAAATCCACCCAACATAGTGAGTATCTTGAGATTGGGTAAGCCAACAAAAAGAACAATCGATCATTAAGAGTGATACTTGATTCTCCAGGTGAAGTGGATAACTTGGTTAAAAATGGACAGTGGAGAGAATATAGTCATTAAATATCAGAATCAGGCTATTATTATATTAACTGAGGCATGGTTGACCAGTGATATTAGTGACAGTGAGTTAGGGTTACTTGATTATAATGTGTACCGATGTGATAGAAGCCAAAATACAAATATTGCTTTAAGAGGCGGTGGCGTGCTGATAGCTGTATTAAAGCCTCTTATAAATTCCAATTTAGACGCTTCGGATGACATTGAACAATTATTTGTCAAAATGGGATCAGCTTCTGACACAATCATAGTTGTTGCAGTCTATTTGCGGCTACGTTCTCCAATAAACAAGTACCAACGCTTCTGTGCCACAGTAGATAATCTTATGTAAAGTTATGAAGGATCTGTATGGCTTTGTGATTTTAATTTACCAGATTTACCGAAGATTTCTGGTCAGTACCAGTGAGGTTTGTCAGACAACAAAATTTACATGGGTGTAGTGGTCATCCTAATGACTGACGCTTGTGCATTTCATAACTTATACCAAGTAAATGAAGGCCCCAATAACATTGGCAGAATATTAGATCTAGTATTGTCTACTGATGTCAACACTTCTGTTGCTTTATGCGATGACCCATTGGTACCAGCTGATGAATACCATCCTCTGTGGATTATCCATGTTACGATCTCAGCGAATCACACAAATAAATGTGATCCTCAGAATGATATTTTTTATTATAATTTTAAGTCGGCTGATTTATCTCTCCTAAATGACTGGGTCAAATAAATTGGGATGAATTATTGTTAAATCATTCAGTCAAAAATATGGTAAACATTTTCTATGATGTTCTGTATTTTTTGTTTAAGCTGTAATTCCTCAAAAGAAAGTATATAAAAGAAAATTTCCATTATGGTTTTCCCCAGATTTAAAACAGCTGACAATCCAGAAGAAACAGGCTCACAAAAAATTTAAGAATTCTGGGTTGAGGGATGATTATTTGGATTATAATAGACTTCGAGATGAATGTAAAAACTTATCTCAATCGTGCCATCTGCAAGTCATTGAATAGTCCGAATCTTCTCTTAACAGATCAAAAAAATATAAAACAGTTCTGGAACTTTGTTAATAGTAAGCGAAGTGGTATTGAATTGCCACCATTATTATTTTTTAATGATAAACAATGTCAGTAGGGACCGGATCTACCTCATCTTTTTGCAGAATATTTTCAGTCAGTCTATGCTGACAATAATATCACCCCACAACATAAACCATCATTTAATCATATTTATAACATTCCTATATCAACCATTTATGAAGAGATGGCTAATATTGGCATTACTAAGAAACCAGGCCCAGATGGTATCCCTCCTTCGGTTCTGAAATCTTGTAGTTTTGTTCTTTCATGTCCACTTTATATTATCTAGATCTAGACAATAAATCTTTAACTTCAAGTATTTCTGATTTCTGGAAATTGAATTGTCTTACACGTATCTTTAAGTTTGGTAATAGAGCTGTTATTTCTAACTATAAGCCAGTATGCAATATTAGTTCCATTCCAAAATTATTTGAGAAAATAAGAGCTGCTTATTTAAGATCAAAATTGGGTTCAACAGTAATAGAAGAACAGTTTGGGTTTCTTAATAGGAAATCTGCGGATTTGAATTTAATTACTTTTATTGAACACCTGTCGAACGTCTTGGATGGTGGTGGGTAGGTTCACGCTACCTACACGGACTTTTCCAAGGCGTTCGATAGGGTAAATCACAGAATCCTGCATAGCAAACTGGAAACCGCAAGTATCCAGGGTACATTTTGGAATTTCAAACTGTAAAGATAAATAATTATATAAATATTCCCAAACCCTCTGGAGTTGCGCAAAGATCCCACTTGGGACCCTTATTAACGACGTTTCTGACTGTTTCAGATTTGCTAAATTTTTGTTTTGCGGACGACTTCACAGGTGGCGTGAGACCAATGGTATGAACCTAAATATCAATAAGTGGCACTCCATAATCTTTATTAAAAAACGTAATAAAATCGATTTATATATAGTATTACAGGGATACCTTTATCCGAAGTTTCATCTATTCGGGACCTTGGAGTTACTATAGACTACACACTCTCTTTTGTAAATCAAATTGATACTGCAGTTTCTACAGCGCTTAGGATGCTTGGATTTATTAAGCGAAACACATCTGGCTTTAAAAGTATTAATGCTATTCGGTTACTGTACTGTAGTCTTGTCAGACTCCTGTTAGAATATTGCTCTTCAGTTTGGAGCCCTCATTATACTTGTCATATTCACAAAATTGAACAGGAAAAGTTTTCTTCAGTACCTAGCATATAGTCTAATATACCTCCTGTACATGAATTTTCTTAAGATTTTGCATTATTGCAAGAGGCTTTTTCTTTGCCTACTTTAAAAGTAAAACGAGATCAGGCGGTTTTTTAACCCTCGGAGTACAGAGACTATTTTACTTACTTAAATTCCGAAGATAGGCTAATTGTAACCCATATCTAATAAGAGAATTTTTAAAGCCATAAAAAAAAAACTTAAATTACATTTTTTTAATTAACAATTTTTTTTAGGGTGGTTCACCATCGTCGTCTTTTTAACAATAGTTACATTTAATTTTCACAATGTGAACTTCTCGTGTTTCGTCGCACGGAACCGAAGTATAGACTTGTCTTCAGTGTGTATGAACATATTGTAAACATTCCGTAAAGTCCGAGAAACTGGTTAGGTGTGACACGACAAAATGCGTGTTATGTATAAGAAGAAATATAATTTGTCTATTTACAAATGATATGAAAAATAATAGAAGGGAACAAACAAGGAGAACTTACAAAAAGTCACATTTGTAAAAAAAATATTTCAAAAATTATTGCGAAATAAGTGAATTTCGGGTCAGACTTGATCCACTCTTCGTACTTCGAGGGTTAATCTCATTAACCATATGATCGCTTGTCCTTCATTGATTTCCACAATGTCTTTTGCAGTTCCAGTTAGAAACCCAAGATCAATAACCATATTTCATCAGCCATTTAAGAGAACTAATGCTGCCCTCAATTCTCATATTTCAAGAGAGTCACAAATGGCTAATTCTTATGCTGATAACTTGGATTTTTTCAATGTAAGCTTTGGCAAATTTGTGAGTCTGTTGAAGCAAATTGTGACTTGATTTTAGTATTGCATAGTGGTATTGTAGTATTGTGATAATGTGTACCTGATGGTTCTGTACCTATTAGTTTTGTATACTTTTTGTTGTGTTTTCGTCTCATTTTATTCATATAAGCACTTTTTAAATTGTTAATTAATTGCTATTTTTTGGAATTTTACTATTTAACGATATGAGGTTTGATACTTTATTGTAATTTTGTACTCAAAGTGGGCAAGGCCCGTTAATAAATAAATAAAAATGAACATTACCGAATTCACTTCATCTGATATAAGTCCATTCCCCACATCTACTAATTGCTCTTGTTCACGCTCATATGTGATCATTCACGTATATACTCAATTATGGCAAAATAGCAAATGACTAATGCATACACAACTTTGCAGATATATGTCAGAATTTTTGTGTAGCATCAGGTACATGCCATTCCGTCCAAATGCAAATAAATCTTTATAATTGAAATTACATCAAATACAACAAAAAAAAGTTACAGTCTCTATAACTATGCATTTTTGAACATACCTACAGCACTGCTTGAGGATTGTTTATGAACTATTTTATCATAATATTATTACTTAAATTTTATTAAATCAAGTTTTTACTTCACCATTGCATTGGTGCTTGACAATTATATCGCCATTTTTACTAAACAAACTTTAATTATTTTATCACGATATATTTTACATACTTAGCTTAGATCAAAATCTGAGCATGCACATATTACTTTAAATGATGCACACAAAAAATAACTATAAAATTTTGGACAGCCATTACGCACATTGATGTGCATGAATCTGAGAATCGAATTTTAAACTTTCAACATCCATTTGTAGATATGTAACAATTTCAGTGATACCAAAGGTCATTAGATCTCATTACATCCTATTTTGTTTGCCCTACTGATATTACGTAAATCTAATATCGCTATTGTTTAAATTAAGCGTAAATTGTACTGTGCAAATAACGATCTTGTAAAATTCTAGCACTATTTTTGTAAATTAAAAAAGAACCAAATGCAACCCTTAAAATTAATCAACAATTAAAGTACTAGTGCTAACTTAATGAACATGGAAATATGTTAAACATCTTAGCATCTTTTATATTTACATTAAATGAACACTAAAATGTAAAAATGTATGCATGGGAATAATGTGAATTTTTATTACCAACAAATAATCTAATTACCCTTTCTTAATAAATAAGAGGGATTAGTAGATAAAATAAGTAACCTTTCTTTAGTATGATTACTTAACTAATATATAGAACGTTGTCAATAAAAAAAATCATTCAACAGTGCAAAAGTATTTGAATTTTTGACAGAAGGTGAGTGATAGACTAAGCAAAGTTGTATCCACATGCAACAGAAACTTACCTTTAAACGGTTGAAAAGATGCATCATCTATGAATTCAGTCTGTTCGATAACACTAAATTGATAATCCACACCTTCTTCAGATGTTTTTATAACTTCACCCCAATATAGAAAATGATCATTATTAACAACACGTCCACTAAAGTCAGTCTAAAAACAATAGTTTAATAAACTACAATTTGATACATATTATTCACTTACTTGGCTTAATACTGAAATGTGATCAACATTATAATCATCTGCTAAAGATCTCATAAAGCGATTGCATAGGCATGATTTACCAACACCCGCATGTCCCTTATCTTTTTCCATCCCAGACAAGCCAACAATGGATATGTTAATAGCACGAACAGTTTCAGTTTTTCGTGCCATGGTAAGCATAATAGATAGCAATTAAAATCTATGTACCATTGCCTGAATAAACAAGCATGATGATAAACACCTGAAATAAAAAAATTAAATTACATATTATACATACCTACTAGATTAAAGAGTAAAAATGACATAACAATACAATAACTTTATAATAATTAAATAAACCTGCCTTTACACTAAACATTTTTCCATTCCATGGCTCATTATCATTAATTTGTGTGAACTTTAAAAAAATAACATGTTACAAGCCCATCACAAATGACATACACCCATAAGGGCATTACTCTCCCTCAAAGTGTTTCTCTAAACCCATACTCGGTAAAATACTAAGCTTATTTTAGAGGAAGATTATTGTTTTTAAGATACGGATAATAAAAAAGTAAAGCAGAATTAAAATTTAGAATTCAGCTGACCACCCACCTTCTTAGATGGTCGCCATTACTAGACTGTTGGGGTGTGGGGAAACACGAACAGTTGAGCATGAGCACTGAGTTCAGCGCTCAATAGGCAGTTAAAAGCAAACTTTGTTACGATTTAATCATTTATTTTATTTTGTTATTCAATTTGTAAATCATTTTTTACTCATTATCCAATGATTGTTATCTCCCAACAAGATTCTTAAATTTATCCCGCTTTATTATTATATCTCATTAATTAGTACTTTAGTTTCAATCTTTTATTTTAAATAGCTTTATAGTTATTATTCCCTTATTTTTCATTTTTAAATATCAAATAGTGATACCTCACAAAATATTTATTTACTATTTAAACGACAATATATACAAGGTGTAACGAAAAAATTGTTCGGTTATTTCTAAAATGAATTTAACCAACCATCAGGTTGGCATTACAAGATATGTATATTCACCACTTGGTTAATGGAATTGAGCAGTATGCTTGCCATTTTCAAATTGCAAATTTATATGTGCTAGAATGTATTTTATCTGCCACTTTAGATCATATATACCCACTCCGGAGTATATATGATCTAAGATCTGCCAACTTTCGTGCTGCCATCTATAAGGTTTCCTTTTAAAAGCACGATAAATATGTTTAGCGAAAATATCAATATTACAGGGATTTGTAATTTAGCACGTTTGTAGGCAAATGAAAGTTGCATTCTTTGATTATATACACTACGTATTGCATTGAAAATACATGTTCCAAAAAAGGAAATAGAGTGAAGTATGCCCCGTTTTCAAAATTTAATATAGATAATAGATGTATGCACCCTTTGCCTATACGTTCCCACTTTCATTTTGATTTTATACGCCTCTTGGAAATATTTTTGTGTTTGCTGTCTGCAGCCACCTCCATTTCAGAAGTGACTTTTATTATTAACCCATTTCGAACACTTCCAAAAGTAAGATTTCGGGCCTAAATGTATAAATTTTGGATAAATATTTGTAGGCGGAGCCGGTGATAGGGTATTTTCCGCCTGTGTGCAGAAGTTTCTTTTGCCACTCCAAGGAATTGAGAAGCATGCTTGCCCGTTACAATTGCACATTAGTATGCACTAGAATGTATTTTATCTACAAAATTTCGCGCTGCCATCTATAAGAATCTTTTTTAAAACCACGATAAATATGTTTAGGGAAAATATTACTTTTATATGGATTTGCAATTTAATACATTTGCAGGCAAAGTGAAGTTGCATCCTTTGATGATGTACACTACGTATTGCATTGAAAATACATGTTCCAAAAAGCGGAATAGAACGAAGTATGTCCCGCTTGCAAAGTTTAATATAGATAATACATGCATGTACTATTTGCCCATATGTTCCGACTTTCATTCTAACTCTACAACTCCTCTTGGAAATATTTTCTTTAATTGTTTGCTGTCTGAAGTCACCTGTATTTTAGAGGTGATTTTCATTATTAACTAACTTCGGGCACTTAGAAAAGTTAACATTTCAGGCTAAATATATAAATTTTGGTTAAATATTTATGGAGAGGGTTGATGATACCTGTGTGCAAAAGTTTCTTTTGCCACCCATTTACAAATTGCAGAGTAACATCAGCTAGAATGTATCTTATCTGCCAATAATTTCGTGCTGCCATCTATGAGAACTCCTTTTAAAAGCACGATAAATATGTTTATCGAAAATATGACTATTACAGGGATTTGTAGTTTAGTACGTTTCAAGGCAAATTGAAGTTGCATCCTTTGATGATATACACTACGTATTGCATTGAAATACAAGTTCCAACAAAAGAAATATAACGGAGTATGTCCCGTTTGCAAAGTTTAATATAGATAATAGATAGCTTATGTGTTCCAACTTTCATTCTAATGCTACACTCCTCTCGGAAACATTTTTCTTAATTGTTTACTGTATGAAGTCAACTCCATTTCAGAGACGACTTTTATTATTAACCCTGGGTACTTAAAAAAATTAAGCTTTTAAGCCTAAACATAAATTTTGGATAAATACTTATTCATTCTTTACGACAGATGCTAGGGTACTTGCCGTCTGTGTGCAAGTTTCTTTTGCCACCACCGAGCTAGTGGAGTTGTTGTAACACCTCTGCTTAGCATTCGGCAGGTAATGGGTTCTATTCCCCTTACCGTGTACTATGTATAAGGTTTTTTCTCTTCATGCCCATATAGCATGATCACTGCGTATACGCACACTGTGTACGTCCCTCTAGGCAAACGCTGAGATAGCATTTTCCTCTTTAGAACCCTAACTCCGTTTCTTCCGATCCTATTCCAACCGCACCCTTCCTTAGTCTTATCATGCAAACATACTTAGTGTTGGGAATCAATTATTGTGGCTGAAGAACTTGGAAAGTTCAAGCAGCCCACCCTCCTTTTTTTGCCACCCCAAGAATTGAAAAGCATGCTTGCCATTTACAAATTGCAGATCAGCATGTGCAAGAATGAATTTTATCTGCAAACTTGCGTGCTGCCATCTATAAGAATTCCTTATAAATGCACTATAAATATGTTTAACGAATATCACTATTACAGGGATTTGTAATTTAGTACGTTTGAAGGCAAATTGAAGTTGCAGTCTTTGATTATATACACTACGTATTGCATTAAAAATACATGTTCCAAAAAAAAGAAAGAGAACGAAGTATGCTTCGTTTACAAAGTTTGACATAAATAATAAATAGTATGTACAGCATGGTCCAGATTGACTGTAGGGATTGTCATATTGTTATCAAAAATGCATACTAACACTGGAAAGTGTAAGTTAGTTATCAATACTTTCATCCGCTGGGGTCATGAGCGTGCGTAAATACGTATGTATAATTTGCTTCCTTCTGTTCTTGTCGTTTTATTTGTCTTTTTGTTGTTCTGTCTTTTCAGGACAAAAACTGCACATATTTAATTAATTTATCTGGTAAGTAAATAAATACAGAGCCCTGTTTAAAATAAAAATAAAATGCGGATAATTTTTAAGTTATAATTGTTAGTGCCATGTTTTCGGATGAAAACAATAAGTTTATCTTGGAGGCTTATTTTCGGTCTGGACATCGAGATGAAGGTGGTGTCTGGAAATATTCGCAAGTTTCTTGCTTCGAGGAATTCCAACAACGGTTCGCCAACATTGACGTTACCGACGAAACATTCACACAGCATGTTCGTCGTATTGTTCAACGTTTTCGTGACAACGGCTCCGTATCCAAAGGTAAATCTCCTGGCAGAAGACCTGTACTTGACGAAGAAGGCTTAGAAGATATTCGTGGGCGATTGGAAGCTAGTCCCAATAAATCTTTAAGACGATTGTCTGCTCAAAGTGATGATTGAGTAAAATTTGTTTTTATTACTTAACGTTGATTATTAATTGTAATTGTAGGAGTTTAGTATGAAACATGCCAGAGGACTTGTAAAAAACTGAAAATGCACCCGTAGAAACGTTTAACGAAAATCTCAATAACAATGATGTTTTGGATGTAACATTTTTCAGTGACGAGGCATGGTTTCACCTAAGCGGTTATACAAATTCCCAAAATTACCGAACCTGGTCAACTGAAAATCCCCATGTATTTATTGAAACTGCATTACATCCAGCTAAACTGGAGTTTGGATTGCCATGTTGAGAAGCGAATAATTGGACCAATTTTTTTAATGAAAATTTAAATGCCGAAAACTATCAACAATTAATTCTAAGCGAGCTTCAAAATGGGTATTTCCAGCAAGATTCCGTAACAGCTCACAAGGCCCGTACAACGTTGACATATTTATCACAATTTTTGGGTGATAAAATAGTAAGCAAAAATTGATGGGCACCACGATCTCCCTGCTTGATTTCGCTTGACTGCTTTCTGTTTGGTCATCTTAAATATGTTGTGTATGCAAATCGTTTGCATACGGTTGAGGAGTTACAGAATGCCATAGTGAACGCCATTAATGTAATAACCCCACAACATTAGCCAGTCTTCGAGATTTTTAAACGTAAGTAAATTGATGCTTACAAAATAATGGACAACATTTTCAGTACCTATTATAAGCTTTCGGAGGCTATAGTCTCCGTCATCAGTCAAATTAAAACTAAATTGAAACAAAAACATTCCATTTACTTATCGGCATTTTTAATAATAACATTAAGATGGAGGTAGTTCAAGAATCAAGAAATACAGACTGTTTATGTCATTTAAAATTTTGCTGTATTTTCAGATAAATCCATAGCTCACAAATTGCGAAGTAGATATGAAGTGGAAGAAAACTCAAAACCATTCTCAATTATTTTTTATTATATGTATATGGTGTAGTTAAAAATTATCCTATATATATATATATATATATATATATACAGTGAGGTTTTTTCACTGAACTTAGCAAAACATATTAACACTATTAACCCTATGATCAGTTTTAAAAAACCAACTCAAAGCATTACAAGAGCAATTTAAATATTATCAATCAACCTTTGATTAAACAATCGTCACTAATGATTGCTTTTTACAAAGTTTAATTTGCACTAGTGGTTTGCAGCATGTATTTAAAAGATGAAAATATTCAGATTCTACGCTGGTACAACAGCATTATGAGTATAAGACAATTGCGCGATTTATTTTCTGTAAGTTATCCCAAAAGATCAATACCATCTGTCGGAACTATTCACAGCATAATCAAAAGATTTAATGATGAAGGTTGTGTAATACAGTCACATAAAAGAAGAATAAAAGCTTGCTCTGTCTGGACAGAAGAATGATAAATAGAGATATTATGTTATGCGGAAGAAAATCCCATTACCCCCTCACGGATAATAGCAAATGAATTTGGTATTTCGAAATCCTCTGTTCTTAAAACTTTTAAAAAGTATAAATACAAACCTTATACATTTTCCAATCACCAACAGCTTTTTCCTCTTGACCAAATTAAAAGAACAAATTTTTGTGAAACAGTATTTAATTTACTAAGTGAAAATGAAGAAATTCTGCACAAGATAGTTTTCACAGATGAGGCATCGTTTTGTTTAGATGGCATAGTTAATTCACAGAATTATCGGTTTGTACCTAGCACTTCTTTCCTCTTTCTTGTTATCCTTGTTTCCTTATTCCCACAGGTATTGGTCACGTACAAACCCACATGTTCAAGATTTAACACACACTCAATACAATAGGAGAGTTAATGTTTGGGTTGGCAGTACCCTTATTGGACCATTTTTTATTAATGACAACCTAAATGCTGCCAAATTTTTGCAACTTCTGCAAAGAGACATTATCCTACAACTAGCAGCCTTAAATATTGAGAACCCATGGTTTTAAATGGACGGCGCTCCACCACATTCCACAGGTCCTATTACACGCTTCCTTACTGCAACCTTCCAGGATCGCTGGATTGGAAGATATGGACCCATAGCTTGGCCACCAGGTCCCCCGATTTATCACCAAATGACTTTTTTTTGGGGTTATCTCAAATCCAAAGTCTACAATAATATAGTAATAGAGAATACAGAAGAGCTACAAAATAGAATACGTACCGTTTGCAATGAAATGGATCCTGTTTTTTTAAGTAATACTGTTCAAGGATTTTACGATCGTTTAGCATATTGCTTGGAGCAAGAAGGAGGTCACTTTGAATATTTGTTAAAATGATTTCATTAAAAGTTTCTCACTAAAGTTGTTACTTTACTGTAAGAATTAATGCAACAATACTTAAGCTAAAAATAAAATAACAGTTCTGTCAAAATAAAAAATAACAAACCTGTAAGTTGGGTGGCTTGCCTACCCATATTTGTAACAAGCATCCCGTGGCAATGCACTGACTTGTTTTTTTAAAACTGAACATAGGGTTAATATGTTTTGCTATGTGCAGTGAAAAAAACCCCACTATATATATATATATATATATATATATATATATATATAAAACTAAAATAAACAAAACAACATACGGAACAAGAAGCTAGAAACACACAGTATTTGTCAACCTTAAAAAATAATTAATTGAGTTCTTGTATAAGTAGTGATAGGAGGGCTGTTAATAATTTCATTGACTAAAAAACAAGTATCGCTATTTTTATATACATTGATATAATACTTTTCCTTAAGTTTAAGTAACTTAAAATGAACTGATGATGATACAGTATGTTCTGCAAAGTGAGAGAACTGAGTGCCACTATTATTATTTCTTATTTGCTTAAAATGTTTATGTATTTATTGTTGATATATCATCAACTTTTGAATTTCCCGCCCAATCTATTATACCCGTATGTACACCACTGGAAATAATTGGGATCACTAAATGAGATAAGTGGAGAATAGCTTTTTTGAAGTAAGCGGACAACTTCAATCAATTTGGATCACCCTGTACTACTGGCCTATATGTTCGCACGTTCATTTTAATTTTATACCCATCTTGGAAATATTTTCTTAATTATTTGCTGGCTCAAGTCACCTCCATTTTAAAGTTAACTCATTTCGAGCACTTAAAAAAAAAGCTATTAATCCTAAATACATAAATTTTGAATAAATGCTTATAGGCCGGGTCGATGATAGAATGCTTACCTCCTGTGTGTAAAAGTTTCTTTTGCCACCCCAAGGAATTAAGGAGTATACTTGCCATTTACAAATTGCAGGTTAACATGTATCTTATCTGCAAAATTTAGGGAAAATGTCACTATTAGAGGGATTTGTAATTTAGTACGTTTAAAGGCAAATTGAAGTTTCAACCATGGTTATACACACTACATATTGCATTGAAAATACATGCTTCAAAAAAAAAAGAAATAGAACGAAGTAAGTTCCGTTTGCCAAGTTTAATACAGGTAATAGATATATGTACTATTGGCCTATATGTTCCCACTTTCATTTTAATTTTACACCCATGTTGGAAATGTTTTCTTAATTGTTTGCTGTCTGAAGTCACCTCTATTTTAGAGGTAGGTAACTTTTATTATTAACCCACTTCGGGCACAAAGAAAAATTAAGATTTTAGGCCTAAACATATAATTTTTGGATAAATATTTATAGACAGGGCCGATGACAGGATACTTATCGCCTGTGTGCAAGTTTCTTTTGCCATCCCAAGAAATTGAGAAATCTGCTTGCTATGTACAAATTGCAGATTAATATGTGCTAGAATGTACTTTATCTGCAAAATTTTGTGCTGCCATCTATAAGAATTCCGTTTAAAAGCACGATAAGTATGTTTAGCGAAAATATTACTACTGTTACTGGGATTTGTAATTTAATATGTTTGAAGGCAAATTGAAATTGCATACTTTCATTATACCTACTTAAAAAAATTCAAGGCAATTCATTTCGAAATTATGTTTTGTCATTAAAAGTCCTTTTGAGGTTCTTACAGTAAGGCTAGTTTTTTCGTTGGGCCAAATTTGGCGGCATTAAATGTTACATGCAACCCAAAGAACGAAAGAACTTATTGTGGATCACGTTGTGGTCTGACCGAGTACATTTAATCGTATCTACCTAGTTTTTGTTCTGCATTTCCAAATGCATCCTTACGAAAATGGACGACACTTTGCTACTACTAGAAGCAGCAATATCTTAAGTGTCGATATGTGTTGAGCAATATCCGCCTTTCCACCATATGCAAGTGAAAACTGTGCACATTTGAGCACTTGACATCACTATCTGAGGTTGTCTTTTTAATAAATGGATATTCACTTTCCAAATCTCTATTAAATGTACACTTTCCTTTTGGCATTTTCTGATTTTCTATCGTCCTAGTTATATACTACACTATAACGACTATTTATTTAAAAGCAGTTATTTATTATCACTTAAACTTGACTAACAAACTATTTATGAAAATGTAAACTTTCACCATTATCACACATAATAAAATACTTATCTTTGTTGGGTTTTTTTAATGGTGTATTTTAAATTATACAATCTAAACATTTCGATAACACTTACAGTTATCTTCGTCAGTAGTAATATCTGTTAAAAATTGTTAAAGATGTTGTAAACAATTTTGTCAAAGTTGAAAAATTAAAACATGTTTTTCAACTTTGACAAAATTGTTTACATGTTTTAATTTTTCAACTTTGACAAAATTGTTTACATCTTTAACCATTTTTAACATATATTACCACTGACGAAGATAACTGTAAGTGTTATCGAAACGTTTAGATTGTATAATTTAAAATACACCATTAAAAAAACCTAAAAAAAACAAACTATTTACACTATATTTATTTACACGTACCGGTATATTTATGATTACAATAATTACTACCAAATTATGTGTTTAAAAAAGGAAAGCCCGTAAAATACGGAACGAATGATCGCCTTATATTATTTAGACCAATTATGTAATAAGGGAAGATAATGAATTTTTTTACGCCGTACTATTTTCATCGTGGGCGTATGCTTACCCCATACTTTTAACTTTGTTTCTACATTTACATATACATAAATGTATAAACAATGCTTTATATTTTAGTTTTTGTATTTAGTATGAAATACAGGTCAACTGCAATTTTTGCGAATCCGAAGCTAACTTCATCCATATTGCAAAAACACGTTATTTGATTGATCTGGGTTATTTATTTAAGTTGAATGCAATCACAGAGGATTAATTTTCTCTGATACAAGTTTTTGTAATGAATTATAGTTGATAAATAAATCCACTAATCTGCGATATTAGTACAGATATAAAAATTTTGCGATAGTAACGTTGCATGAACAATGATTGTAAATAATTAAAGCAATGTGGATTTTTGGTTATGGTTCCTTAATATGGAAAGTAGACTTTCCATATGAATTAAAAATTGTTGGTCATATAAAAGGTTTTGAAAGAAAGTTTTATCAATATAGCACAGACCATAGAGGTACCCCAGAAAATGTAAGGTTTGTTTTTGTTTTAATGTTTAGGTATAGTGTTGTCATTTTAGCCTGGTAGAGTTGTAACTCTAATTCCTAACAAAGAGGAGGTAAAAATTTATTTGCTTTTGTTGATTTGCATATTTTTTTACTACGCTATTATAGTTTTGTGTTTGGGGAATTGCATATAAAATTAAGGATGACGATATAATTAAAGTTGTTGATCATTTAGACTATCGAGAGAAAGGAGGATATAAAAGAACAAACGTAACCTTTTATCCGATATCTAATCAACCATCATTCGAAATTATTATTTATCTTGGTATGGAAGATAATCAAAATTATGCAGGAGCTGCTGATGACAATAGTATTGCGTTTCAAATAATTAATTCAGTTGGACCTAGTGGTACAAATGTTGAATATCTACTTAATTTAGCAAAAGCCATGCGTGAAATTGCACCACATGTTAATGACGTACATTTATTTAATATTGAAGCTAAAGTATTAAAATTGCTTAAAGAAAAAAACTCACATTAAAGAATTCTCAAGTGCTTTATTATAAAAACTGTGTATTAATTATCTTAGGAAATGTTCTTATATCAAGAGAGGTCTCACAAAAGCCTGCATACTAGATGTCGCTAGTGTTAATCTCTCACTGGTGGTTTTATACTATAATACACTAAAATTTGACAATGCAAGAACATGTAATTTGCTATAGATTCTTACTAGTGATGGGCACAATCGAAACTTTACCTCTCAAGTGAAATTTACAATCGAATGATGATGAAAAATGACGTCACTTAGAACAATCTCTCATTTTTCAGGAGAACAAGAGTTCTCAAGTCTCACATTACCAAGTCGGTTACATGTGCGGCTACCGCCAAAGGAGTCAGCAGGCCATACATAAATAATTATTATTATGATATCCTAATAAAACTGCCTTGTGAAGGTGGTTGCAATTTTTGTTCTCCCTTTTCTTTCCCTTTTGATGTGTTAAGTTTAGTTTCACACCAATCATGCAACATGTCGATTTTGAAAATTAAAATGAGTAAAAAATCTATAGTTTGGGAGTTTTTTTATAAAATCAACAGATCAGTATCAGTGTGGAACGTAAGCTGCGCAAGAAACGTTTTCTTTTCATCTTGTATACTGAACTTGACATTAATTTAAGAATTTGTTGTATTTAGAATTGTGCGACGTATTCTTTCAAATGTTAAAACTTGAATAAGAATTATTTTTAATGCTCGTTAATATCGAATGATTGAATCAAATTTAAATAAATCGAAATGCATGATTGGATATTTTCAAACTAACACAGGTCAAGCAAAAAGTGACCCATATGTCAGGTTACAAAATGTGCAATAAGTTTATAAGAACCCAATTGTTGTGTTCCCGACTCCCAGTGTTTTAATAATTGCTGGAGCCTCGAAGCGAGAGGAACAAATGACTGTGATGATGAGTGACACGACGGAGTGAGTGCTGATTTCAATCAACAAACCATTCGAATGATGTTCGCATAACCACTCGAAATATCTCGAGATATCCGTACAATCGAATGATCGATTATTTTTCATTCGAGAGGTCCCATCACTAATTCCTACCAAGAATAATTGTGATTTATTAACCCTAATCCTTAAATAATTAAAAAAATTTCTTAATTTTAATCATTAATCATTGAAACTTTTTTAAAGTAATATTCAGTTGTAAAATATCTTTATTTATTTGGTTATTGAATTATTATATATTATCAATGGAAATGACAAAATATTGATACCTATTAATCCATTTTTTGTGAGACTCTTTTAAGTTTAACAAACCAGATTGTTATAAAAAATATACATTATTTTTCAATTTATAATAGTTTTACTTTAATATAAAGTACCTTTTCACCTCCATACATTATTTTCCATACTTACTGTTAGAAATATCACAATCGAAGGGACAAAAATTGAGATTGAAGCACTACATTTGCGGTTTTATTATTTTGATTACACAATAATACAAGTTCGAGAGCGGGAATATAACCGAGCAGGAGAAAATCTTGAGATTGACTGTTCATCATCTTTTATTTCTAAATATATGCACAATTATACTCAGTCAACTGTAACATATTCCTTGACCGGCAGCAGCCTTCATAAACCCACAAATTTAGTATTTCTTGGACAGAAATATTAATCAGTTAATTAATAACAATATCTGACAGATTTATTGGATCACATAAAATTACCCTACTAAAAATTGTTATAATTTGAACTATAAAAGTAAAATCTAATTTCGAATAAAAGGTAAGCGTTCTCTGGGTATATAAAATTAATTATTCTAGTTAAGAATAATATTGCTGAGTTACCATAAACGGAATTGTCCTAGTAAAAATTGTTATTTCTAACACCATAAAGTAAATAACATGGTAGACTGATGCTAGCGACGTTCTCAGAGTTTCTTCAGTACTTAAGAATTATAATGGTTTTATTTAACACTACTCTACCACTAATGGTACAGAGATAACCATTAGTTATATTGTGCATAGTGAAGACCTCAACCACCACTTGGCTCTATACTCACACATTAGAGACCAACATACATATCGTGCATAGTGGAGACCCCAGTTACTACTTGTCTACCACTGCCGGTACAGTGACCATTAAACATATCGTGCATAGTGAAGGCCTCAGCCATCACGTTACTTTACCGCCACCACTTGACTCTATGACTACCGGCACAGTGACTGTAGTGGAGACTTCGCCACCACTTGGGTCTACTACTACCGGAATAGATACCAACAGGCATATCGTGCATTGTGGAGCCACCGCTTATGGCTCTACCACTATTGCGAGACCATTACAGCTCCCCTCCAGGAACTATGAGATCTCTTTCATGTTGTACATGAGAGACCACTGGTAAGGACGATATCCTTAACTGTTCCTTGACGGTTTTTGTAATTATAATGCTACTAACTTTTAAGTTCGTATCGACCCTTTTCAAGACATTTTACCACCTTGTATCGACTTAAAAACTCATAATCGCTTTTACTGATATGAATCTGTAAGTCACGATGCATTAAAACAAAGATGCTTTGTGTCAAATGCATAAAATCTGCTCTTTTACAATTACTTTCTTCCACATTTACCTTAGATAACTTTTGTGAAACTCGCAGCTTATCTACCTCGCGCTTACGAACAGGTGTGAAGTCTTCCAAAATATTTTGCAAGAGAGCTTGTAATGTCTAACAAAAGCTGAAGAGAAGTCATACCCGTATACTTTTGGACAATATTATTTAGCACCAGTTAGCTGTATCTTTGATAAGCTATTCTGATTTGGTAATACTTTCAATCCTAAATAGGTTGCGAATTGTTCGCATGTTTCTTTCCACTTACCCATTTTCCCTATGAAGTTCTGGTGTAGTATAGTGATATTGTATTTTCCAGGCGTCTAGGAATTTGGGAAAAGTTGTATTTTTAAAGGAGGTTGCAGAATAATTTTTTTCCAGAGTTCTGAATAGGACCAGTACATTTTGTAGTTTCTGGCGAGCTTCGGTAATAGTAACTGATTTCATGGGGGTGAGAATGCAATACATTGTAAATACGTCGACGATAACAAGAATGTCTTTGCAATTCTCGGTAGCCGTATGACGAGGGTCCAAGCGGTCCATATGCAAGGTGTGGGTTATTTTGGGTTTTCCACAGCTTTTAGGGCACCTTGCAGTGAGGTTCTTGTTTTCTTAATCGTTCACACCACACAATGTTTAACATAACATTTGGTGAAGTTTTTCATACGTGGAAACCGAAAGTGCTCAGAAATAGATGCATTTGTCTTTTCGGTACCAACATGACAATTGTTTATCAAGAAATATGCGAAGCAGTGCTAACTGATTTTGTCTTGGACATATCACTTCCAGCTCACAATACCGTTTTCCTTAGTATGCTTCTAATACATTTCGTCTCTTTCGGTGTGTTAATTAGAATAGACGTCGCTCTTGCTTAGCCATCTGAGTAGATTTTTGATTTCTTCGTTATCTTTTTGTTCTATATACTCCCAGTCGCGGTGTGCTACTCTCCGAACTGTACCAATAGGGTTCCTACTTAAGTAATCTACGTGAGGTGGGCTACTTTGATATTTTAAAATTAAAATCCTGCATGTACATCTACCATCTAGTTACACGAGGTATCAGATTCTTCGTGTTTTAATGGCTGTATAATTGCCCGCGTTTGAAGCTCATATAAGTGATATTTACTTTCAACGCCGGTCGTTATTTTACTGAAATACGCTACTACCTTCGGTTATGTTCTATGTATTTGGATCAAAATAGCTTACCCAATCCTATTTACATGGGCATGTAATTCGGTCAGCAGTTCTGGATTGTACACCGTAAGTACCAAAGGGTCTGGACGTCAAATGACTTACGTACTACTTTGCCTTCTCTTGCGCCGCATCCCATTCAAACGAAACATTCTGCTTTGTAAATGTCGTTATGCATACGGTTGTATTGGCAAACTTGGGTATACATTTTCGGAAGTTTTTCGCTAGTCTCATGAATTTCCTAACCTATTTAACGGATGTAGGTATATGCGATTTGATCAAGACTTCAACTTTAGCTTTAGTAAGTCTTATGCCTTCACAAGATATTTGTGTTCCAAAATACTCCACAGAAGGTTGCGGAAAATGACACTTTTGAATATTAAGCAAGAATTCACTCAAATCTAACACTTGTCTAGTGTACTCTAGGCCTTCTTCCGACGTTGAACTAGGCATCAGGCCATCGTTCAAATACATTAATGCCACGGTACCTTTCAAATGGCCCAGTGCAAAATTGATGGATTTCTAGAATACTGCGGGTGCATTGGCTATATCAAAAGGCATTCTCGGGTATTGAAAACGTCATTCGGGTGTAACTAAAGCAGTTACACCCCCGTGAATAGGTATTTGATGAAATCCTGACGCCATATCCAAAGATGTAACAGAATCTTGCCTTCCCTAATCGGTCTAACTAAACTTTAAGCAAGCAGGGGGGTCGGTCTTTAGTGGTAATACGGTAATAGTAGTTTAATAGAATCATTAGTCTACTTAATACCACTATCATCCCAAGAAAGTTGAGACTGATCTTGTTCATAAAAGTGTCCCGTTTTTTCATTGTTGGCTATACAACCTACATCTTCTGTACGTTTTTTCTTTATTAGGTGTTGTTCAATCCTTGCAAGTAATTTATTCAGGCACAATTCGCTTGTGAGTTACGAAAAAGGACAAACCTGTTTGGGGTCTTTCTAGAGCTTGATCCTCCTATTAACTGTCTGACTAGGTTTACCCTTAATTGTAAATGATGGCATGCATATCGAGAATGGTCATGTTCTATGAGAATGTACGAATTTAATTATTGTCACGTTAAGCAGATAATAAAGAATTGTACACCACTATGAAACGTCTACGGCCGATTTCTTATCGTTCCCTAATAGTAGATTAAATCTGTCAACTGCTCCCAATACCTTGTATTGAGCTTGTGAACACAGAAAGTTAATCTTGTACCCATTTTTGTATTTTCTTACAACTTGTACATTTGGGCGAAAAACATAGAAATAAAAAAATATTTTGCTGCCAAAGCATTTTTTTACTTTAAATATAAATTTTTCACGCAAAAGAGTATTCATAAGTATCATATCACCGCCCAATTTTTTTATAAACCTGGAATATTATAGTTACAAAATTGTTTAGCTAATATTTCAGACGCATATGTTTGTTTGCTCAATAACTAATGACAACAAGTCATCCGTAAATATCTAGAAAAGATAATCGATTTATTGTTAAAAGTACGTCTTAAGCATAGGTATTTTTTACAAAATTCATGATCAACCAAATTTGAAACATCTTTATTTCACTCACTCTTTTCTAATATATATCATTCGTTCTGATAGGAAAATGAGGGAACATTTTTACTCTTATCGGATACATTAAAATTTGACTAGTTCAGGAATTTGAATCGACTATTCACTTTCTTCGAGGACACTGTAATAGGTGATCCTACACGTGACGTGTCCAAAGTAATCAAATTATTAATCGACGGGCTAACCTCATCGAGTTCATGAAACTCAGTGATAACACTTTCATAGCCTTCTTCGTCATAATCTACTTCTTGTTGGACAAACGAAAGTAATACTGAAGTGCATCCACCGCTTGTCGAGGATCAGCAACACTCCATTCTTGGAGAAACATATATTTTGCATAAAGCTAATTGCAGATTTCTGTTAAGGTCTGGTCGTGGTTTCATTTTAAAGGTATCGGAAGGCGACAAAACTTAAAATTGGAAATAGCATTTGTTACGATTTTAATTAAGTTTAGATATTGCTTAAATTTTACGTAGGTATATTGAATAGTAATAATAAAACCCTGACCTTAAACTTGTCTTTGTCCATGTCGTGCTCATTGCATTTCACTTCGAAAATGTTTCGTTTTAAAAACTACGAATTGTGTATAAGGTGCTTGTTGAAATCACGGGATTAATTATTGTTTAAAGTGATTAAGCCAATTATGAAAATAGAATTGGGATCTAAAACAAGACACCTTTTATACTTGAGAATATTTCTCAGTATCAATTAAATTTGGATTTGGATGATACACATTCGTTTTATAGAAATGTACCTATAATAAGGGAAAACCTTCTATTAGAAGGTAAGTTTTTTTTTTTGCAAATAACTAAGCGTTAGGCAATCACGATTTTGGCATACTTTATTACAACCTAGTCTCGGTGAATTGCAATGATAAGTACGATTCTCGATCAAAAATTTTAATTTTATACTTCGGAGGCGATATTAAAGTCTGGTACACAAATACAGTTGCTAGAGATTATGAGATTATTACTTATTGGAAACTTTTGGATTATCTACATGATTAGTACATTCGAACGGCGGAGGAGATGTAGAAGAAAAGAAGATTCATAACCTTAATTACATACTTTATTATTTCTGAATTACATTTATTCATCTCATTTCTCCACTGTTCACCTATGAATATCGACATTCATACCATTAACGTCATATTCGCATTTGTAACACCATTCAAGGCTCATTTGTGTAACATTAAATTTAATTCATAAAATGTAAATGTGTATTTTGAAGTTTCCAATACCAAAGAGAATTGCTACTTACTTTAATCCATTATTTTTTTGGGCACGCTACAATACTGGCTTAGTAAATTATTCAAGTAATCTATTTTTTTTAACAAGACTAACCAGAACGTAACACATTCCAAACTACACTAGAGTGCCGTAACTAGGCCCTGAGTTTCAGCCCGTTTCACAGTCCCGTTTGTTTGTTTGTGTCTCGGTATACCTTCTTTCAGTTGTCTTGTCTATTACTCTTTCTGGTTTTCCGTCTTTGTTATAGCAAAAATGAAAAGAGTAAAATGTTTTAATAGTTTATTATATGTAAAACAACATACGGTTCACATCTACAAATGAGTGAATAACTTAACAGTTTGAACCTTACTAAACATCTAAACGAATATTAAGTTAGTTGCCTTGCCAGCAGGACCTAAGCTACGTACTGTTGATGAATTAACAGCTTGAAGTTACTACCAACAAAACAAATTCATTCACTCAATTTTATCATCACACTTCATAGTAATTATTATAAAACTGTTGTTTCTAAACGAATACTAAATTGGTTGTTTTACCTACCGATCTTAAAGAACGCATTGAAACATGTTTACTTTTCAATCTCTCAATAAATTGCTGTATACGGCGGCCCTCAGACATGAAAAACTTATGGCTCAGGTAGCACACATTTAAATTCCTCCACTCGTCGTAGCTTGGTGATAACAACATTAAAAAGCTGCACAAGTAAATAGATAAAGTAAATAACATAAGGGATAAAACCAAAACGATTACTTACCACTGTTGCTGAGCATGGTGTGAAAGAACCCCTTGGAAAGTCGACACCAGAGTGTATAACTGTTACTTTTTGTTTCTCATATATATTCATGCTACATTCTTTTAAAAGATACCGCTAGATGGTACCACGGTCAGACCGTACTACAGACAAATCTACAATTAACTTTTTCAAAAATACATCGCTGGATGGCGCCACAAAAAACAAAAAAGGGTGCCACTGCAGTGGGGCTAAAACTGTGACACGTTTAGGAGTCCTAACGGTGTCTTATGAGCCCCATTATTAGAATACTATTTCAAAATTCCCGCCATAACGGTTAAATTTACTTTTAAAATAAACTGCTAGGTGGAACCACCATCAACCTTTATTATAGAAAACATTTATTAGTTTTAAAAATACACCACTAGATGGCGTCACAAACAAGCAGGGGTCCGCCAAGGGGCAAAGACGTGAGGACAAGTTCCGGAGTTTTATAGTTGTTTTATGAGATAGTATGTGGGCCCTATTATTAGAATAGCATTTCAAAATTTCTAGTTTTTCCACCATAATAAACAAGGGGGTCCGACAAAGGGCGAATACTCGAAAACAAGTTTCGGAACCCTATAGCTGCCTTACGGGATGGAGTCTGGCCCTCATTATTAGAATACTCTTTCAAATTTCTAGTTTTTGTGCAATAATAAACAAGGGGGCCCGACAGGGGGGCGAAGACCAGAGAACAAGTTCCGGAGCCTTATAGCTGTCTTACGAGATGGAATCGGGTACCCATTATTAGAAAACTATTTTAAATTTCAAGTTTTCCCGCCATAATAAGCAAGGAGGATCGCCAGGGGGTTGAAACAACCGCGAACAAGCTCCGGAGCCCTATGGTTCCATTATTAGAATACTATTTCAAATTTCAAATTTCAAGTTTCCCGCCATAATAAACAAGGGGGCCCGAACAGGGGCGAAGGCTATCCAATTAGAATGCAGAGCCTTAGGCCTCCAATCAATGGCCGCCAAAAGAAAAATAACCGCGAAATAAGAATGACCGCCACCAATCAGCAACCAGGGGGGTATGGACTGATTTTAGGCTCTACAATCAGGACGCGTAGCTTGAGGCAGTATGTGCACGCAGGGCCAATCAGCTGAAAGTGGGCGTGGTCACGTGGGGGAAAGGGTCTAGTCACGTGGCCCCTTTTAATTGTGACGTTACCGATTAAAGGTGACGGGGGATAAGTGGCCCCATTCTACTCCTGATGCAACCTTGGGTAGCGCATTTTTCATTATGGAAAAGTACATCGCTTCTTAATAAATTGGGCAAGAAAGATTAGCTTTAATTATCGGCTACTTTTTCTTTACAGAATTAAACTCCACATGCGTCTACTTCTTAGTATAGCCAAGATCATCTTGGGGAGTTTATTGTCAACGCCGTTAAGTATTTCTACGTATTTAGAATTTGACCGCCATTGATTGATCGGTTTCTGATTTTGTTTGTGTTTCATTGAAATATAATGTTAATAAATGTTTTTTAAATAGAATTTAAAAATAAAGATTTTTTTCTTACAGGGTGGTCATAAAAAGGTCATTAAAATGGGGATGACTTCGGAAATTGTCCGGGTATTGTTGATGTACGAAATTATTTGAATTGTGACCTGCTACAACTCCAACGGGCAGCTAGGCATTACTAATCAAAGAAAAAAAGGCAAATTTTTGTTGACGCTACCTTACTATCATCAAAATAGGGTTTTTTGCTCACAGAATTTGATATTCGTCAGATTGCTCGGCAATATTTAACGAGACAAGGAAGAACAGTGAAACAATAAAAAATACTCTGCCTGGAGTCACTTGCGACAAAAAATTTCTTTCTCGACCTACCACCAGATTAACTCAAAATTTCAAGCGCAGTAAAGCTGAGGTGACTGATACGAATACTAATGAATATTTTTTCAAGGTAAGAAAGCAACTCCAGGTATTCCAGCTGAAAACATTGTTAACTATGACGGAACCAAAACAATGTGATCGAATCATTGACTCATCAAAAACCAACATTAAAGTGAGGTTTAAGCCTAATCGTTCTTCTTTGAATACGATAAACGATATCGGGAGCGTATTGTGGAGCGCCATCCTTCCTTATTAAATGACTTTAATGACCAGAACAAGCCGTTGCTTTTTGAAATATCTTCATTGTGAAAGATCGTTCACTAAACTCCAAATTATTAAGATGCTACTTACGAACTTCCATATGCCAAGAAATTCTGTCAGTTCTAACAATATGAGCAATCGATTAGGAAGTATGTGAAATGACAAATTTGTAAAATTGTTTGCATCAATACATATTTTATGCTTCCTCCGGTCACGCCAACTTTCCAATACTCAAAATCGTCCCGAAACCCATGGTTTCTGGTCTAGACCAGCAAAACGTATCTACAAATTTTTAGATTGGCACAACTGATACATGAACATTTGCTGACAGCTGTCTCATATATATATATATATATATATATATATATATATATATATATGTTTCTATTTAGATTTACAAGTATTCATGTAAATAAGACATTTTTTTAAATTGTGTAAATAAACGTAAAATTAATTCAACGTTTGAACGTCCTTTGTTCCTTTGTCAAGAATTTCTGTAATTGTCAAATAAATTCTTGACAAAGGGAACAAAGGACGTTCAAACGTTGAATTAATTTTACGTTTATTTAACAAGTTTTAAAGAAAATTGTCTTATTATATATATATATATATATATATATATATATATATATATATATATATATATATATATATTATAGCCATTTGACACGTTGATGTTCAGTGCTATCAACATAACTTTACGTTTGATGGCGAAAATTTATATATTTAGGTCCGAAATCTTAATTTTTTTAAGTGTCCGAAGTGGGTTAATAATAAAAGTCACATCTAAAATGGAGGTGACTTCAGACAGCGAAAATATTTCCAAGAAGAGTGTAAAATTAAAATAAAACTGGGAACATATAGGCTAATAGTACATACATGATACATCTATCATCTATATTAAACTTTGCAAACGGAAAATACTTTGCTCTATTTCTTTTTTTCAAGCAAGCATTTTCAATGCAAAACGTAGTGTATATAATGAAAGGATACAATTTCATTTTGCCTTCAAACGTATTAAATTAAAAATCCCAGTAATAGTAATATTTTCCCTAAACATATTTATCGCGCTTTTAAACGGAATTCTTATAGATGACAGCACGAAATTTTGCAGATAAGATACATTCTAGCAGATGTTAATCTACAATTTGCAAATGGTAAGCATACTTCTCAATTGCTTGGGGTGGCAAAAGAAACTTTTGCACACAGACGACAAGTACCCTATCATCGGCCCTGCCTATACATATTTATCCAAAAATCATAAATTTAGGCCTGAAATCTTAATTTTTTTAAGTTCCCGTAGTAGGTTAATAATAAAAGTGGTATCTTAAAAAAACAAATAATTGAATACAATTTTTAATCTGTATTTAGAAAAAATTACAACACAACGTAGCACACGTCTGGCACAATTCTATGCATCCGTAACAAACCGTATAGGTCTCGAATTTCCAAGTAACAAACAAAGACGCCTTTTTGCTGTATGTTCCGATGTAATTAATTAATAACGCAACGTTTTTAGCAGAAATCCGTGTATATAGAAATTTTCATCGATTCGTCACTGTCTTTCTATAAAGGCAGTTTCGAGAGAACACCTGTTTTCTACACCAACATATGTTTTTCTTTTCAACCCTTAGTCAAATATCAGTTACATAAAATAAAATATCCCGCAAAACGTGATCAAATTACGACCTAAACACCAACATAATAAAACTCATTAATTACCTTTTCTTTCGCGGTAACAATTGCGATTCGAAAATTTTTATTACAATAATAAAATTTTCTCGGTCCGCTACACATCCTCAGGTTGGTAACTGTCTGCCCCTGCTTCGAGTTACTCGAACTGAACTAACTTCCTGTTGTGTGTGCTGCAGCTTATGTACCCTGTAGATTTCACTCACTGCTTGCACTGCTTTCATTGCTTTCACCACCTTCACTGATTCCACTGTTTGCTTCCTTGTTTTCACTTCTTCTTTTGTTGATTCTGTTTTAGGAGTTGTGGATTTTAGTTGTCTAGGGATTAATGATGTTTTCCATATTGATGGCAGTCTCAGAGCATCGTATCTTTTGTTGAGATTATGTTTCTCAATCTCTATGGCTTCTCTGATAATTCTAGCTGTAAAGTGCTCGATGCTTGCCAAAGTTTTTGCGTCCTCAAATTTAATGTTGTGTCCTGTTGTGGTTACGTGTTGGGCCAAGGATGATGTTGCTTGAACTTTATTAACCGCGTTTCTGTTTTCTTCTATCCTTGCGATGATTTTCTGTTGGTATGTTCAATATACGATAGCCCGCAGCCTCCACATGGAATATCGTACACTCTTTGACCCTCCAACGAGATCTGTCTTACAAGCTAGAATTAAGGCCCCATATTAGAATACAATTTCAAATTTTCCTGAAGGGGAGCGAAGGCTCGAAAGCAAATTGCGAGGCCCTAATACCTGCTTTATAAGTTAACATTAGGCCCCCTATTGGAATACAAGTTCAAATTTCTCGCCAAGGGAGCCAGGGGGCGAAGACCCGAAAGCAAGTTGCAAAGCCCTACACTTGTCTTATAAGTTATCATTAGGCTCCCTTAATAGAATATAAATTCAAATTTCCCGCCAAGGGGGTCACGACAATGTGCGAAGGCCCACGAACGTATTTTCAGCCAAGGCGGCTTGGAAACGAGGCGCAGTCTCCAAAACAAGTTCCGAAGACCTATACCTGTCTTACAAGTTAGCATTAGAGCCCCACTTATTTTGAATACATATTCAAATTTCTCGCCATAACCAATCAGAATGCAGAGACTTAGTGCAATTAGAGCACGGAGCCCCGACTAAATGGCTGTGGACTTTTGACGTCATACAAAATGGCAGAGGGCTTTACTTATGTCAATTAAAACAAAATGGCAGAGGGCTTTGCTTATGTCTTATAATTAAAAAACAAAATAGCCGCAACACTCAGAAAACAGGGGTCGTCCTATACTTGTCTTATTAGAATACCATTTTTAAATTTCCCACCATGGATGGCAAAATGACCTCCAAAATGGTTGACAAGCCGCGCCCCGCAACAGATCAGAAAGCAGAGGGCGGAGTCCATGGACCAATCAGAAACTAAGGGGCGTGGCCTACCCTCATCGTCCTAATCAGAATACTATGCGCGCGCATTTGCCTCCCCTCCAGGGGCTGAGGACCGAATTATGGGTAAAAGTATCACGTGACCATCCATACACCCCTAAACGCTGTGGGTAGACTGCCAAAAAGGTTTTCAATACGGTCAAAAAGGGTAGGGGTGAAAATACCTCAAGGGCTGAAAATTTTATCAAGGGGTTGAAAATCGCACCCGAAAAGAAGCCTACCCCCAGCCAAAATGTTACTAATTAGGGATAAAAATGTCTTCAAGGGGTAAAAATTTTATCGCCCCCGAAAAGAAGCCTTAGGGGTGGGAAATGGGCACAGCCACGTGGGAGTGACTTCCCCACCACTGATGACGTCAAGGACTCAGGTGCCCTCATTCTACTAGTGTTTAATATATTACTGTGTGGCCGAACAGCCTAGGATGCGCGGCATTCTATTACACCATGACAATGTAAAGAAACATTGGCCCTGTGGGGCATTGGATTTTTAAATGTATAAAAATACAGCTGATAACCTTCTCATAGTCCAGATTTTGCACCAAACGGTTTATTTTTGTTTTCCAAGAATTCTTACGTAGCAAAAGATTTTCAGGCGTAAATATGACGGTTAAAGAATTTCGTCTTTATTTATTTTTTCGAGTGTTTTCATAAACGGTTTGAATACACAAATAGGTTCATGTAAGAGAGACTACTTTGAAAAGCAATAGTTATTTTTATAAAGACTGTTGTGGTTTCCGTTTTACTAAGAACTTACAGAACAATCCTTACATGAAGGTACTGTTGTTTTAATGCCTTTCCAAAGGTAGGGTATTACACCAGAGCGACTCTATTTGCAAAAGTATTTCAGTTTTTAAACGATGGAAGTCTTTCTATTGAAAAAGCGCCTCCAAATGGCTGTCTCACAATTCAGTTCGTGCTGTTACATGTGACTATCAGAAAATTCTCGATACTCAAGCATGCACTTGATCAAAAGATAAAATCAGAAACTAGCCAGGTGGAATAACGATTTCCTACTTATAATAATGGAAATAAATTTCGAGCTACAAAGCTTGCGATCTTTAGGTATGAATGTATGCGACGTATCAATTCGCTAAAATTTAGTATTAAATCTTGGTGTGAAAAATCCATGTACAATAATTTAAAGGATTTTAAGAACTTAAAAGAAAGGAAATGTTTACAAAACTGTTGGAGACAAATTCAAATCCTTAATAGCTTTTTATGGGGGTAAACACTAAATTATTGTATCTAAATCGATAAGGTCAGTCAAGTAATTCTACCGGGTGATTCATTAATACTGGCACCAGTTTGAATTTCGCGCGTACGATTCTATTTTTTTTACGGTGTTGAATTGGCGGTTAAATATTTTTAGTTACTTTATTCGTTCTTTTTTGACATCAGTGCCGTCGTTAATTTGTTTCTGATTTTCATTTACTTTTCCATTCTGCATTATCAAAAATCAACGTTCCTTAAAACAGTTTTTTCAGAGCTACTCCGTAATTCAATAATTTATTAAAGTGATGTTTACATCAGACTAATTTGCGTTTGTAGGTTAAAAACCTTTTTGAAGATAACAAAATGAGAATTGCATTTGTAAGGCAAAACCTACAGGTCGTCCATTACTATGAAGTGATAGAAGACGTAAGGCAACGAATGGAAGCAAGTCTCAAAAAATCAACCCGCCAGTTAAGTACTCAATCTGTTAAGTTGTCAACGTAGGATAAATTTTTGATACCTACTAACTTCTATTTTAAAATTACAGGGTTGTCTTATTCAACATGCCAACGGATTTTGAATAAAAATCTTCATATGCACCTATACCAGGTTTCTGTTGTCCAGCAACTGCATGCTGTTGACAATGAGAATAGATGTAATTATTGGATTCGTTTACTAACATTTTAAATAACGATATTTTAAATTTAACTTTACATTTTGAATAGGAAGTTGAAAGAATTACATCTACAACTCTCAAAAAAGTGTTTGACTATATGAAACGTAAAAGTGCAAGTGTGTCATAACATTTTGAGCAATTTTTATAGTTTATTTAATAAAATGTTAATAACGTAACTGTGCTTAGTATAAATATAAAATTTGTAATTTAAAAATAAATTATTAATTTAAAGACTGATTCTACATACACCAATAGAATTAAATAAATTAATAAATGACAATGTATAATTACCAACCTTTAAAGTTTTTTGTTTTGCGAGAAGTTTAAACTGTCATAAGTATTAAAGAATCACCCGCTATAAAAATGATAGCTTTCTGAATGAATCATTATCTAGACAACGTATATTTAAAGAAAAACGACCCTCTTACAGCTACTGGTTCCGGAATGTTAAAAATACGGGCCAAAAACTACCAATCGATAAGTGTCCATTGAAAACGATATGATGCGATCACATTCATATAATGAAGCAATTGGCATGTACACTATGATCAAAAAGTTCCGGTAATTAGCATTTTAAATGATGCGCGCTTTACCGATACGAAAAATTATTTTTCTCTCGCGTTGGTAAACAAATTTAACTGACGAGATGTGTTGTTTGCATTCAAGTTATCGAATAGTTTATTTATTTTATGAGAATTTTGGATTCGTGCAACTAACTAGCGACAACGCTCATTTATTTTTCATTGTGGTAGTAAAAGCGTTAACGCAACCATTGATAAGAATTTCTCTATTAGCATATTTTCTGCCTTGAATTTTGTTGAGATATAATGTAACGTAAAGTTAAAGTAAATAACATCGTTAACCGATCAGCTGGCTTTTAACATGCCATTGTTTTGGCGAGTATTCGCAAATATTTTGAAGCATTCATAGGAACAGAGGTACCTGCTATAATTCACTCATGTACCTGGATTTGCGTAAAAGGAAAGCAAGATATTTTGTTTGAGAATTTAGCTCTGAAACTTTTCTCATTTAAGTACTACGACCCATTTATGTACATGTGCCAAACCCCTATTGTGTCTCACGTATTACAAGCTATCTCAAACACGTAAATTAGTAACACGCCCACGCCCGTTTATACCACTGAGCTTCCCGCCTATTTCCCTTATCTGTTACTTCTGCTCTACTGTCATTTTCGACCGTAACAACTGATACCTTTAAGAATTAGTAGTGATTTAGCTTAAACTTGTTTGTTGTAAACCAGCATTCGGCTTTACCAAAGTCAATTTCACAATCCTGTTCTAAATTGTAAGATTATTTTTTTGCTAATGAGTGTTGAATCGTCAGCGAATTGAATACATTTACTATGACTAAGAAACAAACTTAAATAAATTACATCATGGGCGTAGCCAGCTAAGGGCAGGGAGGGGCAACTGCCCCCCCTGGAAGAGCAAAAATAAATTAAATAATTTTTAAATTTTAATAAACAAAAAATTAAATCTAAAATATACATATTTTTCTGTTCTGCGTATTTTTTTTGTAATCTGTTTTATATATTTTGTTTGTTGTTGTGGTCGTTTGGTTGCTTTTATGAACATTTTAAAATTAATTAATAAGCTATAATAAATAAAATCATTCGCGTGTCCTTTGTCACTAAAATGTATTTCATCAGCAAAAACAAAGCTGTTTGAAAAACTGACATAGTGCTAAATATATATTAATAGCGTTTTCGATCTATGCATTTAATGCATTGGTGCACACCAGAATTGTCCCACCAGAATTGGATAAAACGAGTGTTCGATTTACTCTCAGGATACGTCAATTTTTAGTGTTCGATTCAACCACTTAACAGTCGGACATTTTTGAGAAAAATGGTAAAAAAATTGTCTCTTTTTTTTTGTTTTCATTTAACTACATTTTTTAATCCTATTAATTAATTAAAATAAATTTACTCAATAAGTAGTTTTAGTGTGAAATATTTTGAAACATTCAATACACAATCCTACATCAGAATCCGAAATAAATACTCTTATAACGTACGTAAGACCTGCACCAACAAGTTAAAACAAGTTAAAACAAAAGTTGCCTGAACGAGACTCGGGATCGTCAGTGTACGGAAAAATGTCACGCCCGAGTGCAGTTCGTGCAAAACTATCAAGTGGTTAAAACACAACTTGCTCCAAATCCTAACATAGGACAATATTTTTTGCAACAACTATTGAGTTGGTGTGTAAGTGCTCTTGTCTAGCGACAGTGTCCTATTTAATAGTGTAACGAAACGCCACTGGTTTTCTTCGAGAAAAATCGAGATACAAGTGAGGAATATACGGGAACCGGCGATGCGAATGTTCTGGCATATTTCTAGGCTCAAAAGGGTATATAAAATTGCCTATCCGGCGCGAAGACAGACAGTACAGTACAGTACATAGTGCAGGATACGAAGTTGCATACGGCGAATAGAAAGCGAGGCGCGAGATTTAAAAGCGGAATAGTTAAAAAGTGTTGAGAAAGTGAATATTTGTGTTGTTTTGTTAACTTTATTGGTTTTAAATAAAGTTGGTGTGAATAGTTATCAGTGTTAAATTATTGCCTGAGAAACAAGAGGGAAAATCCGTAACAATAGTTTTACCACAGAATAAAGAGACAGAAATCACAGAAAAGACAATATGGATATAAGAAATTGGTTACAAAAAGGTAAGTTAAATAATTTCAGTAGAAAATTAAATTTTAATTAAAACTTTAGAGTCATTCCATTAGAAATGGTCCAAAAATTTGAAAATTGGTTGCTCGACCAGCACCAAATAAAACAAAACTACCATGTAATGATAGCTTATAATGTAGATATGTTATATCCGATGTTAATTTTTGTTCAAAATTATTTGTATCGCAACGTTTGGAAAAAATTCAATTGCAGCCCTTTACAAAATTGCCAATTGCTCTTTACTCTTTGCTTGTATCTTTGTGAAACAATTTTTATTAGCTTTGGCAAAAGATTCTGTGCATTATTAATATAATTTTATATATTTTCATTATTATGATGCCGATTTTTTGCCTTCTAATTATAACAAAATTACAATAATGCACCGATTTTGACAGCTGATATCTCAAATGGGACTAAATATAAAAACTTGAAATTTTCACATATTAAAGATCAAACAGCACTTTATACGTGCTATTAATTTCATTTTGTGTTTTTAATCTAGAGAAAAAATATTAACATCGGATATAGTATATCCACATTATAAGCTATCATTACATGGTAGTTTTGTTTTATACTAATTTTTATACTAGGGACTAAGAACAAGAATGATATTAGGTTATTATTTTAGGTCAAAATCTCTAAAACGGAAAAAGTTCATGATGACAGTAGTGGAAGTGGAAGCAATGATTGTGATGAAGATGAAAATAAAATGGTCGGAACATCAAAATCGGAATCTATTTTTGAAGGAGGCTCAAGTAGTTCTTCAAATCTACATGAAGCTGTCTCTGGAACTGGGACCTCTAAACAAACTGAAGAACGCGATGGCTACCATGAAAATGACATTGGTCGTTATGTTAGTTGTGCCAATAACTTGCCTTCTGAAAAAGAAGGAATTGTTGACAAACCCTTGGGTTCCATCATCCAATTACGATTTTGCTTCTGATGCCATTCACTTGAAAAGAAAATTTAACCATCGCTGGTTAGATCAATATACTCCATGGCTGGTGTACTCAAGTCGTTTGAAAGGTGCTCTATGTTTGTATTGTGTTTTATTTCCGCCAAGAATTGCTACAGTTAAAGGAGTTTTGGGGTCATTTATGGTAAGGCCTTACATGAAGTTTAAGGATATACATGAAGATTGTAGAAAGCACGTTGGCAGCCATTACCACAAATCTTCAACAGCTGCTGCAAAAGCATTTCTTGAAAATGCTCCTGTTGATGTCCAGTTGCAAATAGGGCACCATAAGACGATTGAAGAAAATAAACAAATATTGTCAGCAATTATTTCATGCATAATATTTTGTGGAATTCATGATTTGCCGCTTAGAGGAAAACAAGGAAATGAGGGAGTTTTCTTTGACCTTTTAAATTTGAGGATTGACTCTGGTGATGAGAAGCTAAAGAGCCACTTGGATAAATGTCAAAAACGCAGTCTATACCTCACCAACAATTCAAAATGAGATCATACAATTATGCGGTGAAGTTATCAAAGAAAAATAATCGAAGAGTGTAAACGGGCAAAAGCTTATGCTGTAATGGCTGATGAAACAGCAGATATCGCTGGAAAAGAGCAGCTTCTATTGGATTAAGGTTCTATGATGAAAGCCAAAAATAATCAGGGAGGAATTTGTAGGCTACATTGAGTTAAAATGTCAAGATGCTTCTACAATCGCTAGCGCAATTCAAAGTTTTTTAGAAGATAACAATTTTCCGCGATAATTGTATGGGATTCGGATTTGACGGGTGTTCCACGATGGCCGGCAAAGAAGGTGGTACAGGCCATTCACAGGAAAATCTGCCTACCAATTGCACTATGCAGTTACTAAACCAATATTCATCTTAGGCTTAAACATAATTGCAAGATACTCTGCAATTTTGGAACCCGTTGTAAACGTTTTACAAGGTAAAAGTATGGAATTTGGTTATGGTGAAGAAACATATTGATGATATTCTAGATGTAATCAAAGAAGATCGACAAGATGTCGAAAATGTTTCTTATGAATTATTTAAAAATCACTTGATATCGCAGAGAAAGTAGGGGTTGAGTTGTCAGTACCACGAGTCACTCAAAAGCAAGTACACAGAAGTAATCCACCATCTGAGTCTGCAGTTGAATACTGGAAGCGGTCAATAATCATCCCTATCTTGATTCTTTAACTTCGTCTTTGGATGCTAGATTCTCCAACGAAAATACACCTGCTTTTGCTTTAACTTATCTTCATCCTTCAAGCATGCTCAAAATGGCTTCAAAAGATTTCAAAAATAATGCAGAATCTTTCATGGAATTTTATAAGTTGGGTGATGTCTCTGCAGAATTAGATTTGTGGTACAATATGTGGAAGAAAAGAATTTAGCAGAAGACAAATTAAAGGACATTGAAGTGGCTGGATTTTTGGAGGAAGCTAATGTTTTTTTCCCTGCAACAAGGCACGCACTGCTAATATTAAGTGCTTTCCCATCCACTACTGCTACCGTGGAAAGATCATTCAGTACCCTGCGAAGGGTAAAAACCTGGCTCAGGATTACAATGGGCGATGACAGACTCACTGGGTTGTGTTTGATGAGTGTGCATCGAAAATTTTTGAAGGAAAATCAGGACTGCATAGTGAAGAAAGTTTTGGATAAATTTAGTTTAAACCCAAGAAAAATGTTATTAGTTTAATTTAAGTATAATTAAAATCTCAAAGTTTTGTTTTCATTTGCCTTTTCTTTTTATCCTAAAATTTTACATTTTGAACGACCATGGACCATGGTTTGCCCCCCCCCTTTTATAAATCCTGGTTACGCCCTTGAATTACATAGATAATAAAAAGGAGTCACACTGAGAATGCAGTGTGGAGTCTTATGGAGCACATCGTTGCCAGTTGTCGTTATGCTGGGATCGGTTAAACCTCAAGTCCGGTCTCAGGCAAATTTCGCCGCTCTCACAGATTCGCTAAAAACTTGTTGGAAGTTTGATAATGTTTATACCTTCGCCTTTGTTTAAATGTTTTCAATAATTAATAATAAACAATAAATTTCAAAATTACAAAAGAATTATTTTTCATCATTCACTAAATGACAAATGATATTGAAAATTATAATTTTCGCACTCGCATGGAGCATTTGTCCGCGATTGAATTTCTTAAATTCCATGTTACCGGTAATAAGTCACAAACAAGACTGAAAATCAGTATTATATTTAGGGTTGTTTGTTTACTTGTCAGTTACATTAAAACTCATTAAGATATCTTCCCGCATAGGCTTGGTTTGAAATGACGTAAATGCATTGTAAGTAACTTTCTAATTAATACAATTGTTTAACGAGATTTTGATCGTGTTGAAAATTCATATTTGAGAATTTTGAGTGATTCTTTCAACTAAAATTTTCCGATTTTTTCAAAAATAAGGGCAGTTTACTCTTACGTATCGTTCGGAAAAAATAAAAAAGTTTTTCATTTGTGTCCAACTTTTTGGCGGCACTGTATAATAACTTCAGAGCCGACCCTGTCACAGCCATCGGACAACCGGCAACACAGTGTGCCGGCCTCCCATTACAAATACATTGCCTATACCCCGCCACACTGCATTCTCGGTGTGACTCGCACTATAGTTATTTTCTATTCTCAACGTAAGGTCGCAATAGTTCTAAGCAACCACCTCTAATACCATATACCACGTTTACACTCAGCCCAATTGTACAGGGAAGTGGGTAGCGTGAGAATGTAAATATGTCCCTTGCGCTACCGCTGCTTATGCTGTTGCCATTGTCCTGCGCTCCCTCAGTTGGCGGTTTTTCGTGCGGAAGTCAAAGGACTGGCAGCGCAAGCGCGAGTGAGTGTTTACATTCACCCGTCTCTCACGCTTGCTGCCGGTCATCGAGCGCGGGTGTTTTGTGGCAGCCTGTTGTGGTTTTATTTACTATTTTGATATTTTGATGTAACACAGTTACTCTGTGGGTATTTATAATGTCACAGTCTACGTCGTCGCCGGAATGGAGTAATGAGAAAATAATGAAGTTCCTGGAACTTTACGCAAGTGAGCGAGCGATATGGGATCCATCGGATAAAAATAATAAGTTGAAACATAAAGTACACGATGCGTGGAATCGCATCAGCAATAACTTGGATAATACTCCAATAGAAGACTTGAAATCGAAAAAGAAATCCCTCATGGCCACGTTTTGACCTCTATTAAAGAAAAAAAAGCTTCTATTCGTTCTGGGGCAGGTGCTGATGATGTGTTCCAGCCAATATGGTTTGTTTTGAAATTATGGAGAGCTTTTTAGGATCAATTTATGACGTTGAGGAAACTATAAACACGGAAGACAGGGCAAGTTCATTCATATATTTAAAACACTTATTTTTGTTACAATTATTTATTAAGTAATTATTAAATATCTACAGTATTTAAATTATGGAAATAATGGCCAAATTCAGTTCGAATTTCGCAAATATTTGTTGGCGAGCGTCTTGCCACATGTGGTATTGGCCTAATTGCTGAAGTTTCTGGGTTGTTTTATATTTGTCTCCAAGAGCCATCCACATGTACTCCGTCAACTATGGAATCAAAAGTTCTTGGGGGGTGGGGGTGTACATGTTTCGAGTGTTTCTTAAAAAAATATGTAACAAATACAGGTCATAGTTACTAGAGGTACATTTTCTATGTCAATTTCGATTGGTTTTTTAAAAATTCGAAAAACTGTAGTTAAAACACCGAACACATTTTCAACAATGACACGAGAACTTGAAAGTTTGTAATTGAAAGTACATTCCATTGTGCCAATATTATGATTACCTGGAAAAGGTTTCATTATGTGTTTATGTAATGCAAAATCTCAATCCCCCAGAAATACATAGGGCACATTTGTTTCGCTTCCGGGTAATGGGGCATCTGATGGCAAATTAATGGTATTTGTGTCAATTTTTTGCCAAAGTAAACAATGTTGAAAAATTCCCCCATTACTAATGCGCCTCTGGCCACCGATGTCATAAAAAATAAAACGATATTCACTATCAACTAAAGCCATTACTATGATGCTATGTGTACCCTTAAAGTTATAACATTTTGCGCCACTGTGTGCTGGGCAATTAATTACAATGCGCTTCCCATCTATAGCTCCTACGCATCGTGGAAACTTATTTATAAATCCTTCTTCTATGAGAACCATTCATCTGGTGTTTGTGGTAACTGAAACAAAGAAAACATTAAATATGAAGAATATATAAAACAATAAAATGAAAAATATATACAATATATTAAATATAATATACAACATTAAAAATTACTAGTAATATACGTTTTTTTTCAGACTTTACTTAGTGAAGATTTTCCAGCCCCACCGCCAACGCTAGTTCAGTCGCAACAAACTGTCAAAATGCCACTTTCATCACCATCACAGACAGTCTCATCACCATCACAGGCAGTCTCATCGCGATCACACACCAAACCAATATGCGAAACTTTTGGCAAAAAGATTACGAAAATATCGGGAGTCAATGCGACCTAGAGTTATGTACCAAATAGATGGGTTGCTTTTAGAAAATCCTTGTCCTGCTGAACGACCATCAAGTGTCTACTCATCTCATTCATCGCAATCACAATATTCCGATTACCAAATTTCATCAGGACAGACTGCAATGCATGACACTCCACAATCTCCAGAACCTCAACTTTATGTCATACAAACACAGATCAGTATTCCGGAAAGAAATGATACACATCAAAACCAAAAAATGGATATCATTTCATCAGCGTACTGGAGTTCTTCCCAAATGTAAGAGTTCTTATTCATTTATTTGTTGATTACTGTTGTATTTTAGACAATTGACCCTCTCTGTTTATTTTAACTGTTTTGATATACTTTACATCATAGCAAAAGAAACTTAACAGCGTGTTAAAAATTTAACAGTGTTGTAAAAATAAGCAGAGGTGATACATCATAAGGCCCAATAAATACATAATTTGAAATTAGACTCCTACTTTTATTACTTACCTTAATTTGATCCTTCAGAACAGAGTTGATAGCTTTGCATACTTCAGGAACAATTATCGAAATGGCTGATGTGGAAACCTTGAATAAGTAGTGGAGATTTCGATAACTATCCCCTGTTGCTAAATATCGTAAAATTATTGCCAAACGTATTTTTGGTGGTATGGGCATTCGTAATCTAGTTTGGTTTTTCTTTATCATAGGTTCAATTTTATTTAGCAAAAATTGGAAATCACTAGGTGACATTCTGCAAAAGTTATAAAACTCGCCAGAATCCTCACTAGTCAACTCCTTGAAAAAATTATCCATACTGCTTTTGAAACAAAAAAGAAATGTTCATGATTCACACATAAAACCATACTACAACTCTAATACATAAAAATAATATACATTGATATTATAACTTAGAGAACAACATAAATACAAAGTGTACAGGAATTTCTAGTGCTTACGTCGTTCTATTACGATGAATTGCTAATATCCACCATCTTCTTTGGCGACGACATCTTTTTTTATTCGATTTCTTTTCAAAACAGTTACATAGTTATACAAACTGAGCAAACATAGCGCTGTGGCCGCAACAATTTCTACGTCCGCCATTGCTGTGAGTTGAACAGAAGTTCAAATTAAACTGGCCGAATGTGAACACACACACGCGTCGATGTTACCGCAGAAGTATTTTTGTGCAGGACAGCGGGCAGCGCGAGTAGCAGCGGCAGTGGCTGAATATAAATGGGGCATTACTAGTTTATTTAGAAGAATGTTATGTGATACGCAGTCAAAGGTTTGACAGATCATATTACGACAGTTTGACATGCTTTCTTTCTTATAGACGCTGCACTATTCCGTTAATAATGGAAAGTACAGCTTTAGATGTACTGATATCCTTTCGGAAACCGAATTACTTTTAAGTTAGAAGATTATTCAAAGTACTGCATTAAACTATTCTTGATAACAGTTTCAATAATTTTTGATATTACTGGTATGATACAAATAGGACGGTAGTTTTCAATGTTATCCTTATTGTCCTTTTTATATAACATTAAAACCTTCCTAGTTTTTAAAATATGTAAAATATATAAAAAATAAGGCACCTTATTGATAAACACCTGTTTATCAATATTGTTGAAGGGAGAGCCAATAAATTTAGATTACCCTTTAACATTTTACTATTCATACCATAATAATCCAAACATTGAGAATTGCTTAGAATTTACTGGGATGTAGTGCACGGGTAGATTGTTCAGAAAATGAAATAAAATAATTATTGAAACTGTTTGGAGTAATGCTATGCTCAGAATTAGTACAATTGTCTAGGGATATATTACGTTCACTGTTTACTAACATCCAACTGGTTTTATTCTTATTACTTGATTTTTGAATGAGGTTACTATAAAACCGTTTTTTGGTAATTGTAAGTTTCTGTCTATAATATTTACGCAAAGCGACGAACAGTGTTAATAGTTGTTTATTTTTATTACAGTTATACATCCCTACTGTTTGCTAACAATAGCATATCACGTAGGTATATCAGCTAGTTCTGTGTTAAGCCAGGAGTTGTTGTGATTATGAATATTAGAACATTTTTTATAAGAAAAGCATTCACAAACAAAGTGTGTGAACATATTAATAAAGAAAGACGCTAATTCATTTGCATTTTTAGACACTGTACAAACTTTAAACCAATCAACTTCCGGCAGATTCTGCGTAAGTCTATTATATCCCGATGGACTAAGCTTTCTAGTAATGACATACTTTGTATTTGTCAGATTACTTTTTTTGTTACGTTTAAAGTATAGGAGAAGATGGTGACCCAACAAGGATCAATAGTACGACTTTCTATTACATTATCATCATGAAGATTAACTATTATATTATCAAAACAAGGTGCTATAACATAACATAACCATCAAGCCATTTCCTTGCGGGGTAGGTAAAACAATCCCTGTTTCATTTATTTTTCATTTACAATCTTTCTCCATGCTTTCCTATCCCTGATGCATACCTCCCTAGCTTCCGCAAGATTCATACGTTCTCTCTGACATACCCTTTTACTTTTAAAACTCCTTATCTTTCCATCTTTTATCATACATTCTACTGCATTCAGCCAAGTTTTACGCAGCGTACCAGGCCCGGCCTTACTTCTAATTTCACTCACATATATTTTATACCTACCTATCACCGTCTTTTCTTCGCTACACTCCTTCGTTATACACTCATTCTTCATCTTATACCTTCTCATTTTACTGCATGCGCTTATTACAAATCTCATACCCACAGAATTTATTTTTTTTCGTCTTACAATCTCGCCATCCATTGTACCATATGCAGTAAACATGCTACCCAAATATACCAACTCGTCCACCTGTTCCACAACTTTATCATTAAGGGTAAATGCTCTACTTTCCTTTTCACATTCCTGATTGAACACCACAATATATGTTTTGTTCACGTTTACCTTTAGGTACATGCTCTCATAGACTATATCAAATTTCCTCAGAGCTGTTCGTAGCTTATCTGCATTCTCGCTTAATAAGACTATTATCTGCGTACATCAGAGCTCGTACGTTTACGTCACCAACCATTACACCACTTGGATCGGTACATGCTTGCCTAACACATCTATCCATGTATACATTAAACAACAACGGTGACATCATACAGACTTGTCGCACTCCTTGATCAATATTAAAGTATTCACTCACACATCCTGTGACTCTAACACATGCTCGGCTCCTGTTATATACTGCCCTTATTCCCTTAATTAGACTTTTACTTGCGCCATACTCATTTAATATTTCTCACAGCTGCTCCCTATTCACTCGGTCATATGGTTCCTCCAGATCTACAAACGCACATTGTAGCTTCTTCTGTTTTGCACTTACACACTTTTCGATCACTTGCTGGAGAACAACCATATGATCAACACATCCTCTCCATGGCATGAAGCCACCCTGCACCTCCACATTTTAGCATTTCATCCGTGATTTCATCTACGCCTGCTCCTTTACCGTTTTTCAACTTTCCTACCGTGTTCTCTATCTCATTTAACCCAATATCTTCCTCAGTTTCAATCACTATTCCTTCTACATTCTCCTTATTAAACTCTTTAGTCTTATTTTCCTCACTACTGTACAGCGTGCCGAAATATTCTTGCCAGAAATTCCTCACTTCACAGTCGTCCCATACTATTCCGTTGCTACTATTTATCACTCCTGCAGCGCCCTGTTTTGGGCCACGTTTTGTATTTTTGACCTATTTCCAGAAGTTCTTTGTTTCCCTCAAAATCATTCTGCATTTTCTCTTCTTCCACAGCCGTCACTTCCTCTTTACTTATTATCGCTGCCTTCTTCGCTTCTTTGTTTTTGAATCTCTACACTTCAGACTTTTTCTCAGTCTTTTTTTTTGCAGCAATCATTGCCATGTATGCGTGTTTTTTCTTAGATAGTGTCTTTTGTACCGATTCATTCCACCAAGCACACTTTTTCTGTCGACCTACAGTCGCTCTTCCACATATCTGCATGGCACAGTTGACAACACATTTCAAGCTTACTCATGCACTTCAACGTCAGTGTCTTTTGTTTGTTCGTTCCACACCGCTTCATTCGCATTCAACTTTTTACTCACCCCATCTGCATATTTCATTCTCGACCGATTATGTACTAGTTGATTTACCGTAATTCTGGATGTTCGCACTACGTGTTTTCCTTCTGCAGACCCACTTTTGTCCTAAACACACTCTCGATACAGCCAGAAAATGGTGCGATCCACACTCCGATATCACTCACTAGGTTTCTAAATCGTTCATCATGCACTATCAAGCCAATGATACTTTTAGATTCACCCCTTTGCTATCTATACATTGGCACATTTTTATGCTTAAACCACGTATTAAATAGAAACAGATTTCTCCCCACACAGATGTTTACCCCAGTCATTCACTATTCTCATTGACACTTTGGTTTCCGAACTTTCCTAGGATTCGTTCAGTATGTTCTCTTTGTTCGCCCACCTATCCATTCAAATCTCCCACCATGCAGACCGGTTAATAGCCAAATTTTTCGGATTCAATGTTGCTATTTTTTTTATCATTTAAGCTAATAGAATAAATTTTGATGACCATGATTATGTTTAGGTTTTGTTATAGAAAGCGGTTTATTGCAAGTACATTAGGGTGGAACTGACCGCTTATTTCAATCTTAAGAGCTGTACTTTTTTTACGGATCACATCTGGCGTGTCTTGAATTTTATCCTACTGTTACAAATACGTATTTACGATTGCTTTATATACCCCGCGCTACCGTGGCATAAAATAAGTGATTCATTAGTTCTTTATGTTTTTATTGTTATTAGACATTTTCAAGTGACATCACAACGTGTGACCTTGCCTGATGTTGAACAACTTTAACACACGTTCTTGTAGGATGTGATTGTTTTCTGACAATTTTATCGAAAATCGTAGTCGGTGAAAATGTTTCTGTGCTAATACTTGTAGAGGAGGATTGTATTGATACAATTCACCAGAAATATGTGAATGAAATGAACAATTATCCTACATAACATTGAAAAGTTCGTGTGATTTTTAGGTTAGTTCGTCTAATTATAGAATTACATTTAAGGTACAGTTCTTTTGCCTATGATGTGTTAAAATGAGTGAGTACATTATTTACCAAACTTCACATGGGTTTTACCTTATTAAAGCAAGTAACAAAATACTTACAAATTTGTACTGCATACTGCATAGTCGTAAAGGCACGAATACGTGTTCATAAAATCTAACCCGACTGTAATAAACAGTAATAATGTTCACTAATTAACTATAAAATGTCTTAACACTACAGTCCCTTGTCATATTATTAGATCCATGATGCAAATCTACTTTTTTGATATGTTTCTTGTGGTTATTATGCCCTTTTTGTTGATATGTTGGTAGAACTTGAGTTCTGGCGGGCACTTTTACGTGTTTAAACAGGTTAAAATCTTTTCAATTCCGTCAGGTAAGTTAATTGTTGACAGTACAACACATTGAAGTACATATTTACAAATTATAAGGCCATATTCTCTGAAAAAAGGAATTACAGGATGGAAAAGTGTTTGATTTGACGCCAATGATAGTTGATCGAATTTCCGGCATGTTGGAAGCACAAAACATGTCACCATACCAAATAGCACAAATTGTGGGGGTTTCTAAAAGTTCTGTACAACGTATAAAACGAAAAGTAGGCCTTGGTGAAGGTCTAAAAGAAAAACGCAAAGGTGCATACGGTCGTCGGAGAATCACGACAGAGAGAAGTGACCGAAAAATTCCCAATATTTGCGTTGAAAGTCGAAAACTGCCCATAAAACTTCTTGCAAAGAAAGTTTTTGAAGCCAGCATTGAAGTTTCGCAAAGAACAGCGCAGAGGACGTTATCAGAAGAGGGTCTTATTGGACCTAGACCAGCACGCAAACCAAGACTTACAACTGCCATGATATCAAAGCGTTACCAATAGGCACAAAAATACAATAACTTTATGATTGATGACTGGAAAAAGGTGAATAAATACTATGTAACTATATTTAAGTTGTTTTTGTACTGTAGATATTGTTCAGTCAAAATTCTATGACATTTCACCAAGTATTGGTCGAAAAGTCACAGTTCGTACGGCGAAGGTCAAATGAGAAATATAAGACAGACTGCATTGTGCCGACATTAAACATCCTCCTTCGGTAATGGTATGGTTAGTTATCAGTAATAAGGGACCAGAGGTCTTTTACGTTGTCGAAGGTACAATGAATTCCGAAAAGTACCAGGAAATTTTGGAAACCTAGCTGCTTCCTCTAGTGAAAAAATGGTTCAAGAAACGAGAAAAGCCTATTTTTACGCATGATGGTGCGCCATGTCATCGTGCAAAAAGGACTACAACATTTGGAGCTAAAACAAAGTGGATATTCTTGACTGGCCAGGAACCTGACTCCCGACATGAACTCTATCGAGAACGTCTACGAGTTTTTGAAATCGAAATTAGGATGAAAGCCCCTACAACCAAGCATTAATTAATTAAGATACTTACTGATACTTGGAAACACAACTCAGAGATCAAAATAAAAATTCAAAATTGTATAATCAGTATGTGAAACGTGGTCATGCAAAATATTGATTTTTGCGAAAAATTTTTCTCGTAAGTGGCCCTTCTTTTTAGTAAAATACAATGTATTGATAATCAATTTTGCTGTTTTAACATGAAATAGCCCTCTAAATGTCTACTGACGTGTTATAAGTGAGGAAAACTTCATTTTTGAGCATGGATCTAATACTATGACAAGGGGCTGTGTATACTAACACTTCAATAAGTCAATTATCACGATTTTTTTCTACAGAAAACACTCAAAAAACACAACAAAACACTAACATAAGTTGTCCAAGTGTTAGAGGCGGAGCTTGTGACGTCAGTGTGAGGTACCGGAAAATGCCTAATTGCGAAAAGTTTACGTGTTTGCGTTCAAACCTTAGACCAAAAGGGTGGTGTTTGCTCTTTAAGTTTACTTTATACTATTATGTGCGTGTTAACAATCGTATCTGTCATGGGTTTAAAGGAACTGTATATCTCGTAGTAACTCAATGCTATAGCAATCCTAAATACAATTTACTATTTACTCACCTTTTTCTTATCCATCTATAAGCCGTTTCACACGTTACCAAAACTCTACTGGTTGGATTTTTTTTTGTTTATCATTAATATTCAAACCGCTGTGTTATAAAATCTGTTGAAACACTCACGATTATACCTCCGTGCACTACTTGATTAATTGAGTTATTATTGATTTAGAAATTATTGTAATTACAAAATATTTACGCGTTTGAGTTAAAACCATAGACAAAGGGCGGTGTTTGCGCTTTACGTTTACTTTAAGATTATATGAGATTTAACAATCGTACCTAACATGGGTTTGATGCAACACTATTTCATAGCAATTGGATAGAAATGCAACAATACTGTTTTCGCACCCTTTTATTTGTGTATCTATAGAGCCATTTCACACGTTACAAACATTCTACTGATTACATTGTTATTGTTATTTTTGTTTATTATTAATATACAAACCGCTTGGTTACAAAATCTGTTCAAAAACTCACCCTTACCGTGCCCTAATGATTGATTTAGAAATTGTCTTTTTTCACCCGTACATGTTTCACTATTATTTCACTGCTATTCTAGTAAAATCAGATATAAGCGGTCGTATAACCCAAAGGAACTAATTAGATTTAAGAATTTCTTGGATTTGAACTCATAACGGTACTTTTCAATTCAAATTAAACTCGCCAACTACTACTAGTGATTTATTATAAAACGAAAAACGAATTAAAACCGTTTCTAGTTTAACCGTGAATTCACAATTACCTAAACATGATCTGTAAATTGAAACATGGATTAAGTAAGAGTTAACCATCTCAATTCCAAATAACTTAATATCACGGATCCATCCTGAAAGTATTTTAAATTCAACGTACTTAAGTGTACGTGTCGCTACAATCTTTCTACTTTATACAATGGTAAGATGCGCAAATTTTGTTTTGAATACTGTTTGTTAATCATTCAATAAAATGTGTTATTTTGCTTAACAAAATTTTTTTATTCGTTCTAATATTTAAAAAATTTAAGCCATTTAAAAATCACTGTAGTACCAAACTAGAGCTCTAAGAAATTGAGTTAGTCCAGGGCTCCAAAAAACCACGATTCGTTACTGGTGATTAGGTACATTTCTATCTATACATTGGGAAATTTGTAGTAATAATTGAATTTTAAAATTTATTGGATTGGTATTGTTATGAAGTTGCAGTTTCAGGCAACCTTGAAATTGACGGATTGTTATCAAATAACTAATAAATAAAGACGCAATGTAATGAAATTTTGCGGTGTTTTTGTAACTTGTGGTTACTTTATAGAATGAAAATGTTTCGCCTTAATTTTCAAATTACAGGAAGTGTTAAAATTTTTTTATTTATAAATGTGTTATTCATGTGTTCGTAATTTAGTTCCTAATTTATTTTAAAATGCCAACAATACATGGATCTCAATCCACCACGGATGATTTTAATTCTACATCTAATTCAACATCCAAAAATATTAAAATTGATGAAAGGAAGCAACGTTCAACTGTTCTTCAGATACTACCGAAATTACCTTCAAATGATTCACTCAGTAATAGTCCAGGACCATCTTCGCCAGGTATAAATTTTATAGGATAAATAGTTGTTATAAATTACAAATTATCGAAGTGTGAAAATGTTTTTAAATATGTGTCTTAATTTCCAGGAGGCACTTTTATGGAAAAAATGGATAACACATCTTCTGATAAGGTATGTGCTATGATTCTGTAAATAATCAAGGTATAATTAATTGTTTTTATGATACCACTAATTATAATGAACAAAAGCGATAAGAGCTAAACGGGACCACTATTGATCTAATGTTTATGTTTTATAATGTGGAATGCCCCTTCAGTTCTTATTTGTATTAACTGATGTTGTATGGTAAATGAATCTATTTGTTTTTAGATGTTTCTTAATGTTTCTTTATGAATACATTGAAAACAGAAAACTTGCACAACGTGGTGGTGGCAAATTGTATTCAACTAATCAACAAATGTAATGTGGCAATGCATGGCATATTTGATTACTGATATGTCAGATTTCTTGTCCCGCACTTAATAAAATCATTTTTAGAGTTATTAGCAAACACGTTTTTATCACAAAGTAGTTGTTTCGTCTGTGTGGCACTATAAATTTTTCATTGTCAAAACAAGTTATTGAAGGGTGTTTACGTTTTTTATCGTTTTGGCATTTTCACCTATAAATGCATGGTGATTGAAATATTAAGTCTACAGTTTCAAATTCAAACTATTTTAATCTCTTTGCACGTAATTTGTCTTTTTTATGTTACCATTTGCATTTATTCAAATGTTATGACAATGATAAATTATCTTCGACCATTGATTGCCTTTATTCTTAATTATTACCAGTTACGTACATCTTTAACGGGATACGATTTTTTTTTAAATAATTAGTTTATTTAATTTTTGTGTAATTTGAAGTGCAAGTTTTTCCATATCTATAGTTGCTATAGTTCAGTTCATGTGCTAATTTTATAATCTTTTTGTAGTAATGTAATGGGGTTGTTGAGTTTGAGCACTGAACATGCAATTTCTCTACTTAAAAATGCTTAATTTTTGAGATACAGTGTGACCTGTTAAGTTTATCGATTTTTAGTAGGAAATGTAGGTCTTATGTTGAAATGTAATGAAATTGGAGTGCATATACAGATATTCTTAAAGAATTTGATACAATTTATAGAGCAGATAAATGTTCTATACCGCTTTAGTGTGATGGTGTTGAATTCCAGGAAATCAAATGAATTTTGATTGTACCAGGTGTTCCACTAAGGTCGACTAGCTGCCATATCTTGGTAATATAGTGTTTTACAATATGTTCGATTATCCCAGTGCTTTGGGGAAAAAATATAACTTGTAGCGTCCCCCAGGTACCCTATCTTGAAAAGTGTAATTTGAACTTATTTGCAATACTCAAAATTAATTGCTTGCCTTACTTTGACTTTCCTCGCAATAATGAAAACGTTAGAATTTATTTACAAGTCTGATATTTAATTACTCGCAAACCGCAATTCTGATCAGAAGAATTGGCCGTTTAGTGGTAGGTATGCTGTGCTATTTGAATTGGATAGGCTGGATGAGGTGAGTGGAGCAGCTAAAAAAAATGAAACTATTAAAATTAAAATGAACGAGGTTTGCGCGATGGTGGTGCAGCCTGTTAATGTACCGGGTGGCCAACTAAGAACGGCCGTCGTCCATATCTCAGGAATGGATTATAGCACAGGTTCGGGAAAAAAAATTTTATAACAAAAGTGGCCTCGAGAAACGCCTGGAAATTATTTTCTGAATTGTAGGTCCACCGCTAGAGGGCGTATTTGACAGTTAAAATTTTAAAAAGCAAAATTTAGTCAATTAAGGGGCATATTAAATGTAATCAGATTCCTCGACAAATTCTGCATATTTTTTATTTGACATGTTTTAGTCTATCTCTTCAAATAAGGGGGGAGTGGGAACCTTGTTACGATAAAACGCCTTTAATTCAGGTTCTGCTTGACCGATTTTAATAAACTTGATGTTGTTTGAAAGAGCTTTTGTTAAACAATAGAAAATTTGTAAATTTGAAGCAATCTGATTAATAACATAAATGCTAGAGGGCGCTGTTTAATATTTTTAATATTGTGTTTTCTCTTTACAATTTTAAATGGAAGCATAAAATTTAAGTAGGTCTTTAAAAGTAGACTAAATTAGTAATAAAACAGTGAAAACTGCAAGTCGATATCTTTTCCTATCCTGAGATATTGTAAGAAACAGGTAAATGGCGGGAATTGTTCTTCCAACGTCTAGTACGCTAGTTCGCGTTAACGGAAATTATTAAATTGAGCCTGGATGAAAAGATCTTACATTGGTCTGCAGTAATTTAAACTGTTATCATTCTATTGTTATGGTTGCCGCTAGATTACCTAAATGTAATGCTGTCGCTACTAACAATGAGAACAAATTATAAAATAATAATGTGATAAATCTAACAATTAAAACCTTAAATAAACAACTACGTAATTAGTGTCGCCCTAGATGTTCGAAATGTCGTCCATCATTTTCAATGCATGAAATCAATCGGTGACGGGTGGAGAGAACAGCAGTTTCAATTTCTGCCCTTGAAATACTTCGTATTGTCTGTCGTATTCTTTCAATCATGTCAGCTCTTGTTGTGGGTCTATCGGCGTAAACGAGATCTTTTATTCGCCCCCACAAATAAACATCTAAACAAGTTAGGTCTAGAGACCTTGGTGGCCAAATAAATAAACTTCCACGTCCTATCCACCTTTCAGGGTATGATTGATCTAAGAAATTCCGAACATCTCTAGAATAATGTGCCGGGCACCCATCATGTTTCAAGAACATGTCACGACGAATGGCCAAGGGTATGTCTTCTAAAAGAAGTGGCAATTCGTTGCTTAAAAAATCTAAATATCTTTCTCCATTAACAGTCTCATTAAAAAAAAGGCCCAATTATTTCTCCACCTAGAATCCCGCACCACACATTTACAGACCAACGACTCTGATGTTGGACCTCCTGCATCCAGTGGGGATTCGTTTCAGACCAGTAGTGCATATTATGTCGATTTACACTACCATCACTATGAAAAGTAGCCTCATCTGTCCACATAATTCATGAAAGTATTTCAGGATCGTCGTGTATCATATTTGAGAGCCAGTTCCAAAAATCCAACCTGGTATCGAAATCTTGAGCATTCAAACTATAGTGTTGGACCATGTGATATGGGTGCAATCTAAAATACAGGGTTCCCCATAATAGGCTACCCATTTTAATATTTGCATTAAAAATTTTTTAGTTAACAAAACAAACTAAGTATTTATTATACTAAATTACAGCTAACTCTTTGGGATTTATGATAACTTATAAATATTTGGCTAATTTAATTCTAACTTTTAAAAATCACGTCTTCTAAATGACCTCCACCAACTTCAACACATTTTTCAATATTAGATAAAAAGTGGTTCATTACACGGCGTAGCAAACCTTCGTCTATTCCTTCAACTTCTTCACGAATTCTGACTTTGAGTTCCTCCATTGTACCTGGATGACTCGCAAACACTTTGGCTTTTAAATATCCCCACAGGAAAAAATCGGGTGCCGTTAAGTCGGGACCTCGAAGGTAAGCAAATCTCGAATCGAGAAATGAGTCGGCCATTAAACATTTCTCGCAGAACACTCATTGAGTTTCTGGCAGTATGAGCTGTTACTCCATCTTGTTGGAATAGTAAGGCATTGTTTAGTAATCCTCGTCTATTTAATTCTGGAATGAGGAATGTCTCTGGCATGTTTACGTAGCGCTCGGATGTTACTGTTACAGCGCGGTTATTTTCATCCTCAAAAAAATATGGACCAATAATACCAAAAGATCCCACTTCACACCACACAACAACTTTTGGATTATGGAGGTTCTGTGTAAAGATTTCACGAGGATTTTCATTTGACCAGTATCTAAAATTCTGTTTATTAACCATGCCGTTCAAATAAAAATTTGCTTCGTCGCTCATTAGGAGACTGTGAATTGCTCCTTGATGTAAATCCAAAATTCTTGACAAAATGCTAACCTTGCTTTTTTATCTTGATTGCTAAGGTGCTGTGTCATTTGGTATGTATAGGATGAAATTTTAAATCCCTTTGAAGAATTCGATCTAAGCTTCCTTTGATATTCCTAGGATAAGGGTTTGTCGATTAGCAGACCTTTTAGGACTTCTCGTAAACGCAATTCTAACTCTTTCAATATTTTCTGGTGTACGAACTGTTCTTCGACGTCCACGCTTCTTCAAATTTTGTACAGAACCATTTTCACGCCAATGACGAACCCATAACTTAACAGTTATACGATTTGGCGCGTGACCCCTATTGTTGTTATTAAACTGACGCCGGAATGCACGCCTAAGTTCTTCTATCGAATTGCTTCTTATGTAAGTTTCTACACAAAACGCACGTTGTTGGACTGAGTAATCCATGAAAGTTCAAACGGATGTTGAAATAATGTTTCAAAGCAAAAAAATTAAATAATTATTGATGAAAACTAACAAACTTCTTGTAGTAAAATGACGTTACACGAAATTATTAATTTATAACTTATTTGTGACAGGCGCCTACCTGTTTAATAATTAACTTAAATCCCAAAGACTACAGAAGATAATCCTACAGAGAACAACTTATTTAGTTATCTCGTAGGGAATTTATTAATAAAATAAAATGGGTAGTCGATTATGGGGAACCCTGTAGTATATATTGTAAAGTAATCAGATCAATAAGACACATTGAAGTCCTTCGTTGTTGGTAAACGAGAAAGGACTTTAAATGCATTAACTCTCGTAATGTTATTACGAATTTTTTTCGCCCGGCCTCTCATTATTTTTTATTATTGGTACCTTTTTACTTTACTTTGCCTCACTTAATTATCGTCTTGTTAGTTAAAATCTATTCACATAGCATAAGATAATTTCATTAAATAGTTTGTTGTTTTATTGAAACTGGAGATAAACATATAACGACAAACGAAAAAAATTAAAACATTTTTATCATTATAATACCGAATAAAACATGCATTAATAAATAAGTAGTCACCTGTGTTCTCTTAAAATATTTTGGACGGTGGTTCGACATATACCGAAGTCTCTAGCTATAGCTCTGGTGCTTGAATGAGGGTTAACATTTACATAAGCTAAAACATCAATAACATTTTCCTCTGTTCTACCTCTGCGTTGTCTTCGGAACACAGGAAGATTCACATTGCCAGTAGTACGCACACGGTGTGCGAGTCGGAGAAAAACTCTTCTGCTGTGATGCCGTCTGTTTGGGTACTGCAGTGCATACACTCTAGCAGCAACGGTTGCATTTCTCATACATTCAAAATAAACTGCCAACATATCAAATGCTTCTTCATTTGTAAGAATCATTTTGGTACGAAAAGATAAAGAAAGTCTATTAAATGCAACACGATGAATAATTTTTGACATATGTGAAAATCATAGCTTGCTTGTTTTCAACAGGAATTTATTTTATGTTTTACATGGCCTCTTTACTAATTTTGTTGCTCAGTAAATCGTAATTCATATTTTAAACTGTATTTGTTGTTGCTGGGCAAATATCGGTTTTATAGATATTTTATGCTTTTGATTTACTAACACATCTCTTTAAAACAAATATAACATTCTTATATAATTAAAAAAATGTTAGATTTATCACATTATTATTTTATAATTTGTTCTCATTGTTAGTAGCGACAGCATTACATTTAGGTAATCTAGCGGCAACCATAACATTAGTATGATAACAGTTTAAATTACTGCAGACCAATGTAAGATCTTTTCATCCAGGCTAAATTTAATAATTTCCGTTAACGCGAACTAGCCTACTAGACGTTGGAAGAACAATTCCGCCATTTACCTGTTTCTTACGATATCTAAGGATAGGAAAAAGATATCGACTTGCAGTTTTCACTGTTTTATTACTAATTTAGTCTACTTTTTAAAGACCTACTTAAATTTTTATGCTTCCATTTAAAATTGTAAAGAGAAAACACAATATTAAAAAAATATTAAACAGCGCCCTCTAGCATGTATGTTATTAATAAGATTGCTTCAAATTTACAAATTTTCTATTGTTTAACAAAAGCTCTTTCAAACAACATCAAGTTTATTCAAATCGGTGAATCCGAACCTGAATTAAAGGCGTTTTTTCGTAACAAGGTTCCCACTCTCCCCCACCCCTTATTTGAAGAGATAGACTAAAACTGGTCAAATAAAAAATATGCAGAATTTGTCGAGGAATCTGATTATAATATTTAATATGCCCCTTAATTGAGCAAATTTTGAAAAATTTTAACTGTCAAATACGCCGTCTAGCGGTGGCCCTACAATTCTGAAAATAATTTCCAGGCGTTTCTCGAGGCCACTTTTGTTATAAAACATTTTTTCCCGAACCTGTGCTATAATCCATTCTTGAGATATGGCCGACGGCCGTTCTTAGTTGGCCACCCGGTACTATTGTGGGAAAGAACCACCAATAAAACCCACTTTATTCATAAATAAATAATTGTACAAGGACATTAATAAATCAAATAACACAAAAAACAATGAAAGGGTTAAATGTATAACAGAACACCATAACATCAGGTTAAAATGCGTACAAAATTATAACATTAAGAGAAAAATAAATAAAAAGCCGTTTAGTTGCATATAAACATAATAAAAAAACGATGTAGTCACACCCACAATTGTGTCGTAATTCATCAGGATAAAAATCGTAATAACAAACATGTGGCCCTTTAAAACCAATCATGTCGGTCTTTAAGTAAATAAGCACATAAAACAATAAGGCAAATTACGGTACATATAAAATACAACAACAGTAAAATTGCACAGGTGGTAATAAGGTAAAGGCAAGGACAAAAAAATAGATATGGAATTTACACGCACACAATTGTTTAGTGACTACTAAAGTACCAAATACATACGTAAAATTACAACAAATTACATATGAAGAGAAATTAGTTCGCAGGCAAACAATTCTACTTAACAAACTGACAAAACAAACTCATTAAAACAAAGCCTTACAAGGGTAAGTTGTAAATAGGTCATAACATCGTGATCGATATGTAAGGTTGAGTGCGTTAGAAAAATACAGCGCCCCTTTCTCAGGTTACACATTCATCTATACAATAATAAAAGCAAAATTCGAGGTGTTTAATGGTCATCTGGACCCGGGAGTATGCACACACGCAGCCATTGCATATTATAATTAATAACCGAGCAGTATCCTGTACCCGTTCTCTAGGCCCACCTCTACACAAATATAAATATAAACTACAATGCTAATTCACACAAATACAAGAGTGAGGGAGCCCTGTACTGTCTTTTATTTTAGCAGATTTCAGCTTAATGAGCCCGCGTGCGAATGAGCTACCTTTGCGAGACAATGCTCGATTTTTAATCCGTTATATAGGCTTGTAGAATTATTTGCTGCCAGCCTTAATTTATATAAAAATACCTACTTACACTTGAACTCCTTTCAGTGATCACAAACACAAATCGTTGACATACGTGGTTTCACTTCAAAAAGGGAGACTGTTATTTATAGATTAATATTTGAAAAACGCATTAAAACTAACACCCGAAACAAAGGACAAATTAGCGTTGGCTAATTCATAAGAAAATGTACACGCAAGAATTATTTTAATGACAAACTGTTTACAATGAAGGTATCTGACTCCATCGACACTGTACCTCTAACTAACTTTTCCCCCGATTTCAAAGTAACTTTCTTTACTCCTGCAATCAACTTCCATTTTTCAAAAGTAATAAAAAAAAAAATTATGTTGTAACAGTTTCATATTAATTATTGAACGACATCATAATTTTAAAAATATGCATTCGTCCGTAACAAGCATTTTTACATCAAGAATGTGCGCATAAAAATTTCCAATTATTCGTTACGCCCCTTCAGTAAATCAGCTTTTAAGCGTACACCTGCTAGTCAAACCCCAAACACATGTTTTTCAACCCTTGGCCAAATATTAGTTACAAAAATAAATATCCCGAAAACCATGCTCAAATAACGACTTAATATTTAACAAAATATGTTAAACCCCATTAATTAACTTTCCTATCGCGGTAACAATTTCGAATTAAAAAAATGTTTGTTGCAATAATAAAATTTTTGCGGTCTGCTACCTACAAACTGTAACGAGAAAAAGCTGGAAATTATTTTCAAGTTTGTAGAATGGCCGTTAGGGGGCGTAGTAAGTAAACTAAATTAGAAAATCTAGCATTTCTATAAAAGTTGTTGAGCTAAGGTACAAGAAAGGTATCCATATTAAATTTCTAGAAAATGTAATTTTTCTTGTCTAAACCTTGTTAGCCTTATCTCCTGAAATAAAGTGGTGGGGGAATCATAAACTTCTCTTTGAAAAAAAAAAGTTATTGCAGTTTGCTGTAACCAAAGCTAAATAAACTTAGTCTTGTTGAAAAGCTTTCTCTTGTGCATTATTTAATAAACCCAAAACCAAAAATTCTCAATTAAAAAACTATTTCGGGATAATAATTAGTATAATTGCTGTTGTAATGGCTGGTAGTGAGTAGACTTGTTTTACAGTTGGAGCCAAATTTTCATTTTAACCAGTGTTACGAATATCACATATCATAATTTGGTAAGGAAAATTTACTAAATAGTGCTACAATTACAATTATTTGGTATAAATAAAAAAAAACAACCTGGTACTGTGATATCAACCATGTTAAGTACTAATATTTCCATTCTTATATTTTAAAGTGCTATAATCAGTTTACAATGCCGTTTACTTATAAATTTGCCATTTTTCCTTTGTTTGCAAACACAACGAATAAAATTGGTAAAATATTCCAAAAACGTAATATAAAAGAGCTTACAAAATTAGTATTAAAATTCGAAATCTTCTGAATTATGCCAAAGACCAAATACCATTACATACATGTGGTTTTTAAGAAGTGCCATGCTCTTGTAAGGTCTACATTGGTGAAACTGGAAGAAGCATTAATACCAGGTTAACGGAACACAAAAAATACGCTTACTTTATCCTCCATCTCTCACTGTCTCTCCCCCTCCCTCCCTCCTTAATGTAGCGCCCTTTTCTGTTAGAAGCTATTACTATCATCTTGTGGTATAATTAGAAGTTAGCATACCATTTGCACCGTCATTTTGTAGAACAATTTAATAATTTAAGGTATAACCAGAAGTTAGCATACAATTTCTAATGCCATCTTGTGGTATAGCTTGATTTTAATATTTAGTATCTTATTTAAAAATCATGTAAAAATCTAGTAGTAAACCAGTACTTACAAACGATGCGAGTAAAACAAATAAACACCCGTTCTCGTAAACTTACCGCAAACAAATAAATCTAGCATCAAGTGAACGACTAAACACAAAACATGTAAACCTACAAACATGTAGTTACTTATCGCCGAAACACGCACACTTGCAAACACCAAAAAGTAGCCAACAAACGCCCTCTCATTCCCACTTAATGGGCCAGTTCACTGTCTTACTCTTTCGCAGATAGAATTTTTACTCCACGGGCTTTCCGCAACTGTTGCAGTTTAGAAAGTTTACACAAAAGGTACGAGAAGCCATGCCTAAAACAGTTGCTATAGACATAGATAAATTACTATTAAAGATAAAACAGGATCTGTAAATTTTACGTGTTCACAAAATCTACCTAGATAAGCGCAACGCCAGGGGAATCAACAAATTGGTGTAATTAATAAAATATGTAGTACCGCACACAAAAAGCTATAAATAAATAAGGAAGTCACACCTCCCCAAGCCAGAAAACTAGCCGACAAACATCCAAACACTCCGCACAAGCGTGAAAACATACAGGATGAGTCAATGATAGAGTAAAGTAAACTGGTGCTTTATGGGTAAACTTTGTCAATAAAATGTATTTATCATATTATATGGCTTGTAAGTGTGCGCATTTTAAAATTATACTTGACTGTACAGGGTGTTTAAAAAACCAGGACATGGCAGTTAGTATTTTTTATATTATATGTATATTATTCGATTTTTCGATTCTACGTGAAGGTATGAAACTTTATTTATATAGTTGTAAAATTTACGATTTCTTAAATAATTCGAATTTTATCCAAAAAATCGCATTTACAGATATAGCTTTATTATTATGTACCATCTTGTGTTTTATTAGGAAAACTTTTATATTTGGACCAAGGAAAGACCGAGCTTAAGGCTATGTTCTGAAGAAGAAATATTAGAGATAAATGCTACAGGGTGTTCAAAATATATGCTCAAACCTACCAAACTTGAAATTCAAAGATATCACTTCTTAAACAGAACACCCTGTATATTTGACGCTGTGTTGAAGATAATGAAAAACCACATAATTCTTCGTAAGTATGTCCTGTAGCTATCTTTCACTGTTTTTGAGTTATTTTGATTTTTCTATATTGAATATTTCAATGGTTTTTCTTGTAATTATTAGCAGTAGCCATGAAACCAATTTCCCACATTACAAATATTTGAGCTGCCAAACTGTTCTTGCATTTTGGTAGCGGTTTAAGGTTGTGAAAGTTTTGCGTGTTCAATACTAAATAATGGATTACTCTAAAAGTGAATTAATTGATGTGATTTATGTGTTAGGAGAGGCTCAATAAAATTGTCTTCTTGCTCAAAGGTTATACAGAATGAAGTATCCTGCTCAACGCCAACCCACTGGGTTGGGTTTTTGAAAATTTGATGCAGAGATTCGATTTACTTGCAGTGTGGATTATGTAAAAGGTATTGAATAGAAATGCCAGTAACCAAGTAAAAGAACTTGAGAAACGTCACAATCAACTGTTAATCGGACAACTCGTAAATATAAGTATCATCTTTACCCTATTGAATTACACCAGGAATTATGTAATGATGACTTCGAAAGACGAGCAAGCTTTTGCGACTGGATTAGTACTCAATTTGAGATTAATTCCAACTTTTTTGCTGATTTTATGTTTTCTGACGAGGCTGCGTTTAGAAGCGGTGGTGCTGTAAATCGTCATAATATGCACTATTACGCATTAGATAATCCATTTTGGATCCGACAAATGCAAAACCAAAACCACTGGTCTATAAATATTTGATGTAGCATTCTCCACAATAGAATTATAGGACCGTATTTTTTTAATTTCACGATACGGTAGGGACATAGTATTATTGGGTGCGTGTGGACCAACCGATGACAGCACAATAACAGATAAATAATCATTCATCAATCACTTAAAGAAGAAATGGACAAGATAAGCGAAATCAAGAAATAGTAATCGCCGGAGACCTGAATGGTAGAACAGGAAGGAAAGAAAAAGACCACATAATAGGAAGATTTGGAGAGAACACAATAAATGACAACGGAGAAAGAATGATAGAAATGTGCGAACTATATAATTTAAAGATCATGAATGGTTTTTACCCCCCACAAAGATATCCACAAATACACCTGGATACAAGAAACACGACAACTTAGATCCATAATAGACTATGTAATATTAAAACAAAATAGTACAATGAGAACCAAAGACGTACGAGTCAAAAGAGGAGCAGAACGTGGATCGGATCATAAGTTACTTGTAGCAAAATTAGGATTCCCATGGCACGAGAGAAGAACAATCAACGAGAAAAATATACTGAAAACAAATAACATACCAAAAGAAAAAAATTAAACTTTTCCTACTGCAAGTGAAACAGTAAAAGATTTATATAAAAAAAGATTAGACGAAAAACTAACTGAATTCAGATATGATTGCGTAGAAGAAACATATTAACACATAAAAGAAAGCCTAAAACAAGCGGGATTTGAAGCTTTAGGAGAGAAGGAAGAAAATACCAAACAATATAGAAACAACCTCACAAATGCCATAATAAAAGGCATCCAAGAAAAAAAAAGATTTGTGTAACGAATCCCTAAGCACAAAAAAGGAAGAAGACATAAGGAAGTACAAAGCCAAATGTAGAGAAGTGACACGAATGATAGCAAAGGACAAAAATGATAATTGGCAAGTAGCGTGTTCTAATATTGATCAATATATAAGTGGCACTAGATGTTTAGAGTCATGGAAACTATTAAAAAGTTTACGAACAGATGGAAAAGAAGAAATTCAAATACAATACATAGAATCCAAAGAGTGGGAAAGATACTATGTAGACCTGTTAACTGAGAAAAGGCAAGAATTTATCACAGACACCAACATGCAGATAGAGAAAGAAAAAGAAGGAACACTAGAAGAACAACAAGAAGAGGAAGATATAATATCACTGGAAGAAGTAAAAATAGGTAATAAGATCATTAAAAAACAACTAATCACCAGGACCAGGAGGGATACCACCAGAATTTGTGAAACATGGAACGGAAAAGGTATTCAGAATAATACACCAGATGTTTCAGAAAGTAATGAAAGGTGAAGATTCACCAAATGAATGGAAAGAGCCATGCCTTACGTCAATATATAAAAAAGGTGATAAGTTAAAATGCGCGAATTTCAAGAGAATCACTATCATTGCTTTAATGGGAAGAATATACGGGAAAATACTTAGGAACAGACTAGAGGAACGTATACAAAATAAAATAGGCGAAGAACAAGCAGGATTTTCAACGAGAAGGTCGTATGTGGATCATATATACACAATACATCAATTATTAGAAAATAAAATGGCAAAAAATAGAACGATATTCTGGGCCTTTGTCGGCCTGAAAAAAGCCTTCGATACTGTTCCAGACAAAAGTTATGAATAGCAATGGAAGAGATAGGAATTTCTAAACAGCTGATAACAACGGAAAAAAATTATATAAAGAAAATAGGACCTTCATCAAAATCGAGCAAAGAACTGTAGGCAACTTCGAGACATCAAAGGGGTTGTTACAGGGGTGCTCAACATCACCAACACTGTTCAAGAACTTCTTAGAACATACTCTGAAAGGATAGAAGCGTAAATGCGAGGGAGTGGGAGTACCAATCAGAAACGAACACTTGTACACTTTATGTTACGCAGACGATCAAGTAGTTGTTACACAAGACGGGGAAGATCTGAGTTAGGTACGTGATGAGAAAACTAAACGAAGGGTATAACTAAGCAGGACTGGAAATAAATCTTAAAAAGATCTTATATCTAGCAACAACTCAAGAAGTGACAGAGAATTTACAAATAGAGGAGGACATAGAAATAAAAGCTACGGAGAAGTTTAAATACCTAGGATTCACAATAACAAAAAATGCAACAACAGAGGAGGAAATAAAAAATAGACTGGCACAATCGAGATCTTGCATTCGACAGCTTACAAAAAACACGAAGACCAGAATATATAATAGAATTGTACAGAGTATAATGAGATATGGGTCTGGGTCATGAACAAGGGAAATGAAAGAAAAATTAAAGCAACAGAAATGGAGTATTGGAGACGTGCTGTGGAGTAACCAGGATAGAAAGAATAAGGAATGAGGAAATAAAAAGAAGAATGTGAGTTGAGACAGACGTCCAATAGATTGAAAACAAAAGACTGTTATAGTACGGACACGTAAGAAGATCTAATGAAAACAGATAGGATTAACAGGATAACGGGTTCGAGCCACGGGAAAGAGAAAAAGAGGAAGGCCACGAAAGTCGTGTAGGAATGAAGTAGACGAAGCACTGGAAATGAGAGGATTGAAGGAGAATGACTGGTACCAACGAGTGGAATGGAGAGACTGACTGAAGGAAGGAATACGGCGACAGCTGTAGAATCCTTATATGTACATATATATATATATATATATATATATATATATATATATTTATATATGTATAGGGTGTATTTTAAAATCACCGACAAACGAAAACTGGAGATTCTATGATTCAAAATAAGACAAAAATGATCATAAACGCTTTTCCGAAAATGCTTCCTAACCGAGATACAGGTTGATTAAAAAATACTTTTTTTAAGATTCCTCAAAAACTACAAAAGATATTACACTGAGATTTGGTACACCTAAATGTCTAATTAAATACAATTAATCAGGTGAGTTTGAGTCAACTGATTCTATCCAGTGGCGTAGAATATTTTAAGTTAATCAGTTTTAAGTAAAAAAAAAAACGCACGCCCCTGGTTTTTTTGAAGAAATATTTTTTTGATAGATTCAACATTTAATTCAGCAAATAAAATCATACTTAGTAATTTTTCGATTCGGCACCACGTCTTTGAAATATTTTGCATTAACATACACGACCACATTATTCAATAAAAATCAAAATTTGTTTTATTTTACAAAAAAATAGCGCAGTTAACTATTAGGTACATTATTAAAGAGATATTGAAGGAATCAAAAACAAAATAATAATTATTTTTATACATATTGTTCAAAATACCCTCCTTCCTTTTGAATGCAAGCTAGTATTCTTCTTAGCAAATGAAACCTAACACGTTGAAAAATTTGTGGCATAGCCCTAATCTCATCGCATGCCATCTGTGTGCGATTCCAAAGTTGCTCTCGATTACCAATTTGAACAGATACCCCCACACAAAAAAATCCAATGGGTTTAAATCTGGCGATCGTGCCGGCTACGGTACTTCACTTCCTCGTCCAATCCAGCGTCCAGGGCATTTAAAAATTCTCTGACGTTTCGTGTAGAATGTGGTGGTGCACCATCATGCATGAAATACATGTTCATTCTAACATCTAAGGGTACGTCGTCAAACAATTCTGGCAAATCTTCTCTCAAAAAATTTAAATAGAATTCGCCAGTAAGTCTTTGAGGAAAACGGATGGGTCCGATTAGGTGATCGTCTAGTATACCTATCAAAATATTTTCGCTAAATCTATGTTGGTGAGCTGTAACTACAGTTGGATGCTGATTCTCATCTAACCATTTGTGGGAATTATGCAAGTTTATTATTCCATTTCGGGAAAAAATACACTCATCAGTGGTCAATAAGTTTCTAACAAATTGTACATCTTCAGAATTTTTATTTAAAAACCATTCGCAGAAATTCATTCGACGAGGATGGTCAGCAGGCAATAATGCATGCACTTTTTGTAGGTGAAAGGGATGTAAATTTTGTTCTCGTAAAACTTTAAAAGACTCGCTATGCGACACACCAAATACTAAACCTAACTCACGCGTACTTATTGATGAATTTTCATAAACTCTATCTAAAATTTGTTCCTCAATTTCAACTGGTACACGAGCATTTCGTCCGGAATTTTTCTTTCCTTTTAAACTTCCATACTCTAACAAGTTACGGTTCTAAACGTAGTATGATGTGGATGTCTTCTATTTGGAAATCTTTGTTCATAAAGTCGAGCAGCTGCACGAGCATTACAATTAGTATTACCATAACATAAATGAATTACAAAACACGCGTAAATGCAACTATTTTAGCAAACATAACATACGTAACTGTCAAAAGCAAAGCAATCTCTGATTTATTTAATTTGGTTATTACTGTTTATGTTAGTGCAAAATATTTCAAAAACTGGTGCCGAATCGAAAAAATACTAAGTATGATTTTATTTGCGGAATTAAATGTTGAATTTAACAAAAAAATATTTCTTCAAAAAAAGCAGGGACGTGCGTTTTTTTTTTACTTAAAGTGATTAACTTAACATATTCTACGCCACTGGATTGAGCCAGTTGACTCAAACTCACATGATTAATTGTATTTAATTAGACATTTAGGTGCACCAAATCTCAGTGTAATATCTTTTGTAGTTTTTGAGGAATCTTAAAAAAATCTTAAAAAAAATATTTTTTAATCAACCTGTATCTCGGTTAGGAAGCATTTTCGGAAAAGCGTTTATGATAATTTTTGATTTTAAAATACACCCTGTATATATATATATATATATATATATATATATATATATATTTAACACTCCAGGCAGGACGTATGTACCTTCAATTCCTCCAAGAAGTTTTGCCTAACTTCCTTCATATGCTTAGTAACGATGAACGACAGAATATATGGTTGCAATAGGACGGTGCCCCTCCGCACTATCACCGCGAGGTACGTGAATTTTGAAATTATAATTATTCCCAAAAATGGATGGGTTGTGGAGGTTTTGCCCAGTACCTCCCAAGGTCGTGCGATATTACCTCATTAGATTTCTTTTTATGCAGATATATTAAAGAACCTGTATACTGTATGTCACATCTCCCACTACAAAAGAATATATGGAAGATAGGGTACGAGACGATAACATTGGAGATGCTGGGAAACCGGTAGTAAAACATAATAAAACGACTAAATGTATGCATTCAGCAGGAGGGACAGCTTTTCGAACGTATTTTAAGAACTCATTAGTAACTGTTGAATTATCTAATGACTTGAAAATGTTTATTTATTTTGTATCAAGTTCTTATGATAATGTAATATATTTTCTATTGGAGTTGGAGCTAATTTATATCTATGTTAGTGCTTAGTATTTAATGCAACTTTTGTCTCTCTTGTTTTCAAATTTCATGGCTACTGCGAATAGTCACAAGAAAAACCATTGAAGTATAGAGTAGTATTATAGAAAAATCAAAATAACTCCGAAACAGTGAGAGATAGATATAGGACATACTTATGAAGAATTGTGTGATCTTTTATTCTCTTTAACACAGCGTAAAAAATATACAGGGTTTCTATTTGAAAAAAGTGATATTTTTGAATTTCACGTTGAATTGAACATATATTTTGAACAACCTGTATTTATCTCTAATATTTCTTCTTCAAAACATAGGCTTAAGATTGCGCTTTCCTTGGTCCAAAGCACAAGGGAGTACATAATAAAGTTATACCTGTAAATGCGATTTTTTTGATAAAATTCGAATTATTTCAAAAACCGTAAATTTTACATGCATGAACCCTATATAAATAAAGTTTTATAATTGCCCGTATAATCCAAAAATCGAATGATATACAGGATGTTCTATTTAAAAATACTTTGTCTTGCCCAACTTTTTTTGGAACAGTTTAGTCACCAATAATTTTAAAATGCGCACACTTTCTAGTCATGCAATATGATGATAGATACATTTTATTGGCAAAGTTTGCCCATAAAGCATCAGTTTACTTTACTCTATAGTTGACTCACCCTGTACAAAAGAAACGGTAACATGCAGAAATTTAGCAGCAAACAAATACATATGCAAACACCTAAACACGTCAACCCTCAAACACGCAAACAAAATAGCAATTAAGTAAGGACTCGAGCACAAACTCCGTAAACACAGAAACACCTGAACACACAAACTCCAAAACAAAATATACGAAAAAAGCTACACGTGCAATGAAAAACAACCCAAACGTTCAATTCCAAGAAACTACACAAGTACATGCAAACATGTACATAAGCGCCTAACCATAGACGCGCACGTGCATGCACGCATGTATGTAAACAACAACACGCTCTAACATTCAAATACTCAACATAGAATACAATGGAATTAGCAAGTACGCGAAGATGCATGCAAACCAAATAATTAGTATGATTCACTAGTTCTTTTTGAATTTTTCCTATGGTTGTATAAGTGTGTCATTTTAAGGGTGTTGCCAAAAACAGGTGGAACTCAAATGTGGGTGCCACTTTTGAAAAAAAAATCTCCGGTGGTACACAAAATGCCTTTTATTTATAAAAATACGTGTGATTTACGAGAGGGTCACGTTTGATTCGCTAAAAAGTAGAACACTAGTGACCCACCGGTGACTTACTATTATGCGTTAAAACCGAAGTGTGGCCCACCAGAGGTCATGGTATTCTATAAAAGACAGTAAAACAAGTGTGTGGCATGCGTGTTCTTTAAAATCAAGGGTCTTATTCAAATTGGTATATCAGTAGTATCCAGCGTCCACGGATTAGTGCGTATCTAATATGAAAGTGTGAGTCATTTTAAGGGTGTAGCCAAAAACAGGTGCAACTCAAATGTGGGTCCCACTCCGGTGGTACACAAAATTCCTTTTATTTATAAAAACACGTATGATTTACGGGAGGGTCACGTTTGATTCGATAAAACAGTAGAACACCAGTAACCCACCGGTCATTCACGTTTATGCGTTAAAACCAAAGTGTGGCCCACCAGGGGCATGGTATTCTATAAAAGACAATATGCAGCGTCCACGGACCAGTGCGTATTTAATATGATAATTACTTTCTGTAAAGTACCGCAATCATCTAATTCAGAATCTGATTATGAGCATACGGGGTAGTATTCGCCCCCTTAAACAGTCGTGCGAAAATATTTTGTTTGATATGAATGCTTGTGCTCTTGTTTAAATTTTAGAAAAGGTAGTATTACATACTATGAGGCAAACGAAACCATCAGACCGAACAGTAACTGATATAACGTTAAATAATACTGCAACAAATGTGGTCAATGACGATAACATGTCAACCACAAGCGAGACATCTCAAATAATTAAATTAAATGAATTTCAAGAAATCAGACGGCGTAAAAAAAAGGAAAGCTGTCGGAGATCCTGACACAGTCACAAAAGATAATCAGCCCATCTCAACGTCTAACAGATCTCAACCCTTAGCTAATCAAAAATCAAACACAGATAATACAAATGCTGAAGCTAAGATACAAATTCCACCATTCATACTCCACTACTTAAAAGCTATCAATCCACTTATTGCAATGATTGAAAAGCAATATCTCCAAAAAGAATTATCAATACCAACTTCTGCAAGGCAACAAACTAAAGTTACAAACAAATAACCTAACTGACTATAAAATCATACGTGCTGTTTTAGACGCCAACAAAGTAGCTAGACATACCTACAGCCTCGAAGAGGAAAAAACTTTACGCGTTGTCTTAAAAAACCTACATCACACCACAGATTTGGATTTCATAAAATCACAGCTGGCGGAAAAAAATCATGAAGTAGTGAACATTATGAATGTTATGAACAGAGAGACTAAACAAAAGAAGAATCTATTCTTTATAGATATTAAGCGTAAAGATAATAACAATGATATCTTTAAAATAACCAGCATCGGAAATGCAATAGTCATATTCGAAGAACCAATTAAAAAAACGCAGATACCACAATGTAAAAATTGTCAGTGCTACGGGCATACACGTAACAGATGCACTAGACCAGAACGCTGTGTAAAATGTGCAGAGTTGCATGACTACCGCACTTGTAAAAAAAACCGTGATGACGGAAAACCGCCCAAATGTGTACTTTGTCTTGGTCAACACCCAGCTAATTACAAAGGGTGCAAGGTGTACATTGAAATTCTAAACAGAAGACTCCCAAACACAGCAAATTCAAGTTATGCACTACGCCTCCAAAGTTAACAACAGAGGCAACAGACACAACAACAGCAGTATCAGTCTTATCAACAAAAACAACACAAACAACTGAGTCAACAGCAAAACCAAGAAAGCCAAGATTATCAGCAAAGTCGACAGCGGATATTACAACAGCAACCATCAAGTCAAAGACGGTACAATTTATCTCAAACACTGCCTCAACCTCAGTCAACTCCCCAAATTCCAAGTGCCATCAATCCACAAAACTACGACATTACTTCGATAATAATCACACTTCAACAAACAATCCATGCACAACAACAGAAAATTAATGAACTTACCACACAAATTAGACTCCTCCGAGAAGAACTAAAAAAAAATAAAAATGGCTCCTACATATATAATAGCCGAGTGGAACGCCAACGGCCTTGCAAAGCATAAATATGAGCTAGAAACCTTTCTCCTTCACAATGATGTAGACATCTTACTAGTCTCAGAAACACATTTTAATAGAAGAACACATTTCAAAATACACAATTATCAACTTTATTCCACAAACCACCCAGAAGCAGATCATCACGCTAGAGGAGGCACGGCCATTCTAATAAAAAATACATTAAACATCACGTGTTACCTCCCTACCAAGAGATATTCCTTCAAGCCACATCCATAGAGATAGAAGACTGGAATGGCCCACTAGTAATATCAGCTACATACTGCTCTCCTAACTATGCAGTTAACAAGCAAGGTTTCATCGAATACTTTAGAACACTAGGTAGCATAAATAAAAAGTTTACCTCGAATAGGATTTGAACCTACGACCTGTACTTTGCTAGAGTACCGCGTTAACCAACTGCGCCACCAAGGTTCAAGCCCCAATCGATGTAAATTTTGTCTTTATGTATGTAGAACTGATGTAAATTCTAAATATAATGAGATCACAATCAAATTACTTATATTAATGGAATGTGAGCTTATTCGTTCATAACAAAAACTTGTAATAATCACTAGGTAGCAGGTTCTTATCAGGTGGCGATTTCAACGCTAAGCACACCCTATGGGGTTCCTGAATCTCCCCACCTGGTAGAGGTAAGGTGCTACATCAGGTAATACAAGAACTGAAACTGGGTTTCCTCTCAACATATGAACCCACCTACTGGCCCACCGGCCCAGGTAAACTACCTGACCTGCTGGATTTTATAATAACTAAAGGGATTGCTTCAACCTATCTAAAAATTACTTCAAGCCTTGACTTAACCTCCGACCGCACACCAATTATAGTAACAGTGAGCAGCATGATCATTGCTAGAGAAAATGCTCCAAAATTATACAACAAAAGAACCGACTGGAATCTTTACAAAGAAATCATTTACAATCGCCTGAACTTGAAAATATCACTCCAAACTGATAATGAACTCGAATTAGCCATACAAGATTTCACAAGAATACTTCAAGAAGCTGCCATTGAAGCAACACCAATAATTGATAATAAAAGACAACAAGAAAAGTGTCCCATCATAGTTAAATGAAAAATAGCTGAAAAAAGACGGTTACGACATATCTGGCAAAATACAAGATACCCATCTGATAAGAGAAACCTAAATCAAGCAACAACAGAACTATAAGCATTAATCAAAGATCTAAAAAAATAAACACTTCGAAGAGTATCTCACAAACGTAAGCGCAACAGCCGACACAAATTATTCCCTCTGGATGGCTACCAAAAGAATAAAAGACCAAAAACAGCCTATCCCTCCCCTGAAACAGCCAAATGGAACATGGGCAAGATCAGATCCCGAAAAAGCAGATCTCTTCGCGCAGCACCTCGAGAGTGTTTTTCAACCAATTGCATCACAAATTACCAATGAAGAAGAAGCAGAAATGCAAAATTCTTCAGATATGCCATACCAATTAGCACTCCCGTTGGACTGCTTCACAGTTCAGGAAGTTGAAAGCATGATTAGATATAATCTCAATTCTAGAAAAGCACCAGGCATTGATTTACTTACTGGCAAACTGCCCAAAGAATTACCACGCAAGGGTGTAGTGTTACTAACTATGCTCTACAATGCAGTTCTAAGACTGGGGTACTTCCCGGCCCAGTGGAAAGTTGCGCAGGTGATTCAGATACTAAAACTTGGGAAATCCGCTTATGAAGTCACCTCATACAGACCCATTAGCTTATTGTCAGTGACAGGCAAACTACTGGAAAAACTCCTAGCCAAAAGACTAACATCCATCCTAGAAGAAAATAACATAATTCCAGACCATCAATTTGGGTTCAGGAGGGACCACTCTACTGTACAACAAGCCCACCGTATAGTTAATAATCAGGCCTTTGAAGAGAAGCAGCTGTTCTTCTCGATGAAAGCCAAGCTTTCAATAAGGTGTGGCATGTAGGCCTCAGTATAAACTCAAGAAACTACTACCTCATCCACTATATGTCATTTTAAAATCGTATCTGGAAGAACGTTATTTACACGTAAAAATTGGCCAATACCAAACGGCGCTTCACACAATTAACTCAGGGGTTCCTCAAGGAAGCGTCCTTGGTCCCCTTTTATACCTCGTGTATACGGCAGATATACCAACAAGTACGAACTCTCTCACCGCTACCTTTGCAGATGATAAGATCGTAATTACAAGACACTCAGATCCAACAATAGCCTCCCAACTCCTTCAACAGAGCTTAGATCTATTGATTAAGTGGACCAAACAATGGCGCATCCAACTAAACGAAGCTTAGTCGTTTCATATAACATTCACTAAGTGTAGGGGAAATCCACCAACTGTTCTTATAAACAATATTCCACTAACTGAAGTTAGTGAAGTCAAATATCTTGGCTTACATCTTGACAAAGGCCTAACTTGGAAGCCTCACATATGGAAGAAAAGAAAACAACTTGGCATATTGTTTAGTAAGCACTACTGGCTGTTAGGTAGAAAATCTAAATTGTCATTAGCAAACAAGCTCTTAATCTACAATTCGATCTTTAAGCCCATATGGACATATGGCATTCAGCTTTGAGGAACAACGGCAAATTCAAACATCCAAATACTGGAGAGATTTCAAAATAAAGTGCTACGGTCAATGTGTGATGCACCATACTTCATGAGAAATACAGACAAACCCTTTGGCTGTTAACCTACTCGATAATAGCGAAACCATACACAGACTAAAGAAACACAAACCACTAGACCTACCGATTAGATTTGATTAAACTTATACAACCTAGCATGTAGACAATTGTAAATTGTAAATCGTTGGATTTCAATAACGCCATTGCCATGTCCAATATTCTCTAGCATACATATATTTTGCTTATTGTTATATACAGATTGCAAAAAGTATCCAAATAAATAAAAAAAAACAAAAAAAAAATTTCAAGCAGTTTTTTTGTGTTATTACTTGTTTGATTTTGGCTGCATTGAATTTATAATCACTTGTAATATAAACGTACAAACTGGCTGCTATTTTTTTGGCTGCTAACTTCACATCGTTTGCTTAGTGTATGGTTATATTCGTACGTATTTATTGTGTATGATACGCATTTAAAATCTCGGATTTTTTAGGTTGCGATCCGCGCTGTTAAAAACTGATCAAAAAGTTTTAATAAGTTTTTATCACCCTGTATCTCATATTAAGCGTTTATTTAGTAAGGCATGTTTGCAAATCTAAGTGAGGATTATAAAAATAAGCTCATGGTACCGGACGTATGCGTATGTTCTGTAATCATAGTAGTGATCGATTTAGTTTAATGATTGTGTATTTAGTCTCCAGATCCTAAATTAACAAGAAAGGAATCCTACAAAGCTCAAAGAAAAAATTATCGAAGAGAAAAGAAAAGAGTTGCCAATGAATTATTAAATTCGTTGAAAGACCCCTCGGTGGTCGTTTTAGCAGATTGGTTAAAAATTAGAGGGTCGTTGAAGTCTTGGACGAAATTATGGTGTGTACTTAAACCTGGACTATTGCTGTTGTATAAAAGCCCTAAATGTAAGGTAAGTTTATTTAATTAAATTTAATTGATTCTGTTGACCATAATTTTCAATGCAAAACTGAGCAGAACTTTTTAAAGATTTAACACCGTTACTGTTAATCAGAATTAAAATAATGAACGTCTTTTGTAGTATTTTTAGAGAATTTTGGTTCTTTATTGATTGCGTTGTGCCATCATTACATTGATTTACAACGTTTATTATTAAATTCTATACACTATTCTTTACGCACCGTTTTTGACCACTTCCAGGAAATAGAAAAATATTGAGGTTAATGACTTATTAGTTCAAACGCGCAATCTTTTAATATTTTATCTTTTTATATTTTTATATATGACTGTTACAATTACTATTTTTATCGCTTTACACGGTTTATAGAACCTTATTTTTGAATTATCTTAAATATAACGTACTGCAGTGCTACCGAAATGCTCGGGCGCCAATCCAGGTGACTAGTGGCACCTTTGTTTTATGGGGGCCCGAGTTCCCTCTGAAGATATTATTTGAACGGTAGGCCAAGACAAAGAAAAAATAACATTTGATAATACTAATGGTTAAAAGGCGAGAAGGTAAAAAACATTTTAAAAAAGTTTGGACAAATGAATTTTTAATTATAAGAAAAAACAGTACAAAACCAAATCTTGTAACAAGAAATGTGAAGTAAACAAACGTTTTTCACAAAAAAAAAAATGTCAGCTGACACTTTCCACCTTATATTTGAGCAATTCAATAAAAAAATGCTGAGGATCTGGACGTTTGGGTTTTATGTACATATAATGAATGCAATTGTTCTTCAAGTTCTTGAGTAATTATGAACGATATAATGTAAAATCCATCCCTTTGCTCCATGGCCTAGCAGCTCAGCAACCACCAAAAGTCACGCATTTTACCTTTTTTTTCCGCAGAGCCGCTTCCCCTCCTAGGTAACTGGACTTGTAACGTCTTTCACCTACTTAAATATTAAACACTATGTAGCTAAAATTATACAATGATAGATAGGCAACACACATTACATATGACCTCCGGTTTTATTTGTCACAATTTTACAATCATAACTAACTTCAATTTATTTACATTTTTTCCTAATTTCAAAATACTTTTGCCTCTTTCCCGGCGCAACTAAGTACATCTAGAAAGTAAAAGAATTTTCGTGACATTTCATGTTACAGCGTGCATGTGTGAAGGGTAAAATCACATTTTTTGAGTTTTTAACTTGTACCAAGTTTCTTTGGGATTTTCTGCTTTACCTATAATTAAACAATTTAATGGGTTGCTGCTAAAATAACTACCTGATACTGATTGATTCACACATGAAACGCTCATAAAATCGAACGGCAGCTCAGGTAGCGTTATATTATACACTGCAACCGAACGGCAGCACAGGTAGCGTTATATTATACACTGCGTTTTTAGGTCTCTTACACTATACGGTTTCTTTTAGGTTTTTTTTTCTGGTTGCTAACCACCAATATTCTTGATTCAAAAAAAGCATGTCAAGTGGTAACTTCAACGTCATGTACAATTTTCATCTACGATCACCTGTAAATCGCTACTTACATTGTCTGTTGCACTGATAAGTAATACCATGACAGTTAACATTCTACCTTTTCGTGACCTTCAGGACATCTCGAATGGGAATTATAAGGTCAGACTATTTCAATTAATTTTCACTCCAGGTAGAACTTACCATTATTTTTTTGGAGGTTATAGTATAGTAATGAATTTTTAGAGTTATAATTTTTTTTATTGCTGTTTGTTTCGACTATTAAAATTTTTGTTTCTTTTTTAATTATTTAGATTAATACCATTCTAATGTAGTAGTGAAACGTTCTCTTGGAGGATTTGATTTAATACTAATACGTTAATCAATTTTACTTTATGTTATAATCGTTTAATAGATATTTTTTTACATTATACAATTATTCTCAAATTATATTTTTTTTAATTCATACAATTCTCAGCACAATTTTTTTGTTTGTTTGTCCCATTTCAAACTTTGGGGGCTAAACCAACTTCTTTTTTTATTTCTATTTTGTTCCTTTCCTTGTTGCCTGCTGTATTTCTGTTCCAGCCCCCGAATCCTGTCCTGGCGACTAGCCCTCACAATAGTTTAGGTCACTGTACAGAAAATTTTTCTGTCACAAATTCTGGCATCCTGGCGTGGGGCTCGAATTCTTCTTTTTCATTTATAGATTTATTTTGTTCACGGGCCACGAAAAAATAAAATTTACCCTTCTTACCTCTTTTTCCGCAGCGCCGCTTCCCCTCTCTACCCCTCCTAAGTTACTGAACTTCAGAAATTTATACTCACCTGAAATGAAACGTAAATGTAACCGCTTTTCCAGTTTTTATCACACACATTTTTTTTATTTCTCAAAAACCACTTTTCTAGACTCAAGGGACTCTAAAAACCATATTTCCGGTCTAAGATCAATTCCAAACATTTTCACCGATCACAATAACCTTCCCTTTAGATGGGAAAGTAAAAATTTTTTTTTCGGATGGAGTTTTGTGATTAAATATCCAATCACCATTCACCATAACCATGTAAACAAAATTTAATGAACGGAAATTAAAGGTAATAATTAAACTTTTGAAAATAGTATAAATAATAAAAAATTTACCTAAAACAAAGAACTTATATAAATACAGTAAAAAAATTAATTTTGCTACTAAGTTTATCGCTTAATATACGAGGGTAAGTCAAAAATAATCCGCAATGTAGCTATAACTTATTACAATACAAATAGGAAGCAACTTCATATCCTTTTTCAATATAGTTCCCTTGCCTTTCAATTCACCTGGTCCATCGTTGCACAAGTTTCCTGATGCCCTCAGAAAAGAAGGTTATCGGCTGAGCAGCGAGTCACGCATGCATAGTAAGAACCATGACTAATTTGCAGACAATGTGCCACAATCATTCGGCTGTCTAACAGAACCATGTAACGTGCACGCTCAATGTTGTCATCATTTGTGGCCGTAGGTGGTTTTCCGGCTCCTTCCTCATGAGTAACAACCTGTGCGACCATTTTTGAATTTTTCAGTCCATTCGTAGACACTCCGCGGCAAGACACTGTTCCTGTATTGTGCCGAAAGTATTTGATGGATTGCGGTCCTCTATACACCTTCCGGCCACAAAAACCAGATCACTGCTCGTTGTTCCTCTTTGGTACAAACTACTAATGGGGCGCCCATCATCTATCTGCAATAAAGAAGACAAATGGAGAAATTAGGATCGAAATTCCATAGCAGGACCACAACATAACAATAAAATAAACTAGAACAGAGATCAATATAAAGAGTGTAAGAGTTCTGTCAACATTGCGGATAATTTTTGACACCCTCGTATTTATATTATGTCGGGTGAACCATTAATAGAGGACGTCGACCGTATGTCCGAAACGGTTAAAGGTATAGCATTAGGAAAAATCTTTTTAGTGAAAGTGGCTGGAAATTATATTCAAGTTTCTGCGATGGCCGCTAGAGGGCTTAACACGTAGGCGTGTTTTTTTCTGAAGTGCGCCAAGCTATATATAATACATCAGAAATAAATTGTTAGAATCTCAATTTTTTGCCTCGAATATAGGGATTTTCGGTCTTCACTAAATTCCCTTGTTTCAGCTCTCTTTTCGCTTATGCCAAAAATATGCAACGGTTCCATTTAAAACACGTAAAACTAGAAAGTAATGGTTTATATCACAGGTCATAAAGGAAGAGAATCTATTTTCAAGATACCAAACTTATCGAAGTCCGTTAATGCTAACTGAAGAATTAAAAAACAAGTTTGCGCTTTTCTCACCACTTTATTTGATTAGGTAGACAAGAAAATCTTTAGATGAAAAGTATTGCCAAATTCTTGGAGATTTTAAACCGTTAATTTTTATATATCATATAGCCTGGCACATTTCAGATAAAAACTTGATTTTATAATTTTGTGTTCGTGTTATGCCCTCTGGCGCTCATCGCAGAAATTTGATATTAATTTGTTCTCGGCCACTTTATTAAAAAGATTTTTTTTCCTAATGCTGTAGCATTAAACGTTAAGAGATACAGCCGATGTCTTCTATTAATGTCTTACCCAGTATATTATATATTTATTATTATGTTCGAATACCTACAAACTACAAAATAAATGCTGTGCATTATTAAATAATCATAAAAAAATTATAACATAATTGTATGTCGGCGACTGGTAACGCACATTGGTTATAAATGGTTTTAATTTCTTGCGACACCAGTGTCATGTGACTAATACTAATGACTGGTTATTTGCACTAACATGCTAGTGTGCACTATGGTGCAAGTATGGCTAAAAGAGGAAAGACGATTTGTGATTTAGCGCGCTTTCTCAAATTAAGGAATCCCATTGACTCCGCTGAGGTTACATCAGATTGTGAGACCGTTTATATATCAGTAACTGGTAAATACATTTTTAATAAAAAGTGCGCCACGTACGGTAACTAAGAATTATCCAGTGACTAAATGTGGTAAAAACGAACCTTCTACGCCAGGTATTGAGGTCGTATCAATGACCAATAAGTCATAATGGCGCAGAATCCAGAACAGTCTAATCAGATATGAAAATGATTTAAATTGATAACAAAATACTCAGCTTTTGAGAATAGTCTCATACGCACACACACCCCCCACACACGCCATCCGCACCACCAAAACACAACACAAAACAACAACACACACACACACACCACAAACACCACAAAACACACACCACACACACACACACACACCACACAACACTAACAACCACACAATACTACACTAATACAAAACAATTAACACAAACAACAAACAATAAACATACATAACAAACACAAAAAAAAAATACACTATAATAATCAAAAATAAATAACACACCATAATAATAAACATAATACATAATTACACTAAATACAAACATATAAACATACATATCAAAACAAAACAAACAAAAATAAAACAAACTAAAACACACAAAACAAAATAAACACAAACACACAAACACAACAAAACACAAACACAAAACACACAAACACACAAACACAAAACCAAACACACAAACACACAAAAACAAAAACACACAAAAACAAACAAAAAAAAAACACAACACAAACAACATAAAACAAAAATTAATAATAATCATAAACATAACAAATAACACACAAATATAAAATAACAACAAATAAAATAACACAACAATAAAACAACACAATAAAACACATAAACCCACCCAAACAAACACACACAAAACCAAAAACACACAACACCACACAAACCACAACCACCACAACACACACACCACCCAAACAACCACACCAAACACAACACAAACCCCAACCACCAACCAAAAAAACCCAACACAACACACAAACAACACACACACACAACACAAACCAAACACCAAAAAACAAAAACAACACAAACACACAACACAAACACAAAACACACAACACACAAACACACAACACAAACACACACACAAACACACAACACACAAAACACACAAACACACAAAAACAAACACCAAACAAACAAAAAACAAAAAACAACAACAACCCAACCCAAACACGCTCACACAACTAAAACAATACAACAAACAATAAACTAAAAAACAAAACATCAAAACACACATAACACCATATCACAAATATCATATTCAACACTCAAACTATCCAAAACACAAACAAACATCACAAACACTCAACAACACAACAACAACACACAAAACACAACACACAAAACACCAACACATACACACTAAACCACACAAAACATCAACAACAACACAACACAACTACAACACCAACATAAATACACAAAACATAAAAAATACACAAAATACATTAAACTATAATAAACAAAACACATCACATCAAAATAACACAAACACTAAATAAATATACAAAATCATAACATAAACAAAACAAAATAAATAAAACTCAATAAATAAAAATAATACACTAAACTACATAAATAAACATTATTAATAATATATTATATATAATAAAAAAAAAAAAAAAAAAAAAAAAAATATAATAATAACACATAAATAATAATACAAAACAAACACAAACACATCAAACACAAATACACAATACACACAAACACACAAACACACAAACATACAAACACACACACACACAACACACAACACACACACAACACACACAACACACAAACACATAAAACACAATAACACACAAACAACATAACACACATAACAACAAACACACATAAACACAAACACACTAAAATACACAACATCAACACCAACACACAACAACACACAAACACAAACAACAAAACATAAACAAAAACAATACAAATACACAAACACAAACCAACAACACCAACACACACACAACCACACCAACACACCATACACACCAACACACAACACACCAAAACAACACCACACACACAAACACACCAAACACACAAACACCACACAAACACACACAACACACACAAACCATAACACACACACTACACACAACACACCAACACACAACACACCAACACACCAACACACACACACAACACCACACAGACAAACACAACACACAACACACCAAACACACAACACACACACCAACACAAACACACAAACACACAACACACAAACACACAAACACACACACAAACACACAAACACACAAACACACAAACACACAAACACACAACACACAAACACACAAACACACAAACACACAAACACACAACACACACACAACACACAAACACACAAACACACAAACACACAAACACAAACACACAACACACAAACACACAGCACGCACAACACGACACAAACGCACGCACGCGCACACGCAACGCGCACGCGCACAGCGCAACGCGCAGCGCGCACACAACGCGCAGCACGCGCAGCGCGCAAGACGCAGCCAGCGCGCAGCGCAAGCAGCGCAGCGCGCAACGCACAGCGCGCAAGCGCACAAGCACGCAGCAAACGCAAGCAGCGCAGCGCGCAAGCGCGCAACAACGCAAAAAAAAAAAAAAAGCACCCAAGCACGCAAGCACGCAAACACGCAAGCACGCAAGCACGCAAAGCACGCAAGCACGCAAGCACGCAAACACGCAAGCACGCAAGCACGCAAGCACGCAAGCACGCAAAGCACGCAAGCACGCAAGCCCGCAAGCACGCAAGCACGCAAGCACGCAAGCACATCAACACACACTCACAACTCACACACTCACACTCTACACACTCACACACTCACACACTCACACTCACACTCACACACTCACACACTCACACACTCACACACTCACACACTCACACACACACACACACACACACACACACACGAGTGGACCAAAAGTCTGGAAACTCCCAATTGTCTCGTAAATTACTAGTCCGAATTGTACAAAATTTGGGATAAGCCTGTTTTGGGATACGGAGATTCCAGATTTGACATTTGCAATGTTGCCAGATTTGCCATTTCTCTGATATTATTAGTCAATTTGCTTTTTTAAATATATCACCTTGTATATGCAGTCATTATTGGATTCTCCTTTTCAATACGAGTTCAACCATATGTAACACTTACGATTTTATGTAGTCTAGAAGGTCCTAAATACATTAAACAGAAGTCTGGCGACGCCTAATTCTCTCAATAAATTTTTAATACAAACTATATTCAACACACTTTCTCCACGAAAAACGGTTGTATAATTTTCAAAGATTTTTGTAGGTATTATGAGGACCGTGTGAAGTACAATTTTAAAATATTGCAGATTATATAGGATTCATCAAAAAGAGCCATATCAAAGTTATATATTTTTTTAATGAAACACCCTGTATTTTATGTCATTTATGAAATCTGGAGGAGAAATAAAGGTGCGTTACTGTTATGGTTCCAACATACAATCACAATGCTCCAAATTAACAGCCAATCCAACCACATCAATGGAAGGAGCAATCAGGAGCGAATGAAAGTAGGCGTGACGACCGCTGGAGACACCCAATCAAAGCGCACCACCCGATCCAGGAGCACCGTATCAATTAAAAGTGGTGGGAGTTCGTATTCGTGTTCGATTGTTGAATAAAGTATATTCAAAGGAAAGTGCCCGCTGTGGGATTAACACCTCCTTAAGGCTGTTTGGTACCTTGTTAGCCCCCATATAAAAATCAATGCAATTTGCCTTCTGCTTCAACAAAAGTAATCGATAGAAGTGTTTTTCATATTGTCCTTTTCTAGATAATATCTAGAGATTTACGTGGCGGTTATCACCAAAAGTTCAATAGTCTTATCATAAATCGGTTTTGAAAAATGTGCAGTTGTAAAAGTAAACGTACTTTTTCATAACAATCTTCAATGCAGATTTGTTAAACGATTTGCTGTGCTCTTTGCTGGCGCGAAGAATTTTGATTAAAAGTAATGGCGGATAAAGTTATATTAAAAATCTGAAATGACGAAGCTGTAGGTTTTGGATGACGCTGAGTTCAAATATAATATTGTCCTGAATGTGGCACTCGGTTATACCGGAAGTAGACGTCAACTTTGTTATTTTAAATGGAACCTAATATTTTTTATTTTATTTTCGAATTCTACATGAAATTCTAGATAAAATTTGTGCACAATGCCCTATACCAAAAATGAAGTATTTTCGAGATATTTCGATTTCTTTTTAAATTTTGAAAAAATCCTAGTCCACATTGAAAAACGATATCTCCATTAATAACGAAGCTAGTGACATGAAATTGTAGCCAATAAACAACAAGCGCTTACCCGTTAGCTCCATATTTCCATCTCATTGATATTTCATACAGGGTGTTTTAAACTTAGCCGCCAACATGCACAACTTAAATCATTTATAAGTTGCTTACTTTAAATAGAACACCCTGTATCTTATTACATTTTCTCACAATATTACAATATCTCTAAAATACTTCATTTTTGAAGTGCACAAATTTTATCTAGAATTTCATGTAGAATTCGAAAGTAAAATAAAAAATATTAGGTTCCATTTAAAATAACAAAGTTGACGTCTACCTGCGGTATAACCGGAAGTGCCACATTCAGGACAATATTATATTTGAACTCAGCGTCATCCAAAACCTACAGCTTCGTAATTTCAGATTTTTAACATAACTGTATCCGCCATTACGTTTAATCAAACCTCTTCGCGCCACACCTTGTACTGTGGAGCTCCACTAATCCGGATTATTTAAATAATAGAATATTACAACAATTAGTATTAACAATTTTATATGTATTTTTATTATACAAAAGTACATGCATAAAAGAAAGTTAAAAACATAATAGTGTATTACCTACAGTCCGCGCGGCCAAAGAATGCCTTAACGTTGGATGCGCATTCGTCCAACTTCAAGTCTCTTAAGCGCGGCATGTCAGTGGCGTCGCCACCAAAAGCGCGTTCCGTTTATTATCATGTATTACATTAATTAATTATTTATTTCTGTTATTAATTTACATACGTACTTGTTAATTCAACTTTATTACAATTATTGCAACAAAATGACAGTGAACAATTTTGTGTCCTATGTGAATTTTAAAGCTCATAATACTCAAATTTATTAGACAAATATGTATAAACAACAAATACTTTCACAATACATAGTAAAATAAATAAGTAGTTTTTTTAAATCCTGAATCACACTCTTAAAATACAGCCTATTCTATTTCTATAATTAAAAATGGAACTTTGATTTTCATAAACGATTAAACTGTTGTGTTCATTTGTAATTCAAATATAAAATTTATTACTTGTCAACATGGTTATTTTTTTATTTTATAAATGTTTAAACTATTACTGTTCATATGTAATTCAAATAAATAAAATATTTTAAAATTTCTTGAGGTTTGGTGACGAATAATTGAAAACGCGACACCGACGCCACTGGTAACGCTTTCAGTCGCTATTGCGTTAACGAGTGCGGCCGAATGCACGCACATCCATGCGCGACACGAGGCATTCTTTGGCCGCGCGGACTGTACATACGTTTGAATTTGATAATAATAGCGATGGTGTCTCTTGAGGCAACAATAAAAATGTAGATATTAGTTTTCCCTGCGTGAATGACGTATGATTGTTTGATACTGTTGCAGTAAATGACTGATATTAACAATCCTACGTCCACACAGTGATTCTAAAGGATTTTTATACGACCTATCAAATTAGAATTCCAATTCTGGTAAATTTTCGGAAACAGGATGTTTATCATTTCCTGCTTCTGATGTGTTCTTGCCCCATCTAAAAAAAACAGCATTATTATTATAACAAAAACAAAATTTGTAATAAAATATGATTCTTACCTCACAACATGTAATATTTTCATCAGATTAGACCTTCGGGTCTTTTTCTGAATTTTCGATTGAAACGGTTTTGATTTTCCCATTATATTTATTACACGCACGTACATATAAAATACTATAGCTCGTGTTCTGTGGAATGGTTAGTTGAAGTAAAACCCAAAGTGTTTATGGTATTTCATATCAGGCCTTACGAAATTTTAATTGGATCCTTATTAAACAAATAAGCCTTAGGTGTAATTAACAAAAGTATAAAATAATGATAATGACAGCAATTACAATTCACTTATTGCAATTGTGAATTGTCCATTTCATTTTTATTTTTACTTTTAGAAAGTTTTGTATTATTCATAATTTCTAAAAATATTGTTCCATTGTAAATAACCTTTAAAATCGTGTACAAATCCTAAAGTTATTATACTTATACTTCTACACCCATGGCTACTTAACAGTTTGGGTAATAACAAGAAGGTTTGGTGCCTTTTGCTCAGTCGTAGATTAAATTGGGCCTGGTTCTTAAAATTATTGATTTGCCTTACTAACCAGAAAATATTTACATGTACCTAGATATGTTCGCTTTAAAATCGGGGCTGCTTCTACCTGAAACTAATTATTAAAAAAAACTCGGACGCCAACTTGTTTTTAAATATGGAATAAACAAGTAAACCATTATACAATAAAATTAAAAGAAAATTTCTACAACAAATTTTATTACATAACCTATAATTATAAAGAGAAACACCTTAAATGTTGTAAGTAATTAATGGAGTCAGAATACCATAGTCTTGAACACACTGTAGATATGAAATGGCTGCATATGCTGAGTCAGCATTTTAAAAATTGTTGCGTAATATTACTTCAAGTTGAAATAAATCTGGATTTGTATGCTTTGTAATTCCCAAATGGATAAATTCTTGATTAATCGTTCTAATACCGTAAATTGGATTAACAGTAAAATAATTAATTGCGTAGATGTATATAACGTGTGAAAAGTATCGGTAAAGGTGAAATTAAAGTAAATATTAAAAATAAAAAGTGCCTGAAAAAAGCACGATCTCTAATTAATATAATCAAATTGCATGTTTTTATGCAACTAGATATGCAACACACGCTGCACGAAATGCACGTTAATTGCCTACATATACGTACATTTTTTTACAAACGTAAAGTTTGTTACACCATAAGGATTATGTACCTTTAAATGCTTTGAAGGCGTGGTTACCTCTATTGTTAGGCAACAATCTATTATACTAACAAGTTCGCGATAATAACGACATCTGTTGGAATTAGTACTTTAAGTTAAGGTAGCAAACAGCCTTAAAGGTAGGTTGTAACAAGTTATGGAACTAGCAACGCAAAAGAGGAGTTAAAACAGCTTCTATATGGACGATAGTTGCTTGCAATGTAAAAACCATGCTGTATGACCTAATTTATTACCTACCGTACAGAAAATATATTTTACTTCAGCGGTTCTCAAAATTCAAATTTATTTCCAAGTGAGTTTTATAAGTAAATAATTATTAATTCTCTGTATAATTTCATAATACTGGTAATATTCTGGAAACACTGGTATTTAACTTAGGGACATATCAAATACAATTTATGAATTACTTATTAGTTTGTTATTTTCTTCTTACCTACTCCTTAACGTAATAAAAAAAACTCACTTGTCACGTTTTTTAAATTATTATTTTATTTAATACACTTTAAGTGCGAGTCTTCTTCGTCTTCTTTCTATAATAGGTCTAGCACTTGTTCCTTCTTCGATCTTGGATATGAATTATCACTCCATCTTTTCCGTGGTCGGCCTCTTCAGCGTGTGCCACTAGGAGATTTATCTCTTGCGATTTTTACCAGTATATCTACTGTCATTCGGCTTTTTACGTGTTGGTTCCATTGTCTCTTGCGTTGAAGGACTCATTCATTAATGTTGTCTATATTGCATGAGTGTCTGATGTTTTCACTTCTTTCCTTATCTAGTAACTTTTTTCGTGCTGTGCGTCGAATTATTTTCATTTCTGTGGTCTCCAGTAGTTGTTTCGTTTTTGATGTTTCAGGCTTTGTTTGTAAGGTGTAGGTGTTAATAGGTCTAATTGTGGTCTTATAAATTCGAACCATTGTTTTTTGTTGTAGATGTTTGTTTCGTTAGATTATGCCGTTGAGACATCCCGCAACTTTTATTAGCTTTGGCCACCTGCCCTCTTACTTCATCTTCAATATTGCCCTGACTAGTTATGTCGATTCCTAGGTATTTGAATCTCATTTCATGTTTTATTATGTGACCGTCTAATTCTGGTTTGCATCTGAGGGGCTCTTTCGATGTTGTCATACATTTAGTTTTTTCAGCCGAGATAATCATATTATACTTGTTTCTCGTAAGATTGAAGGTATTTAATAATCCTTGGAGGTCGTCTTCATTTTCGGCACATGTCACGATGTCATCAACGTAACAAAGAATTTTTATTTCTCTATCACCCAAGTCGTACTTTTTTTATTATTTCATCCATTATTATATTAAACATCAGGGGACCAGTGCAGTCTCCCTGACTAATACCGCTGTTGAGTGGTATGGGTTTTGCTAATTTACCGTTAATGCGAGCCTGGACGTTATTGTTTGCATATATGTTTTCGATGATCTTAGTTATATTGATAGGTTTATTTCTATTGTGCAATAGGTGAATTTCGTAATGTAGCTTTATGCGGTCAAATGCTTTTGTTAGATCTACAAAGAATAAAAACATTGGTTTATTATATTTTATAGATTTCTCAACTAGCTGTTGTAGAATAAATACTGCATCTACACAAGACCTTAAACCTTGCGGCTCGTCTTCCAGTGTTGTAATTGAATTAATTTTATTTGTGATGACTTTCGTAAGGAGTTTCAATGCAGTATGCAGTAGATTGATACCCCTGTAGTTGGTTGATTCTTGTTTGTCACCTTTCTTAAACATAAGTATTATTTTACTGGTTTACATCTGTCTGGTACTTTACATTGTGTCAGTATTTTTTGAACGAAGCTTATAAGTTCTTGTAAGCGTTGGCCACCATAGTTTAACAATTCATTGAGTCCATCCTGCCCAGGGGAGTTTCTATTTTTTAGGGCTTCATCGACTTCTTGAATGGTGACTTCCGCATTATGTAGTATGTGTGGATTATTTTCCCGGGTGTTACTATCCTTTAAATAATTCTATTAGGTAATCTATCCATTTATCCTCTGATTTGTTTCGCAGAGTTCTGTTATGTCTTTGCGCTGTTGTCTTATTACTCGCCACGTTTGTTTATGTACACTATAGAAGTTTCCCTCTTCTAGAGAACTGCTCCAAATGTTCATTTTTTAACTGCCTAACTAGCAAACTAGTTTCGTTCCGAATTAGTTTGTACTATTGTATGTTTCCGATGTTTTTGACGTTCTATATGCTAAATAAGCTTTTCTTTTTTCCCTACACTTATCTTTAACTTCTTGGCAGAGCCATGGTGTTGATTGTGACTGTATGTGTGTCAAACGCCTCGTTATCAGCGTCTTCTATGTTTCCCCTGATTTTTCTCAGCTATGATTTTTATCTTCCTGCATTTATTGGTTTTTTTTCAATTTTTTCCATCAATTTTTTTTGATATAATTATTTCGTTGATGTATGCCACAGAGCGTCTTTTTTTCCATCGCTATTTTTTCCAGTTGTCTTTTCTGTTGTGTAATCTTTATTTGGATTTTTGCTAGTACTAATCTATGATCGTTACATGCATGAACGGAATTTGACCCTAGGATACTTAACCAATAAAATATCGGCATTTACATAATCTGGGCTTCTGAGTCCCGTTATATAAAATCACGTATAGTCAGAATAGAAACAAAATTATTGAAGTAAAACTTTATTTATTTATACATATACATTACAAACGTGAGATTAAGTATGAAAGTGAACATTGTTTAAATATGAATATGTAAACTTTCACCATTATCACTCATAATAAAATACTTATCTTTTTTGGGTTTTTTTAAATGGTGTATTTTAAATTATACAATCTAAACGTTTCGATAACACTTACAGTTATCTTCGTCAGTAGTAATATTTGTTAAAAATTGTTAAAGATGTCGTAAACAATTTTGTCAAAGCTGAAAAATTAAAACATAAACATCAGCCTGCTATTAATATAACAGTTTGAGAAACGTATAAAGCCAACTATAAAATTAAATTTTAGTAAAGAATAACTAGGTCATTAAAAATTAAATATTGTTAAACTGCCTTGAAGATGACAAATCAGAACACTCTCTACGGCGAAAGCTAACAATGAAATTTGTCAGCCAAAAAACACATTTAACAAAATTTAATCAAGTTATGATGTAAGTGTAAAGTTGTGAAAAGCTTCTATTTGAAAATGATAGAAGCATTCACAAATCCAAACATCACATCAAATAAAATAACCCAGTTAAATCTAACAAAGAGATATCTTTATCAGTAAGTGGAAGTGTTATTAACAATGAAATGCACAATGCAGAACGTTTTTTGTAATTTTTAATTTTAATTTCAACTACTTATGTTAAATTATAGTGCTGTGGTAATTTTAACATATAATTGGTAAAGCATTTGCTTCAAGGTCTAGGAAAAATACAGCAAAAAACCTAGACATACCAAAAGTTAAAATTAAAATCAAAATTAACACGTATCATTATGCTTTTTTTTAATTATAAGATGCCAAAACCTATTTAAACGGAGATTTTCTTCTTGTCTATTAAAATTATTAGAGTGTTTATATATTTTAATAGCTTCACGTTGTAAACGAACATAATAATGAGTTTGTCTTGACAATATTTCCATATTGTCAAATTGAATGTCATGATTTAGATTATTCAGGGCATGGTCAGCCACAGCAGACCTCTCTGGTTGACCTAATCTACAAAATCTCATATGTTCTTTGCGTCTTGTATCAAAGCTACGTTTTGTGGTTCCGATGTATACTTTTCCACATGAACAAGATAACTTATACACTCCGGAAGATGATAAAGGGTTTGACACATCTTTAGGTGATCTTAAATGTTCTTTAATTTTTCTTGTAGGTTTAAAAATAGTCCTAATGCCATATTTAATTAGGATTTTTTCAATTCTATTTGTAACATTAGCTATAAAAGGAAGAAAAACAGTACCAACATTAAGAACTGGTTTTTCTTTAAGGTTACGCCTAGAAGGTGTAATAACATTATTAATATCTGTAAGTGAATATCCATTATCTTGTAAGGATTTTCTTAAATATTTATATTCATCCTTCAAAATTCAGGTCACAAATTTCGTTTTGCTCGTTATACTAAAGATTTAATTACACCAATTTTTGACGTGTATGGTGGTTGGATAATTTATGAAGGTATCTATCAGTGTGTGTCGGCTTTCTGTAAACCTTAAAAGATAGTGAATTATTATTTTTAGATATTAATATGTCAAGAAATGGTAAACTTCCATTAGTTTCTTTTTCCATGGTAAACTGAATACTAGGATGTATACCATTTATAAAAACCAAAAACTCATGCAGTGCTTCTTCTCCATGTCTCCAAATAACAAATGTGTCATCTACATATCTATATCAAACTGAAGGTTTTTTAGGTGTATTTTGTAACGCTAATGTTTCAAATTTTTCCATATAAAAATTAGCTATAACAGGACTAAGGGGACTACCCATTGCTACACCTTCAGTCTGTTCATAAAATTTACTATTCCACTGAAAATAAGTTGTAGTAAGACAGTGCTGAAAAAGAATGGTTATGTCCTTTGGAAAAAGATGTTCAATGTATTCAATAGTTTCTTTTAGAGGCACTTTTGTAAAAAGTGAAACAACATCAAAACTAACCATTATATCACCCTCTTCAATTTTGAAACTATGCAATTGGTTCTCCTACATATAGCCTTGCAAAACATCTTACATTTTTATTACAACCTCATATAGGAAAAACACCCCATTACATTAAAAATTCTGCCGACTTTGTTGAAAGAATGCATAGTTTTATCTTCGTGTTGGAAAAAGGTATTATTTATCCTTAGTTCGTTGAAGGCATTGTTTAATTCCGGGGAGTACTTCGTTTGCTATACGGGCATTAAAGTATCCCAATAAAATCATGGTTTCCTCAGCAGGCATTGAATCTAAGGTGGTTTATAGGTCTTCGTAGAATGCTTCTACCTCCTCTTTTAGTTTGCCGCCTTCAGGGCTATCAACAGACAAGATATTTAATTTCTTTTGTTTCATTAGGATTTTTATATAGACTATCCTTTCTGATATATATATACTGGCAACTTTCTGTGTTGTTTTTATACCTTTTGTGTATTAGTATGCCTACTCCTGCTTTACCTCATTGTTCTTTACTTTCTCCTTTGTATATGAGTATGTAACTACCATATTCCTTCTGACCTTTGCTTTTTTTTTGTTTCCTGGAGACCACAAATTTTAATCTTTTTCTCATTGAGTTCTTCAACTACTTCTTGATCTTTTATATTGAATGAAGTTACATCCCAGGTATCTGTTCTTAATATGTGTTTGTTTTCCCATCACTTTATCATTTTCCTTACGTGGTTCGTCAACATTGGATCGGTACTTTGAGCTAGTTCCCAGTTTTACAGAGGGTAGACTGCTAACCTGGCCCTCCAACCCGCATGTTTTTTCCGCGCTTGGGACTGGCAACAGTACTACTGGGTTACACGATTCACACAGCAGCACTGTGGGCAGAGTTTTAAGTGCGAGTGTATATAAAATTAAACGTCAATGGAAAAATTGCATGCTAATATGATGGTTAACTTAGCCTTTTTGAGATTTTAATGGTGTATTTAAGTTTCAACAAGTCTATACGTTTCGATCACAGTTATTGTTCTCAGTGGTAATATATCTGCTAGAATTATTTAAGATGTTGAAACAAATTTATAATTTTAACAGATTTTATTATTACTGAGGACGTTAACAGTGTTATCGAATCGTATAGATTTGTATAAACATACACTTTTAAAAAACTCAAAAAAGATGAGTATTTGAAGTGTGTTTAACATATTCATAATAATTATGTTTTCGATTTAAAACAATTTTCTTCATGTAGCTCGAAAAATGTAATAAATATAATAACTAATGTAATATGTGTAATAATGGTGAAAGTTTACAATTTCATATGATGGTTAACTATCTATTTGTCACAATTGAAATACTTATCTTTTCAGTATTAAATTAAATAGACAGGAAGAATGTGTCCGATTAAATAGGTTTTGGTATCTTATAATTAAGAAACGGCATAATGGTACGTCTGAATTTTACCTTTTGATATATCTAGGTTTTTTGCTGTTTATTCCTCGACCTAGAAGTAATTAAATATGTTAGGTTACCACAGCACTACAATAATTAAACATAGATCTTTAATTGGCATGTAAAGTTTCTATTTGTGAATGCTTTTATCAATTTCAAATTAAAGTTGTTCACAACTTTACGCTTACATCATGAAGACATGAATTGATTAAATTTTATTAAATTTCTCCTTTCATCATGACATTTTTCATTGTTAGCCTTCGTCCGTTAGAGTGTGCTCTAAAATTAAAACATTCCATATCGAACTGTTATATTAGTAGTAGGCTTATGTTTACGTTTTCATATTTCATAAATCTATTTTGCCATTTCAATTAATTCTTAAAGCTATTACCATTTGCTGAGGACGATAACTGTAATTGAAATATTTAAATTTATATAAAAGATGATTAGAAGATGTCTAAAAGATAGGTATTTTAATTATGTGTTTACATTTTCATATCTATTATTATTGAAAACCAAAAAAAAAATCTTTATTTTATTAAAATATTTGGGATTACAGTACAACCTTATTACAAAATTAAATTACACATCATCCGACTCATCAATTTCACTAAAACACCTTCGTCATCACTGGCACTAGTCACAATAAAAACTATAGACCCCACTTCCTCTATTCACGTCCCTGTTCGTTCGTCTCTCTTATAATTGTTTCCGTGTGATCCACACTCCGTTTCGATACATGCGGAGGTATTTTGTTTAAAGCATCATTCCAAATTTTTAAAACGTCTTTATTTCTACGTAAACATCCTATCATTATCGTAATCATTCTTAGCAATTGTCCATATGAGACAACAAAACAACTGACTGGGAACGCTTCCAGATTGATCTCCAAAGTAACATAAATTATTTGAAAATTAAATTAAGAGCAAAGATCAATTAGGAGTTGAAGCTGAAAACTTTACAAAGCTGGTCCAGGCAGCGGCCTACAACAACACAAGGGAAATTTCACACAACCAAAGGTGTAAACTACCCCGCTGAAATCAGAGAACTAGTCAAAAGAAAAAAGAAGAGCTAGAATAAGATGGCAGTAATCAAGAGAACCTATACAAACCTATACTTAATTACAAAATTCAGAAATTAAGAAGAGAAATGCAGAAACTTAATGAAGATTATTTGGAAGGCAACCAAGAAGATTAAGAGACCCGTAACATATGTTCCGCCTATTATAAGCAATAATAGACCATGGACCAGAGATAATAAGCAAAAAGAAGACCTGTTTGCCGAATATCTGGCGGAAATATTTACTCCTAACCAAGGGCAGAAAATTCAAATAACATTGACAACCCAAAAACCGAAAATATAACTCCAGTTACCACAATAGATGTATCTGAGGAAATAAGAACTAATTTGAACCCAAAGAAAGCACCAGTATTCGATTTAATCGCTGAAGAAATCCTAAAGCATCTGCCCAAAAAAGGTAGAGCCATGTTGACCTACCTCTTCAATTCAAAATAAAACATGTTCTTGCATGCTAGAAAGTCGAGGAAGTAATCATGTTGCCTAAGCCAGGAAAACAACCTAATGACGTAAAATCTTTTAGACCAATTTCTTTTCTGCCGATAGTCTCAAAACTCTTTAAGAAATTGTTCCTTAAAAGGCTACGATCAATAATAGATGAGAATAACCTAATCCCATATTACCAATTTGGATTCAGGTAAAAGCATTCGACAATAGATCAAGGGCATAGAATAACTGATATCATCGAAAGTGCTCTAGAAGAAAAACAAGTCTGCTCTGCAGTCTTCCTAGACGTTGCTCAAGCTTTCGACAAAGTATGGCTTGAAGGCAGGATATATAAACTAAATAAAATGTTACCAAAACAACACGCTGATATTCTAACATCATATATCATCTGTACCAGAAAGTCCATACCGGTTTTTCTAACAGATGTCGCTAGCGTAAGTATGGAATAAAATGATTTGATATATATGTCATTTTATTCTACTGTAATTAAGTTTCAAAAACAACAGTGTCATTCCGCCTAAATAATAGCATCATGTGTTGTAGATCTGTGAATATGTCGAATTTCGTGCCTGAAAAAGAGCATTTGCGGCATGCATTGCTTTTCATATTTCATCAAAAGAAAAAGGCCATTGAAAATCATTGTTTGCTGGTAGAAACTTACGGAGAGCATTCTCCAAGCATAAAAACATGAGACGTGGTTTCGAAAATTTAAAAGTGGTGATTTTGATTTGAATGACAGTAAACGTTCGGGTAGACCAAAAACATTTGTGGATGCGGAATTGCAGGAGTTATTGGACGATGACACTGCTCTTCTTGCAGTAGATCAAAACCAAGAAAGCACTGTTAGAATACTGCAGGCAGCAAGCAATGCAGTAGTAGACTGAACTAGGCAATGAAAGACTACGCTAAATCTATTCAGGTAAATTACACCAATAAACGAATGGCAGACCCGCATCCTCTAGATATTAATGGAACAGCTATGCTGTATTCGACGAACGCAAAATATCTTGGCATGAATCTGGACGCCAAACTTAGATGGAAAGAACATGTTATGAAGAAAAGAGCTGATCTAGGGCTAAAATACAGATAGCATTATTGGCTGTTTGGAAGAAGCTCAAAGCTCTCAATCTCCAACAAAATATTGATTTACAATTAGCTCTTAAAACCAGTTTGGCTCTACGGTATTCAGCTTTGGAGCTGCGCCAGCGATTCTAACATCAACTGTATCCAAACATTCCAGAACAAAATATTGCGAAACATAGTGGATGCACATTGGTGTATTCGTAATTCCGACATACATTCGGTTTGTAACTGTAAAGGAAGAGATTAAAAGGTTTGCGGGCAAGCATAAAGCCAGGTTACACAACCACGTAAATGCAGAAGCTCTTCGACTGCTGGACAATCAACACCAAGTCCGAAGACTGAAGAGAGCCAAACTATCTGATCTTGTCTAGTGTGATGTGTGTAAAATCAGGGCACAGTGCGCGAGTAAAGTACAAATAGTTATGAAAGAAAACTAAAAGACATCGGTGGATGGTTTTTAGGTGACAAGTGTTTAGTTCTAAGATGTATTTGATGAAAATTAATAGTTAGCCTTTAAGACTAGTTTTCAATGCAGGCACAATGGTGCTATGAAAAAAAAGAACATCCTAGGGCCATATTGCAAAGCGAAATAGTCTATAACGTATTTATCATATACAATTTGCATTGTTTTAAAGAAACATACCCAAATATTTTACTGACGGCATCTCCTTGAGTCTAATAACTCTGACAAAAAACTATTCGTATAAATATCAGATAACTTATCTTTCATGTTTTGTTTCCAAAATATGTGGTCCCTAGTTTGTTGTCATTCAAAACGAAACAAAAATTGTAATTTCTTACCTAACGATGTTAAACTATAAAATGTTAAAGTTTCCTTCCTGTTATTAATGTTCATTAAATTTGATTCTACTATTGTGTGGAGAACAACAATTCATTTTTTTCTGTAGTGTGGCTTCGAATGGCGTTAATTATTCAGTCTTTTAGGAAGCATTAATTTCAATAAGAGCGTTATCGTCGACTTCCTCGTTAAGAAAGCATGCCATGTAAGCAAAACCTTTGTCAATAATTAAACCAGCTTTATTCTACACTTTTCCAATTTTCCTTTGAAGCATAGAAAGTACTGCTTCTTGGTCCAAGCCAAAACTAGTTGCCTTTGTACCTGTAAAATTTGAAATAATATAGTTAAAACAGTTTTGGCTGTTAATATTGTAATGATCCAAATAATTAGTAAGCAAAATAAATTTTTATTATTTTAAATTATGAAGATAATGCAAACAAAAATTTGTTTAGTTACAGCATCGAGGTGTGGTAACGAACGTCACTTTTGGGTGCGCGCCAATTCCTTCAGTGTGTGCAAAAGACCATCGTGTCTGATTTCTAACTAAGCCTTACTTCACTATAAAAGCGAAAATTCACATATAATTTAGCACTTGCTTTCTAGCAATTACTTCCTGTACTTCTTCCAAAATTTGTCTTTATTCGAGAAAATCTTGACCAATGCTCTTACATCGATTCCTTTGTACTTATTAAACTTATTATTATACCGTATTTCAGTACTTTGAAGCACAATTTCAAATTTTAAAATATTAATAGTAAAATACCTGTCGATTCCTTTTAACAATTAACCTAACGCGAAACAGGGACAGACAACAAGTACCGAATTTACTCTGTTAGCTGAGATATCTCGGCGGGAGCGTAAATCCGTTACATATTCCTGATAGCGAGGCCTAAAGCCCGTGGGAGGGGATCAAACGTGGTTAATTCCTCGGCACCAGGTTAAAATCCAACCATTTATATTACACATGCTCTTCTACGTTTTAAAGTTGACCGATTTCTGGCTTTAAAATCTAGAGTGGTTAGTGCCTTTTTACAGACTTAGAGGAAATCACATTGTCTGGAAGGGAACTATAAATAAAACCACGCTGTATAATCACCCAATGGGACTCCTATATACCAGAACTGCTTTTTAGTTTATTTTTATGATTGTTTAAGTTAACCGTTTTGTAGCGTTCATTTTATTTAGTTTCCAGAATTATTTTATGTTGAACAGATTATGTTTTTATTGAATACATATATAAAAACTTTAATAATACAAAATCCACCTGTTGTGTGGAATTAGGTAGAAGTGTCAAAAAAGTACTTACAAAATTTAATCCCTAACCTGTAGGCATTACAATACGGATTTCTTCAATTTGCAAATGTTTCCAAAGCGTGGCGCAGTTACCAGATTTTTCTTTTCCAATTCTAAAGGTCACAATTCAACTGTAATGTTAAATAATATAAGCGTTTTGTCTGCCCGTCTCTGTAATTACTCCTAAACTACTTAAGATATCAACATGCGGTTATTTGTTTTCAGTTTGCTGCACATTAAGCTAGGAAAATCAAATCATACCTCAAATTCTGTCAGAAAGACAGGGAATGCCTAACTTTGTTAGACATGTACTAAAGCATTTTGTAAAAGAAACGATTAGAAAAATTGAAACTTACGGCGTGGTTGCCTGCACTGTTGTGTACAGTTACGAACAAGTGCGAATGCTTCCCTACTATATTACTTTTAAAACTAAATATTTCTTTCTTGGTTGTCACCTTGACCATGTATCAAAGCATTTTGTGAAAAAACGAGTAAAACAATTTCAACCTAAGATCGCGTTGTGTGTGTGTCGCGACAATGAATTCCCTCAACCACTAAGGGCTAAATTCTGTGGCACATGGGTGTTGGTTAGCATTTGTGCCCAATTTTGCCCAAAACCTATGTTAATACACCAATTCCTTAGGAATTGCAACAAAATAGATCGCCTTGTAGATAAAAAGCTACATGACTGTTGGCATTGGGACCGGATGTTGCTAAAAATATGTGTTTATACACAAATTTCGTTGAAGTTGCGGGAAAATGAGTTACTTCGATTGCCAAAATCTAATTTCTGTGCCCGTTCTTACACTATGAATATAGATTTGTTGATCTGTTTGGTCGAAGAACGTCAAAAAACAGGAACTTGGCTTTGGTGTATGTTTCACTCCTTTAATAAACTACTTTTATGATGTTTTTCTTATTAACTTTAAAACCTCACGGTATAGTGGCACCGAAGATGATTACGACATTCAATGTTTTGAATGATATACATAGTGCCATATGGTGCTTCAGCAGTCCATTACACTGCTCTTACCATCTCCTGTTATTCTGCCGTAGATTACATTGCGTATTTCTAAAGACTTTTTAGATACTTAAACAATTGCTTTTTAACTTTGGTGGATTATTTTACTCACAAATATATTAATTCTTCAAAAAAGTCAAGTCTATGGTCGTGCGATGTGTGAGGGTTTAACCTCTCCATGCAGGCCTAGAGCTTCCTTTATAGTTCTTTGGAACTCGGTGGTATAAGTTCCGGTCTCGTTGAGTTGCAGCCGGAGCTCTCCTTTTTGCTAGCGTTCGTCTCTTTTGTACTCACTGGAGTATACCCTTCTGCAAGATCCACACTTAATTTGGGTTTCGTCGCTGTCGGTTTTTATTTCCGCTTGGGGTCCGGTGTTTTGCTTTCCGGAGTGTGCTTCGTCTTTCCCTGTGCAAGTGGTCTTAATCCGGGAGTGGTTTGCGAGGAATCATTCCTGCAAATCCCTTCTTTCGCTTTCTCGTCACGTCATTGTATTGCCGTCAGTTCGTAGAGAACCTTAATCCCCTATATTGTTTCAACTAGGTTTCTAATTTTTTCACCAAGTTTGTGGAAGTCGTATCCTTGTGGTCTAATCCACTACCATGTCCACACTTGTTGGGGATTAGTTCACATTCGCATAGACTCCATTGTGAGCTTATGGTCGATAATGTCACAATTTTTGAGTTCTTTTGGAAGGGGTTTTCATGGTTAGCCGTTGTTCTATCGCTATTGTCGGTACATCCGGTGATTATGTTTGTATCCATGCTAATTGGGTCCCTACCCAAAGCCGTTATCAATGTTCGGGTGTGTAGTCACTTTAAATGATCTCATTGTTATCTGAGCAAGCAGTGAGGCCATGCAAGGGTTGGCGCACACCCTTTTGGGGTCATGCGGTCAGAGCCAGACCAGTGCAAATCAGGAGTGGTACGTCTGAACCTACCACTGACAATTGAATGGTTACGAACATTGAGGGTGCTTTGAGGTCTGCTAAGGTTTTAACGGGACGGAAGCGCTTACAGTATTACCCCGAATGACGTTTAAACAAGGTGTCACTCTCGCTTACTCATGCAATAGAATACTACAAACGTCAGGCCATTTGACAGTTCAATCTCTGTCCAAAATCGTGGTGGTGCGAGGTACGTTTTTATCCGCGAGCGGTATTTTATTTTCCACTTACCCTACGGTGCATACGCATGTCGGTGAGGGCTTTCCCCTATCCACCGCCTGGAGACTTGGTGCGTGTATGGGGCGGGGGATATGTCATTGCAGCTCTTCTTTTAGCGGGAATGGTATGTACTTCTACTCTAGAGTAGTAGTGTAGTTTTACGAATGTTTGGTTTTTATCACTTTTGCGATATCGGCGACCTTTGAAATTGTCAGGAGAGGTAGTAAACTGCTCTGTAAATTAAGTTTCATGGGTAACATAACTTCAACCAACCAAAATCCTAATTATTAGTAATATGAAAGCAACAATTTCATTACTTTTGAATTATGACTAATTTTAAGGTTACTTCAAGCAACGTAATTTGGCTAGAAATTGTTAAAAGTTGTGATAAATGCCATTTACGTAAAAAATGTGTGTATGTGCGTGCGTGTGCGCGTGCGTGTGTCAGGGTTGGCATTTTTTCCGATGCACTGGAAGAAAGAGGACAAAATGGAAAAAATGGACGAAATTAACGAAATAACGTCGAAATCGATAATGTGTTTGTTACAAATATCTCATTTCTTGCATTTATATTTTCACACATAGTTGTATAGTTCACGCACGACCCTTATTCCGAGATTCCCTCCACTAGTAGTGAGGGAATCCCGGAGTGGGTCACTAATCACGCATGTGTTGTGTTTTAGGTTAGTTTATTTATTTCTATTTACGTCGGAACGTTAGTGAAAAGTATTATTTTGCTTGTTCTTATTATTTTGTGCTATGCTGTGCTATTTTGTGCTTTTAATTAAAAATGGAAATGGAGCTAGGCAATTCTTCATTTACTTTGTCGGACGTAAAAATGTGTACCCTTTCTAATTCTGCAATAAAAAAAAGAGGGGTTGATATTAAAAAAAAGTCGATGACGTCATATCTTTTTCTTGACACACCGTGTATATTTCACTTTACGTAAAAAAATAATTCTAAATTGAAAATAAAAATTTTAATTGAATTTATCCGCTACTTTACGACCGCACTGTATATAAATGGATCGTAAATTTTTGGGTGTAATCAATGTTTGAAAATCTGGCTGTATGAAATGAATGATTGAGAGTTGTTTGTGTTAGCAAGACCTCAATACCACGGTTTATATGTATATATATATATATATATATATATATATATATATATATATATATATACACCGTGTCCAAGATAAGGATGCCCACTATGGGGATCTCGGAAACGGTAAGAGATGGAAGGTCGGTTAAATGCATCAAAAGTTACGCATTTGAGAGGATGTATTTATGATCTTTGTAGAATTCGAATATCTCTTTTAGTTTTTGACATATTTGAAAAAAATTTAATTTTCTGATTTTCGTTTTTATTTTCTTCTGACCTTATTTGAAGAGCTATCAAGAAAAGAAGTGCACATTTTCATTGCCACTTTTCTAGTTCTACTTAATGCTGTTATTCAATTTTTGATACAACGTTTCGTTTGTTAGCAACCATCATCGACTTTATTTTTTTAAATACACGAAGAAATTATTTTTGCCATATTTAAATTCTCTGCTTGATTCTGAATTCAACGATATATCACACTTTATATTTTTGATACGTTTCGGATGAGAAAATTCATATTCAATGTAAAAAAAACATCGAAAACGTACAATTAAAACTAATACTAGAAACATTAGAAAACTGTAAAATTATTATAAAATAATGTTTTCTCATTTTCTAATGCCTGTTGCGAATAAAATAATTCACAGTTATGTATTTAGTGAAAATACTATTAATGAAACAGTTAAAATACATCTTCCGTCGTACTGATGCATTTGATAAAAATAAGTTGGCTTTGCATTTTGTTTACCTACCTGTCATAATTGATTGTTGTCCGTATTACGTTTTTTAACACAGAAACAGAAGAACGTGTTTTAGCTTATGTCGAGTTTAAACCTACTACATCTCTATGTGAAATTGCGAACGAGTGCAACACTTCCAAAGATGAAGCCCACGTTATTTTGAAACAAAACAATTTTAAGCCATATCATTTTCATATAGGAAATACATTGTATGTTGAAGATTATCAGAAAAGATTACGTTTGGCTACATGGTTGATTAATGAAAGTCGAGCAAACAATCAATTCTCGAAAACCATTCTTTTTATCGATGAAGCAACATTTACAAACAACGGCATCTTCACTAGAAAAAATCGTATCCAATGGTCCCAAGAAAATCCTCATATTACTGTTGCGAGGAGAGGTCAATATCCTTTTTCAGTAAACGTTTGGTGCGGTATTATTGGTACCAACATCCTTGGTCTGTTTTTTTATGAATACAATGTAAATTCCGAAAGATATCTAACTTTTTTACGAAACGAATTTGAAGAACTTTTGGACGACCTTCCGTTGAGTGTAATTCAACATCTGAATTATTTTCAACACGACAGGGCACCAGCACACATTGGATTACCTGTGTGTAACTATTTACAGAAACGTTTTAATAATTTGATAGGAAATCGAGGCCCAATAGCTTGGCCGCCGCGATCTCCAGGCTTAACCCCCCTGTGGGGTGCAATTAAAGATAAAGTGTACCATGTAAAACCTGGTAATCTAGACGATTTAAAAAATAAAATTCGTGTTGCTAAACAACAAATTAGAACCCAAAGTTTATTCAAAGTTCAAAACGAAATTTTAAAACGATGTCAAATGTGTGTTTAAAATAATGGAGGGCATTTTGAAGCACTTCTATGATTGTGTTATCTGTTTATATTTTTTGCTGCTACTCTTCTCTGTAAGTTAAATTCATTTAGAATTTTTTTATTTTGATAATGTAGTACATTATTCTTGCTGTTTCCACAAATTTAGTAGTAGCATATGAGCTTATTTTGTTATTTAAATGTTCACGGCACACTTTAATTTGTTTAATAAATATAATTACCTTTTTTTTGAAAATTGTGAGTTAACTAATAATATTAAACATACAAAGCTATACATTTTTGAAATCAGAAAAACATAAGTCATCGAATGAGTCCATAACCACCTATAGTTGCCATTTAAAAAGATGTGTGTTTGGGTTGTAGCTCGAAAAATAATTACTAAAAAAATTTTTTATTCGCATTTTCCTACTTTGCGTAAAAATAGCTATCAAAAGTCTCTCTTATAACTTTTTCGTATTTTGAATATTAAAAAAAATATATCCCATTTAAAATTTGGACGATTTTTAGTTATTTTCAGATATCTTAGAAAGTTGGCAACAATGTTGAATTTTCTTATCGGTATTTGAATTATCATGTAATTTTGCCCATCTTTGCTAATTTAACCGACTCTGTAGCTCTTATAATAACAAAGATAGCCATAGAACGTGGGTAGATTCTAGACACCCTGTATATGTATATTATATATATATATATATATATATATGTATATGTATATATATATATATATATATATATATATATATATATATATATATATATATATATATACATATATACATATATACATATATATATACATACATACACATACATACATACATACATACAGGGTGTGCTAAAGTTCAGGTCTCGGACGATTGCGCAGTTATGGTAGAAGATAGAATTTTCAAAGTTGGTGAAAGTTGTACCATAAATGAACACATTCTGAAAATATTATTGACTATATAGGATGTTCTAGAAATGTGTGGCTATATTAACTTACGTCTTTTTAACGGAACACCCTGTATTGTATGACAAATTAGAATTCACACGTTCAAGAATTTTTCAAAAATATATGGTCTTACTAGGTTATACAGAGTATTTAATAAGATATGACCAATAGTGTACTAAAATTATCCCTAATCTGTCACCCCGCCAGTCACTAAATCTAGTAATGTGTGAAGATTTGTTCATTTGGTTAATATTGTGAGGTTATTAGGTTTTTAGAAAATAGGTTAGATTGGTATTTCGTATCTCTTGTAATACATGGTGAAGCAAAACTCCAATTAAAGAATGTCTCAAAATTTTTTAATGGAACACCCTGCATATTGTATTGTCATTTGTTGCAGAATGACAAGTTAATTAATTTAAAAACCATGAACTTTACAAAAGAAGAAATGGTGCACATGATATTTGTATTAGGTGATTGTTAACGAAATAGCTCGCTTGCGTCAAGATTCTATCGTACGCAATATCCAGATCAAAGGCATCCAAGTGAAAAGGAATTTATAAAACTTTGTGAAAGATTTGTAACTTCTGGAAATGTTTTGTATGCTAAACATAATGTTCCAAATAGAGTAAATACTGAAGATAACGAATTTCTGATAATGCAATCTGTGATACAAAATCCACACTGTAGCGTTAGAACTGTAAGTGACCAGTTAGATATTAGTAAAAGTGTCGTACATAGGGTTATAAAGAAGTATAAGTTTCGTCCATATAAAGTGCAAATGCACTTAGAATCGCTTGATACAGATTATTTAAAAAGAGAAGAATTTTGTAATTGGTTTTTGAGTTAAAGTGCAGACTGAACCAAACTTTTTAAAATATGTTTTGCCTTCAGACGAAGCTACACTCCATGAGAATGGCTTCGTCAATAGACACAACTTTCATTATTATTGTAATGAAAACCCGAAAGGTGGTCCTTAAACGTGTGGGGTGGTATTGTAGGGGATAACGTTATTGTACCTTTGTTTTTTGATGGGAACATGAATGGAGCCAAATTCCTTGATTTAAAAAAAAAACATTTACAGCCATTATTAGAAGACGTTCCATTAAACATAAGAAATAAAATGTGGTTTCAACTAGGCGGGACTTCAATTCATTATGACAGCTGAGTTCGGCGATATTTAAATAGAAAGTTTAGTGATTGTTGGATTGGACGAAGAGGACCAGTTGCTTGGCCTCCACGTTCACCTTGTCTAACTCCAATGGATTTTTTCTCTGGAGTAAAATAAAAAATATCGTTTATAAACAAGAAGCTACTAGTAAAGAGGATATGAAAACAAGAATAAAAAATGCATTTACAACAGTTACTCCCGAACTATTAAATAAAGTGCGAAATTCATTTTTTAAAAGCACAAACAAGTTCTTAGAAGTAAGGGTAGGCAGTTAGAACATTTGTTAAAATGAAAAAAAAATACATAAATAAAATTATATTGTTAAAAAATAGCTATACAGAGCGTTTTATTTTCAAATTTATGATTGAGACCATTCAAACCCTATATCGTTTGAATGATTAGGGCAATCGCTAACAAATGACAATACAATATTAAGGGTGCTCCATTTAAAAATTTTGAGATATTCTTTAATTGGAGTTTTCCTTCTCCCTGTATTACAAGAGATACGAAATACCAATCTAACCTATTTTCTAAAAACCTAATAACCTCACAATCTTAACCAAATGAAAAAATCTTCGCACATTACTAGATTTCGAGACTGGCAGGGTGACAGATTAGGGATCATTTTTGTACACTATTGACCATATATTATAAAATACCCTGTATAACCTAGTAAGACCATGTATTTTTGAAAAACTCTTGAACGTGGGAAATCAAATTTGTAATAAAATACAGGGTGTTCCATTTAAAAAATGCTGTGAATATAGCCACACATTTATGGAACACCCTATATAGTCAATAATATTTTCAGAATATGCGTTCGTTTATGGTGTAACTTTCACCAAATTTTGAAAATTCGAAATCGTCCGAGACCAGAACTTTGGGACACCCTCTATATATATATATATATATATATATATATATATATATATATATATATATATATATATATATACATGCATACAAGGTTACAAGGTGGTCCAGAATTATATACCGTAATTGCTAGAGCTGATAGTACGTTAAAAAATAAGGGTACCTCTTTATATACACTTTGTTCCTTAACTTAATAATAAGGGAGATACAACCTTGTTTGAATAATGGGTTCATATTTTAGGGGTGAGTGTATGACAGGATAATTAAATTTATGTTAACAGTTATTCCATCCCTTACGATTAAGGGATAGTTTTGGGTGGTACGTATGAGTTATTACGTCATTTTTTTTAATTTGCAATTATTTAAACAAAGTTCTTTAAAAATGATTCTCCAGACTATTCTACGCAAAAAAGGTACTCCTGTTACACTTCGATAATTATTACCATTTACGAGTAATTTAAAGTAAAAGTGCATTTTTATGTAATCGCAAGCAAGTCCTTTAATAAGTGAAGTAGGCTTAGGAATAGGCTTTTCTTATAAACGTCAGCGTTGATTGTGTTTTATTAAACGACTGCCTTGGTCCTATAACCGACGATTACACGCATACAAACATACTTGAAGGACGCATAAAGCATTTCATATATATATATATATATATATATATATATATATATATATATATATATATATATATATATATAGTTTTCATTATTATATGTGTTAGTATTTTTGTAATGGCACATATCCTATTAATAAATTTTTTCTTAACATGAGTGGCAGAGGGAGAATGTGCTTTATATTTTATATTATTGACTTTTGAGGTTGACTGTATGTACCATACATCCTTAAAGAAACTTTTTAATATTTTCGTTTTTAAACAGAAATCAAAAACTAAGAATAGCGGCGCCGGCTCCAGTGGTGGTAGAAAAGAAGATTCAATCAGACGACATTTTGTTGAAGTAATTATAGGAACAAAAAATGTTTTGATGTGCCAGGTGTGCAAAAATGAAGTCAGTGTTAAGGCACGTCGATTAATGAAGCATTTTGAAAAATGCGCTCAAAAGCAAGGAAATGAAAAACTGGCTGATTTAGAGTCCTTGGATTCCGATTTAGAAACTGAAGATTCCAATAATCCAGCAAGAATTAAATTTTTAATTAATTGATTTTTTTTGTCAGATATTTTAAATATATGTTTATAATTAAATATTTGAATTTATTATTTTTATTAGGCATATATTATAAGTTATGTTCTATGTTATTATTTATAATGTTATGTTTAAAGTGTTCGTTTTGTTCTGATTCATAACCAAAGTTTAGAAAGGTATTAGTATCATGTATCTTGTTACAAAATCCAAAGTTTTTATTTAATAAAGTTTATTTTTTCACAGTTTGTTTTTGTTTTAATTTTTTCCAGTTGTGTCCATTTATCCAGCACAAATATTTCATTCGGGGCAGACAAAACTAGGAAATACCGGGCAGTTAATGCCAACCCTGGTGTGTGTGTGTGTGTGTGTGTGTGTGTGTGTGTGCGCGCGTGCGTGCGTGCGTGGGTGTGTGCGTGCGTGCGTGAGTGCGTGCGTAAGTGCGGGCGGGCGGGCGTGCGTGGGTGCGTGTGTCTGGGTGCGTGCGTGGGTGGGTGGATGCGTGCGTGGGCGCGGGTGGATGTGTGTGGGTGCGTGTGTGCGTGCGTGTGTGTATGCATGCGTGTGTGTGTGTCTGTGTGTGAGTGAGTGCGTGCGGGCGGGCGTGCGTGGGTGCGTGTGTGGGTGCGTGCGTGGGTAGGTGGATGTATGTGTGGGTGCGGGCGCACGTACGTGCGTGTGTGTATATATAATATTACCATAGAATAAGTTGATTTTACTGTAATACTGAAAAGTCGTATTTTGCTTTTTGGGCTAATTACAAAGAAATGAAAAAAATTATTTGTTATTTTTATATCATTACATCGTAATATATTTATAATCTATTGGGGTTCTTAATCCCCAAGTTTTATTGATTTCAGCTTTCAAATAAAATATAGGCCTAAAGTCAAGCGTGTTGAAAAATCATACGCTTTAAAACGCCTTTTTGGAAAAAAATTACTATCCTTAAGAGTCTACTAACTAAGCATTTGAAATTTACGTATAATAACAATTCGCCTCAACAATTTTGTAAAATAAGCCTTCAAAGTGAGATAACCAAATTTTTACTGTAGTTGTAATAATTTAATTCTGAGAAATTTTGAAAAGAAGAGATATAAGCAATTTCTCTATTGACTCTCTTTGCAGCTCCGACCTCCTTCCTCTAAGCTGTTGACCACTCCGGAACTCGACAACATACTTTTTCATGTTCACTTAGGACCCTGTACAATAATCAAAAGTCAAATTCTATACTTCTTTCAGTGCATACCTAAATGTAAGCTAGCGCCAGGGCTAATTTAGATACTTCCTTATTTACTTATTTGAAGATACTATTTTTATTTTATTTTCTGTTTGAATTCGCAAGTAAATAAGAAATAAATAATCGCATTGTAACTAGATTTCTTCTTTAGCAGTAATCGTGTTAAATCAAAATTGTTTTTATCCCTTTTTTTTCATTTGTGTTATTTTTACATGATTTTAGAGTAATCATTGGGTTGGTACAATACTTTTAAATTCTTGTAAAGTAATAGAAAGACCAAGCAAGAAAGATGGATTTTGTTTTAAGCTTTACAATCCTTTGGATCAAACTATTTGGGCTCCTAGAGGACCAGAAAATGAAACAATAGGTAAAATTATATTTTTGAAAATTGTTTTTAATAGTTTTTTTATTTACAGGTGCTGTAGTACAACCCTTGCCAAATTCTTATTCTATATTTCGTGCTCCATCTCAAGCATCAGGCATGTGTTGGTTAGATGCTCTAGAAATATCACTTCGCAGTGATACTGCACTAATTCGTTCAATTAGTACAAAATCGACATGTGGAAGCGCTAGTCATGAAACTCAGTGGTCTGAAGCTGACTACGAAAAACATTTTGTACATGGTAGCAAAAATGTAGGTGTGTAATATTTCAGTGTTGATTTGTTTGATTTAGATCTGGACGATGCTAGTCAACCTGATAATGGAGCCCAGTTGAGTACTGGAGATGGTGAAATGAGTGATACTGAATCAGAAATATCTATTAAAGAGGAAGAAATTGATGAAGATCCTCTTGAAACCCCATATGTACTAATTGAGGAGGAAGAGTTTGGAGATGTAAGGATGAATATGAAAAATCAATTAATTACTATAAAATTAATGTAGTTATTTTGCATGATTACAAAATTTATAAGCTGTTTCAAAAAATGAATAAGTTTTAGAATACCCTCACCAATGCATAGTAATAACGAGAATGTACTTTAGGCAGGGGAACAAGTAGAGGAACTGGCAGATGAGCATAAATCGTTGATTTGGTATTTAGTAAAGCAGGTACGTCCTGGCATGGATCTCAGTAAAGTGGTTTTGCCTACATTTTGAAAGATTTC